>VZDJ01000187.1:1880341-2305731 GCA_008694505.1 Cyanoderma ruficeps | reverse complement strand
TTTTCTTCTTTTAAATCTTCTAGGTAAGCAATTTTCTAATGTGGAGTAAAGGTGTATAATTGATTGACAACAGTCTCTAGAGCACGTGTATGTATATTTAAGAAGAAAGAAGTGTCAATTTCATTTTGAAATTCAGCTGTACAGTTCAAAAATTCAGGTTTTTTCTGCTTTAATGTGATTTCAACACCCAGTATACAATGCACTATAAAAATATAAGATGATTGCTAGTATATTGGAAAGCTGGTTCCGTACTGTGTTTTTACATGCTAGTTTCTGGCATGCTATTTTTATCAATAGTGTTGCAGACTGTGGCAGAAAGCATGATGAGCAGAACATGGTGACTTGTACCTGATAACATATATACTGCATGCTCTTAGTTAGTGTAGTTAAGTAGCTGTCTACAGCAGAAATGAGCACTGGCCTGTTTTGGTTTGGTTTTGTTTTAAATTGAAACCGCTCTTGCTGCTCTCCAGATATATTATTTGGCTGAGGAAGAAACCTCTGAATGCTCTACACAGATCTACAGAAACAAAACAGGAAACCCGTTTAAGTGCTTTGTTCAAGGTCACGATAGCCATGTCCTGTGGATGCTTTGTCAGACTTCCCATAGTTTGCAGGGAAAAACTGCAAAAATATTGCCTAGTTATAAGGAAGTATGCTTACGTAATAAGCTAAGGGCTTGACATATTATTTCTTTTTCCATTCTCCTCCCACTTTTTCTTACATAAATCAGATAGAGCTTTCTTAGTATTAGTTCCTGCTAATCTGATATACTCTCAGTGTCCTCAAGCACTGCCCTCTTATTGTAATCCCGGGTGTTTTTCTTTCTTGTTATGCCAGAATTTTGAACCCATAAGCCAGGAGTTTGTATTTAAGCAGCTGTGATTTTCGCTTGGCAAACACATTTGAAAATAGGATGCATTTTGAAGGAATGTGTATCAAACTGCTATGAATGTCCCTGTAGGTAGGTGGCAACACTTAGTTCCCACAGCAGTGCTGTGGAGGCCATGAGCTCCAAATGAGCTGTGATGTCTTTGGCCATGCATTTACATGGAGACGGTGCAAAGAACAGGGGCAGCATTTTCTATGGAATGTCCTCCACATCTCATGTGGACGGGAGTTCTGCCTTGGGATTCCTGGTTTTTTGGATGCGTCTCAATGTCCTGCAATAAAGCTAACATTTGAAAGTAAAGTGTTTTTTTAATTGTATGTTTTACTAGTCTTGAGTTAGAAAATACTTTGTAATTTGGGATTTGCAGTCTGTAGAAGTAATAAAGTTTGAAATTTTGTGAAACAGTGTGATGAACAAATAGAAAATTTGAATATAGTGCAGTAACTTGATATATGCAGAATGTCTTCAGAAGTGAAGAAATGTTTTGATTTTTTTGGTTTTGTGGTTTTTTTGGGGTGGTTATAGGTTTTGGGGGCTTGTGGTTTGTTTTGGTTTGGTTGCTTTGGGTTTTTATTATTTTTGTTTTGGTTTTGTTTGCATGACTAATTTTTAATTAATGATTATGAACCATGGAAGTACCAACATTGCATTGAAGTAGATATATTAAGCCCCGGAAAAATATTACTGTGATATTTGTGAAGCATCCTTATTTATTGCTCATTTCAAATAAATACTTAATAATGTATAATGAAGAAGAGAAACAATAACTAAATCCTTTTGAGACTTTAAAACAGGGCTTTTGTCTGCAGATGGCCTGATCTCTAAACTTCAAGACTGCAGCAGGTGTACTGATCATGTCAGCTTTATTTAATCAGCTGTGTTATGTTACAAGATAAATATTTAAGTTGTTGATTGAGGTGGAGGTATGTAATCAAGGAGTTTTGAAGCAATGTTTAATATGAGTTGATTGTAAAGATGAATGGAAGATGATCTACAACACAACACATGCTACATTCAAGGGTGAAGTTCCCATGTATGAGTTTTCAGGGTAAACATCCTTATATTACATCATTAGTGACACTGTAAGTGATACCTTATGTGGTCTCAATTTTGTTTACCTTATGTTAAAAACTTACAAATACTATTGGTGCAGTCAGAGAACATTAGTGAAATAGAAGATGTGGACGTACTGAATTGGTGGTTTTCTTAATATCTGAAGTAAAGCAAGGTATAAATTCATTACCTTTGGGTGGATAAACCAGTATTACACCTATTATTATTTCTGAGTTTCATACTTGTAATGGGCAGGTGCGTCTTTTCAGTGGACAGGGCATTGGAGAACAAATAGTGAAATGTGAAGTTGTTAGGAAAATAAGGATGTGGGTGCCTATATGTAAAATACTGTTATATGGCTCTAGGTCCAAAGTGTGACTAGTGTCTGCTTTGCAGTAAATTGAAAAATACACTGTTTTGTATTGAGATTGAAGCAGAAATTCCATAAAAGTGGGTATGGGACTCCACAGTGAGTTGCATGTCCTATTATGCAGTCCCTTTTAGAATTGCCCCAAGGTGTTTTGGCTTCTTTCAAGAGATGTGTGGGGCATGCTGCAGTAGTGTTACAGTGATGAGCTCTTTTGTCCCTGTAAGTGGGAGACATTGCTTCGGTTTGGTTTTCTAAGTCTGCGGCAACTCAAGCTACTGCCTCCCATGAGAATGCAACCATTAGCAAACTCTTTGAGACTGGAGCAATACTACTCTTCCCCAGAGGTAGATCAGAGCCAAGTCTACACTAACAATTATTTTAGTATTTGTGGAGGTATTTTAATTGATACAATATAGTTCATTCTTCCAGGGAAGTGGTCTAATTTAGTACAGTAAAAGTTTGCACTTCCTGGTGTGTGTTCCTGCTCTAGTAGCAATGGAGGTATACAATAATATGCTGTACAGTAAGCAAGTTTTATCATGAATCTGAGAGATTGTCTGAACTCATGATAGTGCTGTAAGCTGCTTTGTCTGTGCTTTGTCTGAAAACCTTATAGGTCATGCACAGGAAATCTGCAGGTAATGGTGAACGTCTTAACTATGTCAGCTATGTACAGTGTTCTTAGACTTCTTCGTGGAGTAAGGTAAGAGTTTTCATGTAACATGGTAGGTAATGTCATGAACTGAAAATAGGTTTCATTCTTCGAGACTTTGTTCTGCACACTTAAACAGTGGATTTGCCACATGAAAGTTTTAGAGAGAACTAGTTTAATTGAGTTTTACTTTTGTTCTCAGAAGTGTACTTGTGTGGAGAATTGAGTGTCATGCTTGAGGTCAGGACTCGTGGTCTCCCTTTAGGCTGTAGGATCACGGCCTGTTCAGAAGTGGAAGAAGTTTCATTAGGATAATATGCACCTGCTGCTAGTTCTTTTAAACAACTGCATAGTGTAGAAAACTCTACTATGTCTCGAACAGGAAGAATGGCATATCTGTTAAACCTGGAGAATTGCTCTCTTGCATTGGAAACAGTTTGGTAAACTAGTAAATTATGGCTCATCTTAATTGTAGGCGGAATGCTTCGCGGTAAAGGTCAACATGTGATTAGTACTGTTCTTTAGCTTGCTAAGATGTAAAATGGGTAAAATACCATCTCCTTAAATGGCCATTAGGAATCATGTATAAATGTTTCAAGAACTGTTTTTTTGTTCTCTGTGGGTATATTTCAAAAGCATTTGAAGGTGCAGGGTTTAATTGGGCTTGCAGGACAGCTTCTGAACTGGATGACTTCTTGGTCATCAGCTTTTTAACCTGCCTTGCCCATTTCCCAAGGAGCCGTGCCCTTACATGACATTTGGTGGTCATTGGCAGAGTATTGCAAATGGACCCTCTGATTTTGAAGGGTTGAATTTGCATCATAGTTGTAAAATTTGTGTTCGACACTCACAGTGCTACCAGAATAAACAAAATGCTATCTATATGATCAGTTGAATCTCTGGTACTTTATCAGAACCGGTTTACCTTCTAGGAAAGATGGATGTTGTGGCAGTTTCCACAAAAGATGCCAACCTTTTTAAGAATGAGAAGGATGAGAATCCTTTTTTGCCCCTAAAAGCCATTTATTTATGCTGTGTGCGCACTGTGGCTGTTTGTCTTCTATGAAGATAGTTAGCTACACAATAATTTCTGAATTCTAATTTAAATAAACAAAGAGCAGTTATGTCTGTTTACTCTTCTGTATCGAATTACAGTTGTATGTATTCTGAGTCAAGATGTTACATCAAGGTGATGAAACAGAAATTTAAAGATGTAGTTAGATGAATACAGTTCCTGGGATAGGGTTTTGTAACAAATTATCTTAACATCAGTGTACTTAACTGTCTGAATGAAGTTGTAACTTTGTTCTTACAACCTTTGTGTTCATATGCAAATTGCAATAATCCTATACTCTCCAGCTGCTAACTTATGCTCACAAGCCCAAGTGGAGCCTTGAGTCTAACCTCTAGGCTCTGACCTGTGACTCCTTTCATCCAGGAACTCATGCCAGTTATTCACTGGGTTGTCCTTCATTCAGCCCACCTGCCTCACTAGCACCTGAATTTTCTTCTTGGAATGTGTCATCTGACCACCACAAGACTTCTTCTTTCTGCTTTCTGTACCATCCTGATGTTGCAACATCATCAGTTGATGGCAGATTCCATCTTTATCCTTATCTTATTCACATCTTTGCTACTGTCCTAGGGTGACTATGGTGCCTGTATCCCCAATCATCTGTTCTGTGTGTACCTTTAAGACTGATTCTGAGAGTGAGCAGGGAAGAAGACGCGCGCAGTTTGTTTTGAAAAAACAGTTTTCACTCCTCCTCAGTTCTTCTTCGTCGTCCTTGGGTGTTCGTCGGATGCATGGACAGTGGCGAGAGTATTTTTTTCCTTTTTAGTTAGTCTAGCTAGCTGGAGCAAAAAGCTTCCTGGACTGTTTTTTTTTCCTTTTCCCTTTTTTTCTTGGGACTGTTTAAATCTGCTCTGGACTGAAAAACCCAGGGGAGCACCAGGAGCTGCACCTGTGGCCCACCGGGCCTGGACCTGGGCATTTTCCAGTGCCGAAAGGGACTGGGACTGATGAGAGACTGAGAGAGTTGAGCTGGCTCACGGCAAGGACTTCTCAGTTTTGCCATCTCTCTCTTCGGACCAGCGAGAGGTTTTGTTTCATATTATTCATTCCTTATGTTTGTGGGCATTTGGTTGTTAAATAAATAGTTTTTTCCACTTTTGTCCGAGGAAGTTCTTTTCCTGGACCGACTGGAGGGAGGGGCCATTTAGGTTTTGCTCTCCAGAGGAGCCCCCATTCAGTTTCCTCCCAAATTTGCCCTAAACCAGGACAGCTACTTACCCACAGCTTCATCACCTGTATATGTAGTGCTGCCGATGTTCTTTAAAAGGCTTCTTGCTTCGGTCTCATCACTCGTCAATTTTACGTTGCATGAGAGACGTTGTGGTCAAAATAAATTCTCTGTAGCTCCCTGCATCTGTAGTCTCCTGTTGAAATGCTGTGTTTTTTCATCTTTTTATGCTCTTAAATGGGTTTCCCTCTGGTTATGGCACATGAGTGCTTGCATGGCAGCACCCAGTACTGCTATTAGAGTTAACAGTGAAAGTGGTTTTGGCTATGCTTATGTCCAGGAATTCTGGCAATTCCTGCAGAAGTGTATTGCAGTGTGCAGAGGAGACCTATTCTTTGGTGCTGCAAAGGTTTTTTTGAAAGTGGCAGCAAGAAAGAAATCTGGAAGAGGGATTTCTGGTTTTGTTTTAGAGTGATTGGATGCAATGAATACCAAGAAAATAACCTCTTTTTGTTTTGTATTTGCATATAGGGGTTCTGATTTGGTTTTGAGTTTGCTAAGTCTTGTGCAAAATGGACAGATATAGAGTTCTCAACACACTCATTTGGGTTCTTGAGTAAATAACTCATAAAATCAGCACAGAGAAGCTGTTATGAGCAGAAAATGTTCCCAACCCGCAAGTTTGCCTTGGAGAGAAACCCTGGTTTGCCAGTTCTGCGCTTCTGACTGAGCGCTCCAGATTCTCTGTGCTCTCTCATGACAGTACATGCTTTGTTTAGAAGAAAGCAAGAATATCCTTAGAGAGCATAGTGTAAATTGTGAAACCTCTGTTTTAGGGGAAAACCTGAAATGAATGTAATAATTTTGGGGTTTTTTCTGTAGCTTTCGTGCATAAGCAAATAGTGCAGGCTTCTAATCTGTCTGGAAGAAAAGCTAAAATGAGTAGAAGTGCTGATTTAGGATTTCAGGCAAAGCATGTCTGCTAAAATGTTATGGTGTTCCAGTCACAATGGACAAAGCACAGTTTACAGACTGCAGGACAAACGACATTTGTTAGACCTTATGCTGACCATGGCTTAACAATTGATGTTGCCAAAGCATGGAAATCACAGTCTGAGTAAATGCCTAAGTGTGTAGAGTAGACAGGGAACAATCACTGACGCCAACATCAAAGACAAGGATAAAGGACTGTGAAGCTATGGAGGAGGATTCCTTGGGAATCCAGAATACCAGGAAGCAACTGGGAAGAAAATAATAGACAGATAATGGTAGCTAGCTTGGGTTTTAGTGAGGTCTGAGGACAACAAAGATTGGACGGGCTACAGAAGAGGCTGTTGTTTTAAACATATATAATTTCATACCCTGTTACCATGCCAGGTGGTTAAGTTGTAAGTTAGTAAGTATCTAGAACCTGTTGAGTTTCCTCCAAGGATACTTTTTGTTTGGAGTACCTTCCTAGTGGATTGTTGTTTTTTGGGTTTTTTTTTGGTTTTGGGGAGTTTTTAAGTTTTGTTTGTTATTTTTTTAAAGTTATTTTTTAGCAGAGAGAACCACAGACAAATAATTTATCTGTGTAACTTCCTGACACTGTTCTACATTATGGCATTTCAAATTTCTTTTTGATATATAAATTGCAGTCCTCTTAGTAAGTAAAATGGATTACTTATGGGAACTGTTACTTATGGTAACTGTGACTAGTCAGGCAACTGAAATCCTTGCCAGAGCTATTCTAGAGGCTTTAAAAATCCTATTAAAAGATTTTATATGCAGATGGTAGAGAGAGGATAAAAAACCCCAAAAAAACAAACAGCGCACTGCAGTGCATTTTGCTGCTTCCTCTTTTGCCAAGGGCAGTTTGCTCTTAAGACAGCAGCTCTAGCTGAAATTTATCTCTGCTGTTTGTAAATGAAAGTAAATTTCTAAAGAATCTGGAGTTCTTGGAGTGAATTTAGGAATAGGAAGCACGAAGGCTTCTCTATTTTATGCAATTATGATTATGCTAATTATAACAACATAAATGTCACAATCTTGTTGTAAATGTTAAGTTTGAAGAATGTGTTACTTTTAAGTGTGAACTGCGAAGATCAGAAGATTCAGTTTTGTTGAATGTGGGTTGTAGAGATGCATAATGTGACCTTTTAGCACCTCTCACTGCTGATGGAGTAAAATCTAAAGAAGTTGGTTCAGAACCTACAGTGAATTTGCATCTTGAATTAGAACTGTATTTATCACACCTGTAAAACTACATTTATCACACCTGTGAGCGGAACTTCCTTCATAAAAGATTGCAAAATTGGCATGGAATTCCCTAATGCAAAGTTGGACTACTTAGAAAATGCATTTTTTGAAGTGTGATGCATGCAGGATTTCATTTGTTTACCCAGTTTTTAGTTTTCTGATGGTAGTATTTTAAAAGGGTGCTTTGTGCTTGTGAATTAAAAAAAAGCCAAAGTCATGAATACCAAAAAAATCACCTTGCTAGTATCATGTAAGTTACATGCTGTTGCTTTTTTTTAAAAATTAAAAATATGCAAGATAGATACTGGAGATAAAAGATGTTGACATTTCATCCAGCCATTCTGTTTTCATTCAGTACTGACATTTGCTGCCTTGTTATCAAAATCTTGAAGATTCTTCAGAGTCTTAAGAGAAAAAAATGAATTCAAAATTTGAATGGGTTATCCCCTTTGCTCTGTCTCTGGAGAGAACAGTTTTGTATGTAGTCTCCTTATATCAATCTCCTTTTCTTCCTCAAGGATTAAAATAATGTCCGCAGTTTTTGGGTCTCAGTTAATATACCTGAAGATTCAGTATTTGGGAGCCTGTTGAAAAAACTTCTCTGTGTAATTGTGTATTTTTAAAAGTAGCTGTAATCAGTATTTTTGTTATAATAAATTCTGATTTGGTGGTTAGTTTTTTATTGCAGCTAATGCCTATCCTTTTCCTGAAACCTTTTTACCTAAATGGCTATTTATAAGACTCTAATTCTCTTAGCAGTGTATATATACTTGAGAATTTTTACTTCATGAGCAGCAGACTATCTGAATTACTTACAACTACCTCCATCATTAACTATTCCAACCTTTAATTATACAACTTTCCTTTCTGGCACCATAGCAATACAGATGAAGGATTTCTTCACTAAAGTGTTAAGCTCAGCCGCCTTATGGAAAGTAGAAAACTCTTCTTTAAACAGCAATTTATTGCCTCCTTTCTACATGCAGAGTTCTTGTTCAGCCTGCCAGTAGTGTTTGAAAACCTAGGGTTTTTGAAAAGTTTAATCCTTTTTCCTTCCTGGAAGTCGGATTACTGAAAAGTAGGAGATACTGTCAATTCCATGCCATTAATTTCTGTTTTCTGATAATAAAAAGACAAGTGAAAATAACCCATTTTGTGAATAAATATTTGTAATTTTCTCTATAAATTAACTCTTTTCTGGGTAAATAACTATTTGGTGATCTAGCTCCTGTGGAGACACTCCTTTTGGAATTGTACATGAACCTTACTCTTTAAGTCTTTCAACCAAGCTTCTTAAACTATCTTGGCATTTAAGGATAACTCCCACTGTAGGTAAATTACCTGTAGAATCATTTTCTACCTTTTTGTATTATAAGCAGACAATTAAAGTGTTTTTAACCTCATCTCTCTCATCTCACACAAGAGTTCCAAGCGAGAGTGGAAGCCTCTGGAAGATCACAGCTGCACAGATGTACCATGGTTGCTCTTATTCATCCTCTTCTGCATAGGAATGGTGAGTAAAACTCCAAGGATATTGTAAATGTTATATAGTTCAAGAGTTTGCGTTAATAAGAAAGAAAATTTAAAACCTGCCAGTAACCTAATCACTGGCAAAGATCAGGATATATTTGCATGGGAGCCATCAGCTGTAAAACAGAAATGAGTAGTATGTGCATATCAAAGGCCTTTGGTAGGGATCCATCATTTATTGTTGGTGCTAGTTCTTGCTCCAGCTTCTCTTCCCCTGAAACTGCAGTCTCAGTGGTAAGTGATTTTTCAGCAGGGCAGATTATCCCTTGACTCATATTCCTTATAGGACTCTGCATATCCCAGAAATGATAGCTGGGAGTCTGGTAAACAATTCTGTGAATCACAGTAAACTTTTTGTAAGAAACAAAGATTCTGACTATCAAAGAATTAACTGGGGTTTTGTTTATTTGTTAATTTATTTATTTTTATTGTATACTTAGTAGAAGCAGCTATTGTTAACAACCATATTACTAATGATAAGATCTTTCTTTCAAAGTTTTAACAATTCTGTCCTCTGTGATGAAACCATCACCTTTTTCAAGTCATCCTCACAATACTCTACACTTATTATTAAAAGACCAAACCTCCAAAAGCTGCAGATTAATGAGAACTAGAAGTACATTCCTTTCCATCTTGTTTTGTTTCATGGATCTATTTTTGCCACTCTTCTTAAATGGAGAATGTCCATTGCTGTCTTATACTGCTGTGATGCAAGCAAGTGTCCTTAGGGTGGTTTGAAGGTAATATGCTCTCTGCTTTCTTTTCTGCTTATTTAAAATCATATGAATTACAGTGTCACTGTAATGTGAATATCTTAAAATTGCAGAAAGCACAGCACTCCCTGGAACAAGTAGCTTTCTTTTGCATTTGTTTTCTTTTTCTGGTTTTGTTGATGTTCCCTAATTATTTGGTTATGCTTACCTGTTCCCCCAATTATTAATTTGTTTTCTGTGTGCAAGTGTCCAAATTTTCCAGTCTAAGCAATGCACTATACAGAGCAATCATCCGCCTGGGTCACATAGTTACTGTTTTAGGAGACTTCACTTGCAGTGTGAACCACCCACATTTTTACTGTTCTCTGCCAACATCATTACCTGTTGTCATCATTTCATCTGATCCTGCCACTGCTGTCTGTTGCTCCATGCATTTGTCTCAGCTGTTTATTCCACTTCCACTTCTCAAATCTTAGCCTGTCTCACATGTAGAATCAGTTCCTTGGTGGTAGCTGAGTGAGCTGATCGCTCATTTTTCCCTGTTAGTGATTTGCTAATGAAGCTTTTGGGCCAGTCTCTTGTTTATCATTGCCTTAATCTTGGTTTTGCTTGTGAAATACCTCTGGAAGTTCGCAGCAAAACCTGCCTACTTTGGGTATTTTCCACATTACTTGGTCTGAACCATTTTGCTTTGCAACTGTTTCTTTCCTGCATTTAAAACCAGCATCTGAAACTATAGTGGCCTTGACCTGATCACCTCCTTTAAGAGGATTTCTTTAAAAGAAACTTGTGTTAGATAGGCCTCTTCATTTTAGCTCATCTTTGAAAGTACTGAATTTAAAGGAAAGAAAAAAGAATCTGTAAGCAAGAAAATCTGGATTGTGTGGAATGGTCTAAGATGCATAGCAATCCTTGACAACTCCATCTCTGCTTGTAGCTCTCCTTCACTGTCTGCCCTTGCCCACTTGCTGACTTCTCCCTTCTGCTTCATGCCCACTTGCTGACAATGAGACTTTCACATAAACCACATACAAGAGTCTTAACTGTGCTTGTATAATATCCAGTGTTAGATTTCTGAGTCCTCCTTTACCTTGCATTGTGTTTTATTGTTGCACAGCAGTTCTCTGTGATCATCCTTGTCTTTCCTTTTCCAGTCTGAAAGAATTTTTAGACAACCTCTGTGTAGAAATAAATTAATAAAACTGACTTTTCCCAGTTGTCAAACAGAGTATTGCTAAACTGTGGGAGTTTTTTATTCCTCCAGGGTTTTATCTGTGGCTTTTCAATAGCTACAGGAGCAGCTGCAAGACTGCTTTCGGGATATGACAGTTATGGAAATATTTGTGGACAGAAAAATGTCAAGGTGGAGGGAATAGTCAACAGTGGTCTGGACCTCACACACAAGAAGTAAGTATGTAATACAATTCCCGCATTCTGTAAACCAGGAAAGGCAAAACCTTTCTTTGTTTTAGAGTGGTTTTAAATAAATTGGGAAAAGGGATATGCTAACTCATTCCTACTTGTCCTTTGACACTTTTCTCACTTAGAGGACAGCAGTCTTTTGTAACTACCAGCAACATTAGTTTGTATGTTGGCAGATATGCAATATGGATACAGTGAAGACATTGAGGAATTACTTTTTCTCAGTATCCATTTCATGTAGGATGTTGTACTAGGCTGCCGAAAAGTCTTGTTTGTTAGAATTTTAGGTGCTACAAGTATTCTTAGATTTGGGAGCAGGCTTTGATATCAATGTTTGCTTTTGATGTTGTATACTTTGTTTCTGCCACTATGTGTAAGGGGAGATGAGGTATATCTGCCACATTAGAATAAGACTTTAAAATTTAAACTCTAGGCAGAATGTATGTATGTGACTTGTGGAGAAAATGCACAAAACTTCAGAGGGGCACACAGCTTTGATTAAGCAGCGTCCTGTTAAAACTGGTACTCAAAATTCAGGTACTTCGTATCTGTCGTACAGGAAAACATCACACTGCAGCAGTAGTAGCAGACCAGTGGCAAGAAATCTGCACTTACAGATTGAATACCTGTGAATGTCTTTTGAGGTCTGTCTTGTCAGTCAGGCAAGCTCAGAGTCCTTCTGTACAGCTTGGGTGACTTAAGAAAGTAAACTGTTTAGCTTAGTAATGTGATATTAACTTGACATAAAAAAAGTGGTTTTTTCACTGTCAGTTATTTCAAGGAGCTGAAAAGTTACTGACTTCTGAATATTATAGCCTTTTGCTTCACACTTTCAGACTAACAGAAAATTGATGATTTTCATAAATTATTTTGGAAGTATGCTTTCCTGAGACCTGCTTATTTTGAGTTGCTATTCTAAAGACTTCTAAATATCTCATTTGAAATTTGATGTAGATAAATAATTGGTGGTTGCCAAAAAGATTTGAAGTAAATAAAATGTCTGGAACTTTTTACAGATATGTTTTGTCAGAAAAATAATTTCTTCATCTAATCCCATCTTTCAAGAAAGTTGAAAGGCTTAAAGCTTATGTGGCATGATTTTCCTATTTTTTTACATAAACATTTTAACACTTTCTAAACCTATGTGTATATAGTACAAAATTGTGACACTAGTGTTCTGAGAAAAAATGCAAATTTTAAAATCATAATTTTAAGTTTACCTTTAGAAAGAAGTGATGTCTGAGTTCACGTGAAAGTCAAGAAACTCAGACACCTTATTGAAATATAATAATTAATATTGCGATAGTATTCTACCTGTGGCATAAGTCAGACCATCATGTGGGGAAACATCTACCACTAAGTAAATTCCTCTTGTAAATGCAAGCCCAAAAGACAGCAGATAAAAAAACCCACCTGTTTTTAACACAGCTAATTGATAGACCCTGTTGTGTGTCAAGAAGTCTTAATGAGGTTCAAAAGAATTATGCTTTTCTGACAAAGACATCATGGCTTTGAGGCTCTAAGCAAATTAATAGATACACACATATGAGTTATAGTCACCTCTATTTGGTTAAGAGAAACCCCTGTGCTAAGGCAGATTATTCTTTAACTGTTCACATGAAGTGCCTGGGGCAGTACAGGGTATCCAGTTTTGGAAGAGATTGGTTCTTATTTAAGTGAGTGATCCTTCCTTCTCTCGCACCCCGTAGTTTCTTCTGAAAAATTGCCAAGCAAATTTAAAAAGCTATCTGCTTTGCATCTGTCTCTAGCAGATGGAATTCCTACAGTGTCTGAGGTGGAGTTCATGGGAGTATTTAATGCTATTTTTATAGGAGCACTTTGGAGACAGACTGTAAAAATAAACTCTTCTTCCTGTTTTTCCTGTACATTTCAGTTTGTGTAGAGAAAGAAAAGGCTTTTAAGCTCCACAAATGGGGCTCTGGAAACATGAAGTTATTCTCATTTCATTTTGCTTGCAGGGTAATTTCATTTTCATTTCCTAGTCCAAGGGCTGAAAAGCTAAATCATCTGTAAAAATAACATTTTCTTCCTTGTATATGACGGCGACCCATAGGCACTGTCACATGGAAATGAAATTGATGTGGTCTGTGTGGATATGGAAATCTTGGTGGTAAGGGTGAAGAGCAGAGTTCTCACAGGGATATGATTTGCTCTGTGTACATCAGATATGCTTAAAACAGTGAGATGAAGTATTGGGAAGAAGGATTTTACAGCCTGGTCTTATGAACAAAGAGTGGATAAGACATCCTTTTATTTTTACAAAGTAACCACAAGACGATGTAATAGTTTGTTTTCTAGAGTCAGACATAGGCTTATACTCTATATCTGGCAGTGAATTCTAATTAAACCTATCTGTTTCAAGTAAGCTCCTTGCTTTACAAGTTCTGGTAATTATAAGGGGTTAAAAAAATGACCTTTTTTTGCAAATATATGATAATCACAGCCAAATATAAGTATCTGAAATGCTAGTTCAGTCTGGTTTTTGATCACCAATAAGTGTATTTGTACAGAATTCAGTTTGTGCTGTCTACTCAAGTACTAGGAGATGTGCATATCATGCTGTGGAGAATAGTTGGGGTGGCATTCTGCCTGAGCCATGCCTTTGACCCCAGGAAATGCTTGAAGTTTAGGTAATGGGAAGACCCAGCGATGATTTGCAGCATGTACACAGAAAATTTGGTTGAGTGAAACTGTATATACCCTACTGTTGAAGAAATTTTTGACACTAGACTCTCATCTCCATTAGATGGCACAGATCAAGTGTGATATTTGGTAGCTCAATCTACGTGCCTTGAAAAAAGAGAACCTGAACAAAGAAATACCTGGGGAATTATTTCCCTTGCTATCTAAATTCCGTCTCTGTTATGTGATAACCTGGACCAACAGCACTGTTAGAGCCTGGAGTAGTCTTGCTTTTCATTGGTTTACTGTTGTGTTACTAAGTGGTTGCCATGTGGTCATCCTCATACCCTCTTGGGCAGGTTTTTTGGGGGGTTTATCTTGGTTGCAATATGGTCATTACAGCTCCTGTAACATGCCATATGGGCTGTACACTCTGCCTGTTATTTTTTTGGTAATATTTAAGATGCTAGCTTTGTCTAAGTGTTATTAATGTTCAGATTACTAGCTCTTGGTTTCACCTTTTTGCTCTACAGCTACCTGAAAGAATGGAGGAGTCAGTCTCCTTTCCCAGGTATCAGATGACAGGATTAGAAGAAATGATCTCACACTGTGGAAGGCGAGGTTTAGATTGGATGTTATGACAATTCCCCCCNCCCCCCCCCCCCCCATCCCCCCGCAAAAATGTTACCAAGCCCCCAGGGAAGTGGTGAAGTCACCATTTCTGGAGGTATTTAAAAGATGTGTGGATTTGGCACTTAAGGACGTGGTTTAGTAGTGGACTTGGCAGTGCATTTACAGTTACAGTAGATGATGTGAGGGGTCTTTTTCAACAAAAATGATTCTGT
The DNA here is from genome assembly GCA_008694505.1 of Cyanoderma ruficeps. Lineage (NCBI taxonomy): Eukaryota > Metazoa > Chordata > Aves > Passeriformes > Timaliidae > Cyanoderma > Cyanoderma ruficeps. The sequence goes on along the minus strand of VZDJ01000187.1, from coordinate 2,291,130 downwards.
CATTCTAATTCTGTCTTCTTTTAGTTTCAAGCCATTCCCTCTTGTCCTTTCACTGTTTACCTGTGTGAAAAGTCACTTTGTCTTTTACAGAAGCCCCCAATAAGTACTGGAAAGCTGCCAAAAGATGTTTCCACAGCCTTCTTCAGGATGAACAGCCCCAACTCTATTAGCACATCTTCATATGCTTCAGCCCTCTCATTTTCATGGATTTCCTCTGCAGTTGTTGTAATGGGTTCATGTCTTTCCTGTACTGGACATTGCAGAGCTGGGTGCAGTATACTAGCTGGGGAATCCCCCTGAGGGCAGAGTAAAACTTGCCTTGCTGGTCATGCTTTTCTTTATGAAGTCCGAGATACAATTGGCTTTCTGGGCTGCAGGTGTACATTGCCGGCTCATGTCCAATTTTTCGTGCACTGGTACCTCCAAGTCCTTCTCTACAGGGCTGATACTTCATAAAGATGCATAAACGTGTGTATGTTGTAAGTCCACTATATTGATTTTCAAATAGCAAACATTTTCATTTGCAGTGTTAAAGCATCTCTAACAATATGATTACTTTGTTTATGTCAGTCTTTGTATTGCTGATATAAGTTACTTCCTTATTAGAAAATTAGTCTGATTGTAAATCACTGACATTGCAGCACAAAGCATGTAATGACATTCTTCTAGAGAGAAACAAAACCTGTCTTGTGGTGACACAGCATGAAATTTTATGTAGTAAAATCACTTATTTTCTACACCTAAGCTTTATAAACAAAAAAATTAACTTTTCTTCTGTAATGCTGGTTCCTAGAATTTTGGTTCTTGTTTTAGCTGCGATGAAGTAAAACTAATCTTACTTATCTTACTTGTGTCTTCCAAGGTCCCAGACTAAAGCCATAGATTTGATGGACTGGAGTTTTCTGTAGAACTCCCTTACTGCTGTCAGAACTGTCTCTGTACCATCCAATGCAGTGTTTGAATTACATGGGCTGTGTAAGGCCATGCTCACACTTCTGTCAAAACTGCATATGATGCTGTAATTGCATTGTGTTTCTAAACTTCCACGTTTGAGTTAGAATTGTGGCATTTATTTTACAAAATATTCAGGCAATTGAAGTGATGGCTTGACCCTTGAATTGACATCACTGTAGAAGTGGGATGAGTTCTGGCTTGCTAATGGTGACATTCCTGATTTGGTTTCCTTAGGGAAATTCGGAGGACTGTCGTGTCCAGGAACTGGAGTCCAGTCCTACAGCTCCCATAACCCAGGGTCTCTGCGTAGGCTGAGGGATGTGGATGGGCAGTAACATGTGGGACGCTGACATAGCTGGTTACACAGACTGGCAGTGACAAGGTCCTGCCTTCAACAGTGGCGCTCACAAGCACAGCCAACCATGTCCCCTCCTCCTCATGGGCTGACAGTGGCAGAAGGTCACTAGCGTAAGCACACGTGGAACACATTCCAGGTTCACAAGCTCACCATACATTTGCAGATGCTCCAAGCACCAGCGCAGCGGCTTATCCGCCTTATGGCTTCCCCCTGCTCAGCAGCTGATCCAGTCTGGTGCTAGGTGTCAAGTGACACTCATTCCACAAGCACTTCAGACCTACAGTTTCCTCCAAATAAGACCACAGACCCTCTGCCCGCCTGACACTTCTCATCTAAAGCTCCCTACTCACCATCTGATATGGCTTGGAGTTTGCTCGTGAGTTATACCAGGAGTTGGACTCAGTGATCCTTGTGGGTCTTTTCCAACTCAGGATTTTCTGTGATTCTCTAGTTTCCATAGATCTGTTCTGGAGAAGGTACAGGTGGTCAGTCCCATCAACAGCCAGCACCACAAGGGCTGTGACCACCTCTGCTGAGTCCATCACTTCCGTAGCTGCTTTTTTTGTGGGCACACATTGTTCCCATCCCAGCAGCTCATTGCCAAGTCCCCTCCCTGCCACTGGCACTGAGACTCCACACATTTGGGTATCTGACAACCACAGTCCTGTGGCACCCAAACCCCTGGTATGATTCCAGTTGCTGGCACCAAATCCCTCACACCGCTGTCAGTCCTCCCAGTAGCTGGCACTTAATCCCTACAGCACTTGCAGCATCCATGCACGTGGGTTAGAAACTAGAATTATGCAAGAGAGTTACAAGCTTTAGTAATAGGACAAGGTAGGCTGCAGTGATCAGGTGCTGAGGTCATCAGATAGTGTGCTGACCAACATCAACTTGAGTGTAACTGTTCCCTTTTATACCCCTGTCTGCTACTCCGTCCCATGCACGTTGCCTCAGATCCTGGCAGGGTTCCACTGACCCCTCCTACATTCTGCACTTACGAGTTTGCATCCCTATCAGATACAAAGTCTGTGTCAGCAGTTTCTTGATAGCCCATTAATTACTGTCATTGACTGGGTTTGTTTCTGATTATTGTTTTTATTAACATTAAGTGGACAAGTTTTACATCTGAGTGTCTCCCTCCTTTTCCTTATCTCAATTTGTCAAGGTCCTTAACCAGATAGTCATACTGAAAAAAATCACTGTTTTCATAATCCACATATCCTTACCAGTTAGTGAGACTTACCAGGTTTGTTCCAATCCTACCCTCCCTTGCCATATCAGTCGTGTTTGATTCTGTAGGTTCTGCTTTGTAGCTCCTTTGACCAAAAACCCTCAAAGAAGTAGATACTCTCCTGCCACTTACCCTTATTGTATGGGATAACAACTGGAGGAACTTCAATTAAAACAGCTGTTGTATGTGTTGGTACCAACTCAGGGGTATTTTCTTTGAAATAAGGGAAAACTGTCTTATTTCTTGCATGCAGTTACTTTTACTATGTCTGCATGACAGAATTTTCATGTTTACACTTCTTTCTCAGACTCCAGTGGTCTGTCTATGAAGACCCGAGATGTGTAGTGTGTAATAGGTACAAAAGAAATAGGGGTGGATGATTTCACTGAGATATTGACAAAGAAAGGAATGTTTTAAGAGTGCAAGTAATCTATTACCATGTTGCAGTTGATTTAGATGACATGAGTTTTGATGGACTTTTAAGGAAGACTGTATTGCATAGTAATCATTCTTGTACACTGACACTGGGTAATAGAACAGAAGACAGCAATTAGCATATAGACTGACGGTGTGTTCAGGGAGGACCTAAATGGTTTTTAGGAGCAAAAGAAATTTTTACTGTTTACAGAATGAATTCCCATCAGGAGGACTGCAAAAATGGAAATGGCATTTTATATGGCAGATTTCTGGTGTTTTCATATGATGATGTTGGGTAATATGAAGAGAATATTTCAATGCATAGTACATCACCAGAATTGTGGGCATTTAAGAATTGTTCAACTTTCAAAGGGATAAGCATCTCTACTATACTAGCAGTGGAAATTCTGTAGAGTTAGTGTTTGTCATAAAGCATATATAGCCAAACAGATGTTTACAACATCCATTTTTAACAAACAGATGTTTGTTTTTAACAAACAGATGTTTGTTAAAAATCTGTAATTTGTACGTCATTCATTGGATTTTTAAATCACATTCATTGTGAAAAGTTAGCAAGTAGAATCTCCTTAAAATATTGCACTTAAATTAGATAATTGTACTTGAAGGATCTGAAGGAATTTTATTTGTAAGTAAATACTAAAGTAATTGGTTCAGTCATGGCATGGAAAGTCAATCTATACTATAAAGATGTTCTTAATTACTGGTACTATGTGTATTCATTAATATAGTTGTGGACCTTTTGTTTTTGCAGAATAAGTGACTTTATTTGGTTTCTTGGGTCTTTTTGGAAAAAAAAATTGGAATTCTATAAGTCAAGTTTAAGGTTGGAGTAAATGTTTATGAATGTTAGGACTCATATCTGTGAAGAGGTATGGTAGGACTACTGCTGTTTTTATGAGTAGCGCTATTTGAATGGACTTGAATCAGGTAGACTTAAACATCCTCTCTGTGTGATCCAGAGGTATATAAATACCCATGCATTTGTTTATGCATATGTTAAGTACATAAATTCTTTTGATCCACACAGTTACAGTAATATCAAATTTTCTATGTTTCTGGACAGACTGAAATCACAGTCTTGACTGAGTCTCATAATTTGAAATTTTGTTCAGTGTAATTGTTAATTAAAATAGAAGTAATTTACCCTTTTTTCCTTTCATAGGTATGTGTTCTTCTTGGATCCATGCAACATTGATCTAGTACATCAGAAGATTAAGTCTATTGCCTTGTGTGTATCAGCTTGCCCAAGGAAAGAACTGAAAACTCTGGCTGATATACAGAATTTTGCGGAAATTAATGGTATGAAAAAAATAGGTTTGTTTTTGTTCATATTTTTGTAGGACTGAAAAAAAATCATGCATTAGCTGAGCTAAAATGAAATACATATTAAGAAATCTAAATAGAAATAATATGCTCTTTTCATTAAGCTAAAACATTACTGTGTCTTATAGTATGATAGTATTCCACTTGCCTTGGGCAGTTTGGAAAGCCTGCTTTTAAAACAGGAGTACAAAATATAACAAACATTTGAGGGAATATCTGACTGTATGTGATATGTTTTCAGCACCTAACAAAATATTCTGACAATGCTGCTTAATAGTGGTGCTGTTGAAGAGTTCTTATGTACTGAGAGTTAGTGAGAGCTGTGCTGCTATTTAATGGCACTTGTGGCAGTGAGTATGGCTCTGTGTGTGAAAATATTCCTGCTTTCATTCAGTGCTACAGTGCAGTTCTTTTTTGGTATTGTTTTGTTTTCTTATGCTTTTTTTTAAAAAAAGAAGTGTAAAGGAAATGAATTGCATTTACAAAGGAAATATTTTATCTTGTCTTCCTTAAGAGTAGTACTTTTTCTCTGTAGTAGGAATACTGACATTACTAGTTTAGTTCTTATTTTAACAGTCAGTGGAGTAAAATGCATAAGAAGTAACCAACCTTTGAACATATAAAATAAAATAAAGATATAAAATTAGTTTGAGGAAATTTCAGCATCTTTTAGTTATTCAGGTGGGAACATTTTCCTAATGTGGGCACAGTACTAGAGTTATCTTTTAAAATGATGCAGTAATACTTCTTTGCAAGGTACTTGAATAAAGATGATTCAGTCTGGATGACCCAGTTCAAAGCAGAGGATCTGATTACTTTTCATAATAGAAACTGAGATGTTTACTTCTGTACTAGCACAGGTTATGTGAGTACTCTCCTTTGAAAGCAGAGTGAGTTGAAATGACACTGTTAGTGCCCTTGGTCTCCCACTGCACTGTACCTCCATGCCTGTATGTCTGATTCCTGAAGTTCGGGAAGCTGAGCCACCGTGAGTCATCCCAGCTTTCATGGAGCGGCACAAACAGTTTCCTTGTGTGATCTCTGCGCCATTGTCAATTACAAATTAAAATAGTCATTATCTACAGTTGCATTCTTTACTCCCTCTCTCAGCATGCTGTGTTTTTCTTAACTAATGCAGGCCAGTTCTTTGTTAGTATGAAGTGAAGGTCATTTGTGGTGGAGTTTAAGTACCTCTTCAAGCAGTGGTATTCAGTCCTGTCTTTCTTTATCACCAACACTATTTCTATAAGTCAAATCTCTTATTAATTGTGCCTGACATATGTTCAGTATAACTATCTTTTAAAGTACAACAAAAACCACTGTTCCCAAAACATGCTATGGTATGTCTTGTCCTTATGATTCTTTGTTCTAATTCTATTTTCCTTAGAGCTTTAGATTTTAAAACTTTAAGATAATTTTTTTAAATTAATATGATGGCCACTTTTTTTCAGTTTCCAGTAGCTTGCTCAAAAGCGTGAAATTTGGTGCTGCAGCAGATCATAATCACTAATGAGTTCAATTCCTAATTTTCATTATGTATTTGGCTTATCAAAGACAGGTATTACACTAAACTGAGTTTTCGTTTTATAGATGAAGTCTGTGCATGACTGAAATCACACCATTCAGAGAAATATTGTCTCCCTTATGGTTATATTTCTGCTTAAATTTCACCAACCTATGCAAGTTTCAAAAAGCAGTGTTTCACAGCAAATGAGCAGCTTAATTGTTGTAATCTTACCTGTTGCATATATATAGTAAAAGTTCAAGTGTGATTCAGCCTTTTAGCAATGCAAGAACAGTGAATTAGTACCAAAACTATAATGCTCAGTAGGCAGAATAATTTTTCTGAGATCCACTTTGTAACTGTGGTAGTGGATTTAAATTAATTAATACTAGGATTAGGTTTGGCAGTCTGTTTTAAGTGAGCATTGACTCCACTGTAAAAATAGTAATAGTAATAATTAAATCTGAGGATCTTGAACATGACCACAATGAGCTTAATTTCAGTTTCTGTGTTTGTGATGATATATAGTTAGAAAATAGAGTTCAGCTGTCAAGTTCTGAAGAGGGAGGGCACGTTACTTGGTTTTGTGATAATTGGTACCGAATTTTCTCAGGCTCACAACTTAGAGCATTTGAAAAGAAAACCATCTCATAATATTTTAAATGTATAGGTAAAAATGCAGTCAATTCTTAATTTTGCTCTGTTAAGCCTTTCTGAAAACTTTAACCCTTCCTGCATCCTGAAAATAGCAATTGTCTGGAGACAGACTGTGCATGTTGTTGCCTGTGCTTTTGTAGAGTTGGGCATTTTCACCTATCTCATATGTTATCCCTGAAATCACCTAACTTGTCTGTGCACCTTGAAATTCTTAAAGGAATTACTGCTTAGGAATCCTTTCTCAACCCAAAGAAATCACCTGTTGTACCTCAGTTGCCCATGAAGAGGTGGTGTGGCAAGTTCAAATAAATGTGGTTTTTAGTCTAAACATCTTTACCAAGGGCTATGACTTGTAAAACATACTGAAACATCTTTGTATTGACTAGTGGTTTTATTAATACCACATATGAATTTGTAGCTAGCTTAGCATTTGTGGTATTTTTTACTAAAGTGAGGCATGTGCTTGATTGCCTCAACACAAAAGGACACAACTGCCAATGCCAACGATTCAGAACACTTCTGGCAGAGCTCATGTTTGTTGTGCAGTTCTGCAAGCAAGATTATAAATAAACATTTAAGGCAGAGAAAATGCTTGCTTGAGGCAAGAAGATCATTTCATGATAAAGCAGCCCTTTTAGCTTTTTGAGTCAGTAATGATGCCCTTGCTCTTCTGCTGTAATTTGGGAAAGGAGCTGATTTTGTGAATAACACAGCACCATTTCAGGGCAGCAATTTCACTCTCACCCCTACCTCACTTGCCATCTGACAGTCAGGTCCTACATTTGCAGTATCTTCCCATCAAGGAAGAGAAGCAGCCCATCCCTTGCAAAGCCAAGCTGATTTTAAAAAAACCAAGAAAGCATGTACCTTTAATCCCTTCACAGTAATTGACACCCAGAAAGCTGGAACCAACTGGCGCCTTTTACAGGAGGAGGAAGAAGGGAAAGAGAAAGCTGGACACTTGATGACTCAGATCTTTGACCTGTACAGAGGTGCAAGCTGTAAAATACGAAAATACTCTGGAGCAACACCTGGCAGTGATGCAGGAAGGTGCAGTGTTGCCTGAGAAATGTTGCAATGCTATTCTCAAACAGCTGTGCTAGTACTTGTGTTTATGGAGCTATCAGTTGGACACAACTGAGAATGTTTTATGTTGTGAACTGACTGCTGTTGCTCTCCCCAGGATTTTGTCACTCAGTAGAACACCTCAGGCTCAGAGTATTTGTGATTCGATGTTTTTGTTGGCCTTGGCCCTTAAAAAGTTATGTATTTTGGGTAGTGTGACTGAAAGCTGTTTTTCCCAGAAACCAAATTGATGCTTCAGAACTTAATGTCCGTGAAATACTGCAGTAGTATGTTCAAGGACTTGCTAAAGCATATTGAAATATCCTTGAAGATATAATTAATCTATGACTGTGCCAAATGAATAATGATAAGTCATTATTAAAGAGAAACACTAGACAGGTGGCTATAATTTCTGTTGTGTTTAATTCGGTGATAACTATAGTGTCTACTCAGTGTGGGAACTACAATTCCTATTTATTTTTTAAGTAACTGGATGCATATTTAAGAACCTAAAATGAAATTCTAATTTTGCAGCATCTTGACAGGCATCTCTGTTGTCAGAATTCTGTAGCTAGACCAGTAGTGGTCTGGGTGGACATAGAGCCAGAGGGAACGCTTCATTAAGTTTGCTATAGAGACTAACCTGAAAGAGATCAATAAAGGAAATCAGTGTGCCAAGTCAGAGCAGGTGATATCTCTGAGCTATTGGAATGAACCTCGGGGGAAACAAAAAGGATTTTTCTTTTGTCTGAAGATAATGACATCTTCATGTGTAGTGAAGTACATCGTCACAGTTCCTGTTGGCACTTGCTTTAGAAATAACTGCTACGTGGGTCACTGTGAGCTTTTGACATTTTTTTATCTGCTTTTGTCTCCCCTGCCTTTGTTTTCAGTGAAAGTATGCTGTTCAAAACATAATCCTTTGCTCATGATTTTCTTGAAGTATGATGTACTGTATTAGTTACAGATACCTTATGCATAAAGCAATTCTGCACCCACATGTCTTTGGAAACGTGGTTATGTTAATTTTGAGTGTCATTTTTTTAATTGACTAGAGTAAAAATACATTTATGAGCAGTGCTGAAATACAGTCATCTACTAGTACTCTATCTTGTTACCAGAACTGTCCATCAGGTTTGTGTTCTATTTGAGATGTATCTTCTAGTTAGAATGAAATTGTTTCCTCAACAGAAAGTGACAGCATGTGGAGTCCTCCAATAATGCTGTGTTGTCTTATTGATTACATTAATAACCCATTTAGAAAGGGGAAGAGATAATGAGGTTATAAATCTTGTTGTAACTACTGAATTATTTAGAATGATATGGAAAAAAGCCCTGCTATCAGTTGCAGTGGAATAAAATGTCAGATCAGAAGGAATGCCCCCAGAAGGAAGAGGTGGAAACCTATTGTTATGCATATACTGTTTTAATTTAAAGTGGTTAAAGATACTTGGGGAAACGATTGTGAAACTACTGAGGATCACAAGAGGTTTATGTTGGAAGCACAGCATTGTCTGAAAGTGTGATATTTATGTACTGGGAAGAGAGATTGCATAGCAGGAGTGTAAACTCCTGTTATGTTGGCATCATAAAGGCTGTGTTCTGGTCCTTTCTCTACAATTTTTTTTAAATTTGTACACAAACACACATGTATATTCTTAGCATGTATTCACACACTATATATATATACATACTGAGAATGGAAACAAGGATTATCATAATAAAAGGACCACTGATTTCCTCTTTCTGTAAAAGAGAAAACTATTAGGAAGAATAGGTCATTAAAAGCAGGAATATCTTAAAGAAGGTTGAAAAATTATTATTCCTTCATCTCAATCTGAGTAATGTGAAACTAGAGATCAAAAATGAAATCGCTGACCATAAAAGAGATTTTTCTGCACACAAGTTATGGTTAATTTACGAAACTTATTGCCATGATGATATTTTAAAAACAAAAAGATGAACTCTTAGAATAATTCTCTTAGAATAGAAAATCCAAACTCTGTTTGGATATTTAATTAGCACTGAAGAATATCCTTAAGTTCAAAGTTGTGCAGAGCTGAAGACAGTAGGAGAAACATCTGCTACTTGACTAGATGGATTCCAGAGAAGCTGATTTTATTTAGTACTGGAAGAAATACAGGTGGAGGAATAGGTAAATTAATATTTTTAAACTCTCTGTCTTTTTAATAAGAATAGGAAAAAGTGAAGAGTATTATATTGTTTATTTAATTAAAACTCAAAATACATACATATATACATATATACAGAAATTCTGAATCTAGGATTTTCTTTCTTCCATACTCTTAGTTGTAACAGCATGTTGTAATATCTGTCACAGTAGTTCTCTTTGTCTTGCATCAATTCTAGAGACTTTTGAAGATCTAACAAGTGGGTTTTTGTGACGGATCTTTCTTGGAATATTCTTGCGGGCATTGGAGAATGCTTACTTTCACTTCAGTCCCATATTTATTTACCTGTAATTTCTTCTGCCCTTTGATGCTCATTGTTTTAAAGAAGTGGTGGTATATCTCTTTGCAGCAACTAGAAGTAAAGATACATATAAACCTTACATTTCTTCCTTTAAAACACACACTGTGCTTCTGGAAGGCAGCAGTGGGTAGATGTAGAGAATGAAGCTTTTCTTTTCTGAGTACAATTCTGTCATATTAATCTAAGAAGTTGTCCTGGTTTAGGGCAAATTTGGGAGGAAACGTCCGAATGGGGTTCTTCTGGAGAGCAACCTTAAATGGCCCCTCCCCCCAGTCGGTCCGGGAAAAGAACTTCCTCGGAGAAAAGTGGAAAAAACTATTTATGTAGCAAACAAACTGCTCACAAACATAAGGAATGAATAATATAAAACAATAAAGCTTTTCACTGGTCTGAAGAGAGATGGCAAAACTGAGAGAAGTCCTTGCTGTGAGCCAGCTCAGCTCTCTCAGTCTCTCATCAGTCCCAGTCCCTTCGGCACTGGAAAATGCCCAGGTCCAGGCCCGGTGGGCCACAGGTGCAGCTCCTGGTGCTCCTCTGGGTTTTTTCAGTCCAGAGCAGATTTAAACAGTCCCAACGAAAAAGGAAAAAAAAAAACAGTCCAGGACGCTTCTTTGCCTCAGCTAGCTAGACTAACTAAAAGGAAGGAAAAAACCTCTCTCTGTTGTCACTGTCTGTGCATTCCACGAACACCCAAGGACAAAGAGCAGATGCAGAGGAGTGAACACTGTTTTTTCAAAGCAAACTGCATGCTTCTTCTTTCCCTGCTCACTCTCAGAACCAGTCCTAAAGGTACAGAACACACAGCACACACAGAACAGACGACTGGGGATACAGGCACCATAGTCACCCTAGGACAGAAGTCCTGCCTGTAAAGTAGTCTGTCCTATGCCTTTTTGCTCATCTCAAGGCATCACTATTTTGCTAGGGCCCAGAAATCAGATTTTGGTGTCAAGGTTCAACTCTATTCCTTAGTTGGTCTTCTGGCTCTATTCCTGCTCTATTTGCAAAAGGTGTAGCTGCGATGTTTAGCTATGTTTGTGCAATCCTCTGGTGCGTCCACTTTATCTGATACTTTAGACCACATTAAAATGTCTGGCTAAGAGATGAAGTTCTTGTTTTCTCAGTCATTTCCAGCTCTGATGCAAATGTATGCATAACTAAATGCTACTTCATTCTTAAATGAAGCATCAAATGTATCTGCTCTTGGAATGTTTTTGTTGTTCTGAAATAGGTAAATAGGAAATTTATACAGTCCTCAACTTTTCTGCTTAGTGCTTGTGTTCTGAGTAGAATTACTTCCTATAGTTGTAGATGGGTTATAATTACTATTGGCAGGCCTAGCAGTCAAAGGAAAAACAAAGTCTGGTCAGTATGATGTGATTTGTTTCATGGTGATCTGAACTTTTTTCTATTTGACAGGAGTCCACAAAGAGGGAATCATATTATTACTTGCCATGCTTTTCTGGGGTCATAAAGCATTGTTCTCTTTACTGACAGAACTCAGTAAAGGAGAGTAACTACCACCTTCTGTGGAAGCAGTATTTGCATCCTACCAGTTCTGTGGTTTTTGGCTCTGGAATTTGCAGCATCCAGATTCATGAGACAGTGTTTTAGGCTGTCACTTTTCTGTGCTGTATTGCTAGTCCATAATATGCTACGGTAATATCCGATTATTGGAAGTGTACCAAATTGTCTTATTCCATGAAGCTTTGAATGGGTAGTATGGTTCAGATTAACAGTTTAGAGCTGATAGAGTTTGACAGATAGATTTCAGGCAAATTCTGGGGTGAGAAAAGTAGAAAAGGGTTAAGAATTTTATCCTTGTGCGAGTCTGGGAGCCTTGTCATTCTTGAACTCCAGCTCTGTCATTATCAGTATCATACTCCAGACTTTATTGCATGGGTTGGTTGGTCAAGCATAATCATCTGTGAGTCATGTATTTACAATGTTAACTAAGTTTTAATTGGTGAACTTAGTCATAAAATACTCAGAACTCAAGAGGAAATAGGACTGGGCTAAAAGTCCAGAGTTGAGGAGCTGTGATTTTGACAGTCTCATTGCTGTTAACATTTCTGCACATTTCTGTGTCTGTAAGTTTTATTCCTGTGTCAAAGAACATAATGAAGTAATAGGTTGTTACTTGTAAAGGGGACAATGAAATAAGATACTAAGTTTCTGAACTATAAACTCTGCTTCATCACGTGGCTTTTTAGAAGTCAGTTATCAATATCTATATAATATGCTATAGTTGGGGAGACCCACAAGGGACCACGAAGTCCATCTTCTGGCCTTGCACAGGATATCCCAAGAATCACGCCATGTACATGACAGTATTGTTCAAACACTACTTGAACTCTGTCAGGCTGGTGCTGTGACCGCTTCCCTGCACAGCCTGTTCCAGTGCCAGACCACCCTCTGGGGATAGAACCTTTCCACAAACCTGACCTAAACTTCCCCTGACACAACTTCAGGCCATTCCCTCAGGTCTCATCACTGGTCACTGTAGAGAAGAGATCAGTGCCTGCCCCTCCTTTTTCCCTCACAGGGAAGTGCAGACTGTGGTTAAGTCTCCCCTCAATCTCCTCCAGGCTGAACTGACCACGTGACCTCAGCCACTCATCACACAGCTTCCCATCAAGTCCCTTCATCACCTTAGTTGCCCTCCTTTGGCCACGCATCAAGAGCTTAATATCTTTTTTATATTATGACACCCAAAACTGCCCCCAGCACTCGAGGCAAGGCTGCCCTAGTGCAGCGCAGAGGGAGATAATCCTGTCTCTTGCCTGGCTGTTGATGCTGTGCCTGGTGCCCCCCAGGACACAGGTGGCCCTCCTCTCTGCCAGGGCACTGCTGGCTCATGTTCAGCTTGCCCTTGACAGTGACCCCCAGGTCCCTTTCTGCAGCACTGTTCTCCACGGTCTTATTCCCTTGCCTGTCCATACATCCAGGGTTTCCCTGTCCCAGGTGCAGAATCCAGTACTTGTCTTTCTTAAACTTCATACATTTGGTAATTACCCAGCCTTGTCATTTGTTGACTCCTCTCGGCAAGGCCTCTGCCTTTGAGGGAGTGAATGGCTCCTCTCAGTTTTGTATCATCAACAAACTTTGGACGTTTGAGTCTTGTGTCCAGGTTGTTTTTCAAGATGCTGAAGAGCACAGGGCTAAGGATGGAGTCCTGTGGAACTGCACTAGTGACAGGTCACCAGTCTACCCCATTCACGGTAGCCCTTTGTGTCTGATCCAAGAGCCAGCTGCTCACCCACCACATGGTGTGTTTATCCAACCAACTGCTGGACATTTTCTCCAGAAGGGTCCTGTGGCGACAATATTGAAAGCTTTACTGAAATCCAAAAAGATCACATCAACTGGCTTTCCTTGATCAGCCATCAACTCTGTCCTAGAAGGTTGTCATGGTGGACATACAGGACTTTCCTCTCATGAAGCTGTACTGGCTGTGACGATGGCTGCAGTGTAATTCAGGTGCTCATTAAGGTGTTTTTCAGAACTTCCAGAATAATCTTCTCCATAATTTTACCAGGCACTGAGGTGAGACTGACAGGCCTGTAGTTTCCAGGGTCATCCTTCTTGCCCTTCTCAAACACTGAGACAACCTTAGCCAGCTTCCAGTCGGCTGGGAACTCCCCATATACCCAAGACTGTTCAGAAATAATTGAGAGAGACTTGCAATGACATTAACCAGTTCTTTGAGTATTCTTGGGTGAATCCCATTATGAAGCAACAAGGATACATGAGGATCCAACTGGAGCAGCAGATGCCACACAAATTCAGGGTCAACTGGGAGTTCATCATTCTCCCAGCCATGGTCCTCCAGCTCTAAGCTCATCACCAGTGTGAAAGAAAGAGGCAAAGAAATCATTAAACATGTCACATGTATCATGCCACGTAAGTGCGCAATACATGCACAATGCCAGACTCAGAATGGAAGTTCATATAAATTACTTTACCAAAAGTTTGTAGTCTCTCAGGCTGTGCTTTGCCTTGTGTATGTGAGAAAGGCTATGTTGAGCTGCTTGGAGCTCTTTGTAACTTAAAAGAACACACTCCTAAACTCCTAAGGTGACTGCTGCTCCTGGTGCTGAAGCTATCCCTGTTGTCTCTGCATAGTTTTGTAATTTTCTGCTTAATTCCTTCACTCTGAATGAATCCATGTTTCTAGGTCTGTTTTAGTTGCTGTTAATATGTGTTGATAGATGGGTAGACACTGCTGAGCTCCCAGAATGGAATCCAGAACCCCTGGTTTGCTTTCCACAACTATAAGTCAGGGAATATCAATGTCATTGGTATCCTCTGTGGACTGCTCCTCTTATTGGATGACTTAGGAAATCTTACCATTTCTCGATCTGTAAACTCTTGATAGTAATGCTGCTTTAGCAGGGGGTTGTTTGTTGGTTTACTGCAAAGCAAATACAGGAAGGGAATCTGTACTGGAGCTCTGGTCTCTAGAAGTATTTTTACCTAACCACCTTTGGTTGGTTTGGGCCTTCCTGTTTACTGTACTGCTCACCAATAGCCCAAACACTGAAGCCCTGCATAGTTTAGAAGTATTTTTTCTTAATGGTACAACATGTTGGGATCTGAAATCCAATACTTGTGGGACAGTTTGATGTCATTTGCCTAAGAGTTTCTGCAGAAGAAGTATGTGCATTGCTGTAGGAAGCAAAGGGTGTATTATTTCAGTGATCTTTTAGTTTGTTCTCTGTATCCTACTCATACTGGTTTTGAAATATTCTTTGTTTGACAAGCTCCATGAAAATAATTTTCTGCGTGGCTGTGACTAAAGAAGTGTGCTGTGAGGTAGGCATCTGAAGGGAAAAGATCCAGAGTAGCCCAAAAGCAGTTCCCAGGCAAGATACGGTAGTAGCAAGCCTGAGTTGTCAGGCATGACAGGAGGGAATATACTGTTGGCTTCCAGAGGGATCTGTCAAGATGTCTCCAGTTTGCTCGACAGCCAGGAGTATATTGGGTTACCCTATAGGTCTTACTTGAATGGCTTGTGACCTGTATGCACATCAGGGTCTTGCATTTGATTTTGCGATATTTACATTTGTGATCCAAACAGGTCTTCAGATGCACATTTGTATGAAGAGTTTCTTTTCCTGTCCATAGTAAATCCTACCCTTTTTCTCTGCTGCCTGAGCTGCTAGAAGTCGAAAGAGAGCATGGGCTTACAGAGACCAGCCCTGTCCCTTAAGCTTGTTTGGATGTGGGGGCCTTTGCATAAGGTACTTAAACTGTAGTTTACCCTGGTCACTTGGCAGAATGGCCAAGCTAGCCCCAAACACTGTGTATCATGAATCTATATAAACTTGTCCACATAACACATATCCCACTTCTTCCTATAGAGCTCCTTGGTCTTGCCATAGAATCATTACCAGAGAGTCATTTAAGCTGGAAAACACCCTTAAGATCATCAAGTCCACCACTAGACCATTAACCTAAGCTCCATGTCTCAAAGTCTTTTAAGTACCTCCAGGAATGGGGGCTCAATTACTTCCCTGGGCAGCCTGTTCCAGTGCTTGACGACCCTTTCGGTGAAAAAATTACCCTTGATACCCAATCCTAACTTACCCTGGCACAGCTTGATGCCATTTCCTCTTGCCCTCTCTCTTGTTGCCTGGTAAAAGAGGCCAACCTCCACCTGACCTACAGTCTCCTTTCAGGCAGTTGTAGAGAGGGATAAGGTCACCCCTGAGTCTCCTTTTGTCCAGGCTAAACAACCCCAGTTTCCTCAGCCACTCCTCATAAGACTTGTGCTCCAGACCCTTCACCAGCTCCATTGCCCTTCTCTGGACATGCTCCAGCACCTCAGTGTCTTTCTTGCAGTGAGGCATCCAGCACTGGACAGAGAACTTGAGGTGTCCTTCACTAGTGCTGGGTACTGGGAGACAATCCTTGCCCTGGTCCTGCTGGTCACACTATTGCTGATACAGGCCAGGGTGCCAGTGACCTTCTTGGTCACCTAGGCACAGCTGACTCATGTTCAGCTGGCTGCCAGCCATCTTTATAACTTACATTTTCACCTATATTCAAAGCAAAATAAATGTAACTATGCATAAATATCTGCAATCTTCTTTTTCCTTCTGTTTTTAAGATAAACCTGTAACACTCTCTATTGCTGGCCCTCCAACAGATGGAGTTGTTAGTAAATGGACATGATCCAGATTTTTTCATATCCACAAGAACAGATTAAAAAATTTTGCAGCAGTATAGAGCCTTTTGTCCAAAAAGGACAAAATATTTTAGGAACTTCATCTACAACTAAGATCTAAGGAATGTTGTTTTGTCTGATACCTGTTTATCCCATGCCACATTTTCCACATAAGCAAGCAGAGGCATAAGGATTCATATTAACAGTATAATTGAAAATGCAGTTCAGATGTTTCACCTCGTAACTTGTCTTTGTAGGAAATCTAACTTTGTTTCAATGGTGCTTTTGGTAGTTTGGACTGGCTTCCAAAAAGCTGTTTTGTAGAAGTGGTACTTAAATAGTGTTCCAGAGACTGCATTAGATAGAGAGCAGCTGAGGCAGCTAAGTACATTCTTTTGCTCTTTCAGACTCTGAATAGAAGAGGTCTCTTCCTAGAGGTAGAAATGTAGCAATGACAGATAAAATTTCTGCCAATAATATTCTGCAAATAATAGTTCTGTTTGGTGTAATGCAGGCCAAGGTAATGCTGTTTGTCAAAATTCTTGGTTTATTTTGGCTAATAATGTATATGTATTATCAGATCCAGTTTGCAGAACTCTCTTCTACAAACTATTTCTGAAGAGGAGACTTTAATAAGGAAAGAATTGAATGTTTATATTGATTAAGATTAAGATAAATCCTTATTAAGAAAAGTCCTTCGTGTAGTACATAGGGGAAAAAGACATTAAAAGGTATGCATTAAAAACCCTTCCACTTGGAAGTAAGCAATCTATTAGGTAACAAGATTGGAAGGAAATTCATCTTTGGATAGGTGGCTTATATCATTGGAGGATTCCTTACCCCTCCAGTTTCTGACATCCAATCTGATTTGGATGTTGCTGATTTCCTAGAAGCATTGGGTCAGTGGTTCGGTGTCTTCATTGTAGATAAATTGAAAGAAATCTCTCCTAGGTAAGATATTTCCATTAGGTAAATGTCTGGTACAAAGGAAAACTTAATTTATGTTTTAATTTTGTTATAGGCAACTTGATCTTCACTATGCTGTACCAGTTTGTTTATGGAGAGAGTTCGGCTTTTTAGAAGCCTTGGATATGTAATGCAGAGCTTCTGTTATTTCTCAGCTAGTGTTCTAACTTCATCAGTTTGGGTTCTTTGTTCTTCTCCCTGAGATCTGTAGACTAGTTGTATTTTGAATACTCACACACAAAAACCCCTGCAAATCCACGAATATTTTCTGTTGTGAATGTTGTGTTATGCAATGTTCAATGCAATATGCATTAAAAATTATCAAGAAAAATATGGTGGAATACCAGGGGATGGGGGACTTCACAGTATTTTGTGTCCTTTTCTTTTACACTGCATTGTGAATTAGTCTTACCACTCAAATATTCAAACAAAAAAATAGATAGAGAGTGTCATTGTATTCTACTGACAAATACGTTGGACTTGATTCACCAGATTACAGGAGGTACTGTAGCAAAGCTTTGTGTTAAAGACATGGGGAGGTGCAGAATCAGCACCTCTATCAGTTTTAATGCTGTTTGCAAAGAATATGAATGTTTGATTTTTTTTTTTTTGCTTTTCATACCAATATTTTTTTTTTACCTTTCAACAGGATCCACTCTGTGTAGCTATGAACTACAGCCGTCAGAATATACTACAGACCCAAGGGCTGCCAAGTTATGTCCCAAATTTCCTGTTCCAGAGAGGTAATATGATCAAGTTGTCTAATTTGGGGTGGAGGGAGCAGAAATTTGTTTTGATCGTGACAGTTCTTTAGAAAATACCAACGCATGTTCACTCTTACCAGGTAGATGTTTTAGTGTATTATTGTATATATTTCTAAAATTCTGGTTTTTAAAAGGTAATGAAAATAACAGTCAAAGAAAAAACCAAATTATCCATGTATGTGTTACTGAAACTATTTAGCTGATATCTTCAAATTCTCTTGTCTCATGTGACTGTTTTAAGTATCAGCTGTTCTACTGCCTTTCACCCTATCTCTAGCCAGCTGCCTATCAGCAATGCAGATCTGAGAAAATCATGGAACATTTTTAATCTTTAGGAGGAAAATTATGTAGGGATGCACAGCTCTCTGCAGCATTCACTTCTTATACCTTACCTCAGCCAGTCAGATGATGCAAATTGCTTCATTTTTTACTCTTTCAGTCTGCAAATGACTAATATAAGGGTAGTCGAGTACCAAAAAGAGGCCTGTATTTTATTAACAGATCTTTTTGAGGTTTATTGTTTTAAGTGTTACATTAGGGTGCTGTTTGTGAAATAGGATTGGAAAGTTCATAGCTTCATAAACTCTTCTAGCTATGATGCCTGGACCTGTGGAAATGAGCATTGCTGAGAAAAATTATTTGTTAGCTGTTGTGCACAGCCTTCTGTCAGTAATTGCACTAACTTGAGAAGAACCATGTTGTGTTTCCTCAAAATTTAGGTTCTCAAATATACTCACTAGTGGGTGGTAACTGTGGAGTCTTTTCTTATGCGTAGTTTCCTGTTACCTTTTTTGTAAATGTTAAATTTATGTCAGTTCTACAAACTCTGATTTTAAGTCTTTCTTGTATACATGATAGCCTCTTCACTAAATATTTTTTTTAGTATTATAGTGACAATTAGTGGCAGCTGGAATATTAACTTTTTTTTTACTTTTCCCCGTATAGATTAGTATTCCATGCAACTAGCCAGCTGTAACAGCAGTAATACAAAAACAAATGAAAACTTCACTGCCAGCTTGCATACTGAAAAGGCTTGTTAGTCCTAGTTTTTGCCAGAATTACGTTGACTGCTCATTGTGTGTTCCCATGTCATTCAGCCTCAATGAGTATGGCTTAGTAAGAAAACAAGTAAGAAAGCTAGAACAATGTGTCAGGGCTCTAATGATGCTATGTAAATTCCTCCTAAAAACTACCTTGTGTTTTTTTAAATAAGCTACTGTGTATGTAGAGTATTTCCTCTTTTTGATATGGTATTACTAAAATCATTGATGCATTTGAGCGTTTTTGAGATTGAAAAGTCTGAACTTAATGCCCTAAGTCAAAAAAGGCCTACATTGTATCTGTAAAACACTGGTTTTCAGGTTTTTTGGTTAAATTATTTGAGTAAGTGCAATTTGAAGGAGAAATTAAATCCTTTTGAGACAACCAAGTGAAAACCCAACATCCTGTGCACTGAGGCTTTCAGGAAGAACTTACCTAACAATCAAGTTTGATCTGTGTCATGGTTTAACCCCATCCAGCAACCCAGACTCCTACAGTCACTTGCTCACTTCCCCACCAGCAGGACTGGGGAGAGAACTGGAAGGGTAAAAGGTAGAAAGCTTGTGGGTTGCTAATAAAGATGATTTAATAGGGGAAGGAAAGCTGCAGACACAAGCAAAGCAAAATAAGGAATTTATCATTTCCCATGGGCAGGCAGGTGTTCAGCCATCTCCAGGAGAGCAGGGCCCCATCACATGCAACAGTTACTTGGGAAGACAAACACCATCACTTCAAACATGCCCTCCTTTCTCTTCTTTCCCCCTTTTTACATCCTGTGCATGATGCCATCTGATCTGGAATATCCGTTTGGTCAGCTGGGATCACCTGTCCTGGCATTATCTCCTTCCAACCTCCCATGCATCCCCAACTTCCTCCCCAGCATGGCCATATGAAAAGCAGAAAAGGTTTTGGGTCTGTGTAAGCCCTGCTCAGCAATAACAAAAACATCTCTATATTATCAACCCTGTGTTCAACACAAATCCAAAACAAGCTCCATAGCAGCCACTGTGAAGAAAATTAACCCTACCACAGCTGAAACCTGTGCAATCTGTCAAGGGTTTTGGACCCTCTGATTCCCATTACTTCCATGACATGGAGGTAGCATGTGGTGTGGAGATTATCCCATGATGTTTTCTCTTTGATGATCAGGATTCTTCACAGTCTTCAGCTGAGGCTGTCAGTGGACTCCTACCATCCATCTTCAAGGTATTATGTCCAGCTTTGACAGAGCAGTACAATCTAGCAGTGCAGTTAGCAGTATGTATTACTTCGACACCCAATTTATATCAGCCTCTGCATGTTTAGAGGACCCTGAAGGAAAACCTGTCCAGTCCCTGCAGCATTTATCTATAAACCGGCTGTGCTGAGCTGTGCCAAGTGACTGCCCTGTAGAGGTTATAAAGACCAGGTAGCAGTGGCGTTCCAGTCAGACTCTCCCTCCACTCACGAGTTGTTGTACTACTCCTGTGTGTACACAGGGGTAGAAGTGAGAGGAAAAACTCTTTGAAATCTAATGCTTGAGTAATCAGATAGGTCTCCTAACTTCACTTGAATAATGCTTTAAAAGTAGAGCTTCTGAGACCATCATCTGCTGGCTTGAACTTTATTTGTTCTTATTAAAGATTAAGCATCATGTTGCTATTCTTAAAAATTTGTAACTCCTTTTCAGTAATATATCAAGGTATAATGAAGAGTTCAATTAAAATAGCCTGGGTCACAGAGAATAGAATTATTGTTGTGTTTTTTATTAGGGCACTTTACCTTACCTACTCATTCAGTCAGAACCACTGGAGCAGAAGCAGATCTCTAAAGTGGATTCTCAGGAGTCCCATTTACTCAAGAAAGCTTGTAGGAACCACTAATCTATTTTTTTATTATTATTTAAAACTAACTTAGAAATTAATTACTGCACATGAAATAGGTAACTTAAAATAGGTAGTGAAATTGCTTTAGGTTAAAGGATATTAAATAACGAATATAAACTGATGCAAATAGCATGTTTTCTTGGGATGTATTTTGGAAGAATACTTTAATGCCATTAGTGCCCTTTTCAAAGTGAGTGTTTTTGTATTTGGATGCAAGAATAACATTCTTTTTCTACTCCCACCTCAAAATTTGGGCTTTCTTACTGGTCGTGACAGCTTATAAATGCAGTACGCTGGCTGTAAAGCTGTAGCAGTTAACAATTAAATAAGCCTCTCAAATTTCAGTCTTTTTCATTAATACGGCATATAATGAGCAGCAGTATTCCAAAATACGTTGTGTTTTAAGAGGCTAAGAGGCTACATGGGCCACCTTTTAAGTAGGGCAGCCATCATTATGGGTTTAATTTGTTTTTTAACAACTGTGACTAATGCACAATTACTTTGCTGTGCTTAACTGCTGTATTCATTACTACCCAAAAGTAGATCATCAAGATGAGCATCTCCAAATGCATTTACCTACTCAGCACAGTAATCCTAGAACCATAAAATTTGCAATCATCAGCGACTTCAAACAAAAACCTAGGATCTACTAATTACCTAGAAATGGCAGGTGATCATAATTTCTCCCAATTTCTTTACAGAATGGTTACACGTTAATGGTTTTCAACATATCATCCTTTTTCCCCAGAAAAACAATGGGTGGGAAATATATGCCTAAGGCAGCTCATTTATTCACTATGTGTTTAAAATGGTGGTTAGAATTTTAGAAAGACGTGGCCTTAAAAATAGTTATTGAGGACAGAAAATGGTTGATTTATAGGTTATTTCTGAAATGGGGAAACTGCAGAAGATTATGTTCACTGCTGGTTCAGTCCATTGAAATCTTTCAAGTAAGGAAAATTGGGCAGGTGAAACAATAGAAAAGACTTTTTTTTCATTGGATCCAATTACAGGAAGGAACATGTAATTCATGTCTGAAATGTAATTGGGAATTGATCAAATGATGTAATAGGCCACTTTGAGATCTGACATAGTTTATGAGCAAGACAGACTGCTACTAAATGGGACACATTTAGAAAACAAAATTACCCACTTTTAAAGGAAAGTTTGTGCACTCTTGTGTCTTTCTCTGACAGACTCAATAGCAGGTTTTTTGGAGCATTCAGCAAAGTTTAGTACATAGTGTGGATAGTTTTCTGTGAGGGTGTTTCCAAAACGGTTCAAAGCAATAGAGGCATCGTGGCATATTTTGCGTAATTTTAACAAAGTTAATGAATTACACTGTGATTATAATATTCAATACAAGCACAAGCTTAGTATGGGGAAAGACTAGGAATAAATGCATTTGTTTTGCTTGGCAGCAGTTGTGAATGCTGATGTCCTTTAGCACAAAATATTTATCTCAAGAAGAGTATTGTTATTCTGAAATTTCTTTTGCTGCAAATATGGACCAGTATTCCATTCTAGCATGAGTGAAAGGCATTGTTTCAGCTGCTGGTTCATCACCTGACGCTTGAAAGAAAGACATTTAAGTGGAAATAGGAACGTATACTTTCTGCACCTTGTCATTTAAGGGTGGGAGGGTATGTACATTCCTATTGGAATGTACACTCCAGCCTCACAGGGTTATTTGTAAGAACTGCATCACTTTCCATTATGATCATCCTCATTTCAGCAGCATTCAACATTTTGTGCATTCAACACATGGTTTCTGGTTATGATGTTATAAGGGTGGAATGATTGCATCTAGTCACCTTTCATTTGTGTGTTGATGTGGCATTTATATTAAGTAGGAGTAATTTTTTTTTCTGATTTTTTTTTCTTGTGTCACCAGTGCACCTATTCCATTCTTCCATCGCTGTGCTCCTGTGAACATTTCCTGCTATGCCAAGTTTGCAGAGGCCCTGATCACCTTTGTCAGTGACAGTAGTGTCTTACACAGGCTGATTAGTGGAGTTATGACCAGCAAAGAGATTATAATGGGACTTTGCTTGTTATCACTAGGTAATTGTTTTTCTCCTTACTAGCTATTTCTTAGTGTACTCCATTAGGAGGTTGTTAACACACTCTAACCACAATATGAGCAAAACACATGTATAATAGCAACAACCCCTTAAAAATTATTTAGAAAGATTTTTTAAAATTTTGTTTGAGAGCTGTGTAACTTATGAATAAGTAATATGTAATATATTCCTGGTTTTGTTTCTCTTACTTTGATTACAGGATAGAGGATGCATGGCTGTTAATTAGCCAACATTAGTTTTGATGTAGTTAAGAGACTATCTGCTTTTTCTTAATTTTTATTATAGTATTCCCCTTTCCCAATTGCAGCGGTCATCTTCTACCAACTCAAGTCCAAATAAACCCTTTACAAATAAAATGGACAGATTGAGAAATGTACAATAGCACACTCCTGTTGGATATAGGGGATTTAATTTGTTTTATTTAACATACTTGTACAAGATACGAGAACTTTTAAGAGTGAAAACAAGAAAATTAGGTGCCCATTTGTTGCATTGTATGTTACCTCCTTCTTCCCCTTCCTTCAAAATTAAAAGCTTCAGGTCTTTGAAAATCTCAGCCTTTTCTGAAGAGCTGGAAATTCCCAACAGTACAGAGAGGCTGAATAGTTTCTATAACTGCAAGATGCCTCTAGTCTATAGAGTGACACTTTGCGCTAGACCGAAGAGCTGTTTTAACAAAGACATGTCGTTTGAGGTGGAATGTTGCCCACTGACAAAAATAACTTTCCTAGTGAGTCTGCTTTACTCATACAAAGTATAAAGTCTGAAATCCTAAAGTGGGAGGATCAAGATAGTAGCTATGCATGGGAGCAGTGTGTTGTTTAGAAAGAAACACTGCAAAGCTGTATTAAATACAGGGCTCTTTTGTTTTCAGTTTGCTTTTGTGGTTAAAAAAAAGGGTGGGGGGAAGGAAGGGAAAAAGAAAGGGAAAAAATAAGGATAAAGATGCTAGATACCATTAAACCCGCCCCCCCCAACACACAAAAAATCACTGTGTATGTTTTCATTTTTACATCTTGACAGCTTCAGCGTTTGGTAATAATGGTAGAAAAATGTTCAGAACCTGAAAGCTAGTGGCTGATTCGCAGTGCTACTGTTCAGTTAGAGTCAGAAGTTAGTACAGAATTTACACACAGTTAATTTAAAAATAGTTTTTGTAATTTCATAGTTTACCAGAAATTATTTATTTTAAAACAGTGAGTTTAGACTGTGATTCAGAAAGCCAGGTTCCGATGGCTTGCATGAAATTGCTGAACACAAACGTGTATGTGTTAAAATATGAGTGTGTACTTGTACACACCATTCACTTAGCTAGCTGTATAGCTTTTTGCTTATGACTGGCATGACATTTTGGAATACACAGATTTAATATTAACTGCACTTATTTGACATGTGTATTTGAGTGCAGACTCTGCTCTGGTCCTCAGGAGGTGTGCTCATGTTACCAGACTCAAAGTACTGTCATGTCTTGCTGTCTATTTGGTCATTTTCTAAGTACATCTCTGTCTGTATGCAAGCATTATGTCTTGTGTTTAATGTATCGTGTAAATGTATGTATGCTTTGTTCATTTCAATCAACATTACCAAAGCAGAAGTTGTAGAGGTGCCTAATTTTCTTAACTACCTTTTCAGTGAGTTTGTAAGCCTCAAAAAAGAAATCTGTAAGAATCTGTAAAAATTCTGTTGGACGGCAGTTTTTTAGTGCAGCGGGAAAATTAGGAAGGCTATATCTACTTGAAGTAATTAGTCTGCTTATTTTATTTGTCTTCTCTTGCAGTGTTGTCCATGATTTTGATGGTTATAATAAGGTACATTTCAAGAGTACTTGTCTGGATTTTAACAATTCTTGTCATTCTGGGATCACTTGGTAAGTCTTGTTTGTCTCCCAGTTTAAGTGCCCAATTCTAATCCTTGTGCTCCATGTCCTCAGCCCAGCTGCATCCCACACAGATCTTGGATCGTGCATTTCTCTTCAGCCTTTTTTTTTGAGTCCCTTTCAAGATGCACATCAAAAATAAAATGCCACCTTAGTAATTGCAGATCTCTCTCAGAGAATATATTGCTCCTTGAATATTTGCACAACCGGCTTGGCAGACAGTCATCATGTCAGCCTAGCTGACTAGAGCCCGCAGGTGTCAGTGCAGGAGATTCCTCACAGCACTTGTAGCACAACCCTAAATGTTGCCTACTTCTTAACCTGTGTTCCAAACACTTCAGAAAGGCAACTAAGCCTCGGTGTGTCTGATGACACTCCCTCACCACAGCTGGTGCCTGCAAAGGGCAACTATTGCTTATGCAGCTGAATGTATTTACAACTCTGACATGTTCATTAGCCCTTCAGTTCTCTGAGTAGCTCTTTAAGATCTCCTCTTGAAGAGAGGAAGTAAAGGTGCTTGTCTAGCAATTGTCATAAAATCCTTTTATTTCCATATGACTCAGGAAGGCCTGCATGACCTACCTCATGTGTGAAATGCAATCTTGGAAATGACAAAAGGTTGTCTCTTCCAAAATTATGTAGCTTGTGTGAAAATAGCCCTATTTTGTCACATTAGCTTTTAAATTCATAAAACTAAAGTTCTCTACACTTATTACTGAGTAGCTAAGCCAAAATGTCTGGGCAGATGACTGTAGGGAAGGAAAAAAATAGAATAATCATATTAGGAAATGCTAGTGATCTAGTTCTTGCAAATTGTGACTGCAATGGATGGGAAAAATAAGCAGACCATCTATATTTTTTCAGGATCACTTTGATTTTCTTATTAATGGCCCCACAATCTATGACCAGGGAAAAGGAAAAATACAGAAATAGAGTATTTTTCATTTATATTCTCTTTAGAAGCTGAGTAGCCATGTTGAGTGAAAGAGTTGAATGACTTGCCTTACTGGCATCTGTTTCTGTGTTCTAAGAATTTTCATCGATTCCATGGCTTGAACAAAAACCTGTTTTTTATGACACATACTGCATATTCTGTCTTGATTGTTTGTTTAGGACATGTCAAAAGAGATTCATCATTTTAGACCTGAACAGAGTATATTCAGCAAAAACATGTGATCACAGAATCACAGAATGGGTAGAGTTGGAAGGGACCACAGAGGCTCATCTAGTCCAACCTCCCTACTAAGCTTATGCATTTGATTCAGAAATACCAGCAGAACAGAGAAGGGCACTTAAAAGAGAAAAGAAATGTACCAGAGAGGAGATGTTATCTCCCTGAGGGGCTGGAGACCTGTGTTCAAGAAAAGTTCTGCCTTGGAAAGGCAGCTAGAATAGGAGAATGTTTTTCTGGCCATGAGGGTAGGGATTAACATTATAGGGGTGAGAAGATAGTACCTCACAGTTTATTTTTCTCCTGTACCTTTCACTGGTGCTTTTTCCAGTGTCCAAGACATTGTCTGAAGCAAGTGTAGCTACAGATCATCAAGGTGCTGTTTCCAGCATCAGGCTGGCGCTTCTTGTTTTGATTACTGCTCCCAGGAACAGTAGGCTCCTTGTTTTGTTGTTCTTGTTATTTCACATCCTACTCCAAAGGTCCATCTTTGTTTCCCCTCCTGAATTCTTACTCCCTGCATTATTATGCACACGTGTACATTCATATATATAGCCTACCATAGAACTATTTATTCTTCCTTTTGTTCTTTTATTACCTGTCTAGTGGGAGCTGTGCTATTTATTGCTAGGGTTCCCCATGAAGTAGTCCTTCAATGCAGTTTACCCTAAAACACCAGAGTCAAGGTTCTGCAAGTCTCTTTTAAGTGGTCAATAGTAGGGTGACACTGTGAAAAGAGTATGTTCACTTGAGAGGAGGGTAACAGAGGAGAACTAGATACTTCTTCCTCCTCTCAAGTTCTGTTGGGTTGAGCATCAATGCTCTTGAGTATTCAGTACCGGGCTAGACCTAAAAAGAAAGAACTGTTTTATTTCTCTGGGACTAGGCAGTATGTATCACACAAAAGATGGATCATTCATTTATCCTTTTTGTTTTCTCATTAAAACATAGGTGGTACAGGAGTCCTGTGGTGGCTCTATGCTAAACAACGAATATCTGCTGGTGCTCTTGAGACCCAAGTAGCCAAAGACAATCTTCAGGCTCTATTGATCTATGCCATTGCAGCTACAGTCTTCACGGTATGCTTTCTTAATGATTGTGTTATTTTCTTGTTCTTGGCTTCCTGTTGGTCTCTATTTTTTTATTCAGCATTGTATTGCATACATTTTGGAACAGTTTATTTCTGCCACAATTTCTGTTGAAGTGATTTTCTTTCATTATGTTATTTTTTTAACTTTCAGGAATTGTTCTCTAACACCTGATTATGAGTCAGGGGAGACTTTCTAGGAACTGTTCTCTAATATCTGATTTTGAGTCAGGAGAGGCTTTCTAACCCTGCAGCTACTTTCATCTACTGTAAAATGTCCACAGGGACTTCCAAGAATAGGTATGATATTGGACTGCCAATCCAAAAAGATTTTTCTTAGGTTCTCAGTTCAGAGGTACTTAGTAATTTCAGTGTATTTAGAAGTCCTTAGCCTGTTTCTGAAAGAAGTTGTTCTCGAATCATTGTGAACTGAAATACCAACACCAGTTGAACCTATTTGTCTTCTTTGGGCCTTGCTGTTCACTTCAGAGTCACTGAATTTACTACCAAAAACTGACAATGTTTGACTAACTTCACAGGAATTGTAGACTCCCTGTTCTGTTCTTCTTGTTGCTTCACATCCTAACCCAAAAGTTCCTCTCCATTCCCTCTCCTAGATTCTTACTCCCTATGTGTATAATAACACGTAAATACTTACATACATCTTATAAGACCACCATGCCATGGTCAGATATAAATTTTAAATTACCTTTCTTAAAGGTAACTAAAGGTTAAAACTCGCTGATTTCACTGCTTTGTAAAACATAATTGAGGATAGAGCCTGGTCTTATCAGCTTAAGATTGATGATGATTCCAAATACATAATTATGAGAATGGAATTCCCCAGAAGTATAATTTGGAAAATAATTTATCACCAGAAGAAGCTGATAGAGGTTTTACATTTTGATTTTGTGACTTTATAGATGGAGTGTGTGTTAATTTAGTGTGTTTGAATATCCTAGCTATGCAAAAGAGTATCTTGATTCTGTTTCAGTACTCTAAAATGCAATTTGGAAACTTCTCCCTCTAGGTTATCTTGTTCTTGATCATGTTAATTATGCGCAAAAGAGTAGCTCTCACCATTGCCTTGTTCCACGTGGCTGGCAAGGTCTTCATTCACCTGCCGCTGTTAGTCTTCCAGCCATTTTGGACATTCTTTGTGCTTGTCCTCTTCTGGACATACTGGATCACGGTCCTGCTTTTTCTTGGTACCACAGGTAAGCAGTCACTTACTTAAAATGAATTTCACTTCATTTTTGCATAATTTCCAAGCAAAATAGACTAAAAAGCCAGTGAGAATCTCAAAGAAAAAAGCCCAGTTGTGATTCTATTCCTGTCTACTTCGCTGAGTTCAGAACACTTGTTTCAGGAAGGTTATTGTGCATTTGAGTCTTCATTCCCAGCATGGTTCTTTGTGTGTTAGGCCGGCTTATTTATTTGATGCACACTGGCTTGCTGCAAACCATGAGACTCTTATTAATAAAACTGTTGTAGCAAGTTTTGAAAAACCGTCTAATTTTACACATACAAGTTAAAGACTGCATAATCTTGGAGGCACCAAGTATGGTAGATAGTACTCACACAGATGAGTAACACTAAGGAAGAGCCATTGCACACAATTACTGTCTTTCACAATGTAAATATTGTGATTTGTTTTTCAGTTATTTGTAACTTAGGTGTCCAGTATTATTCCAGGGATAAAATAGGGAGATTTTTCTGCTATCTGTACACTGTATTCTGAGAGCAGCCAATGTACTCCTAATTCTTGCCTGATCTTCAGTATATAGAAAGTGAAAGCTTTGTTTGTATTCAGGATCTGATAAGAGCTTCTAGAATTAATCAATCCTATAGGTCTAAATCTTAGTTACTGCAGCAAAAAAACCCCACAGCAGATATTGTTAAAAAAGTCTGTTATTTTGTGGTACATTGTGGGCAACGGAGACTGTCATTCATTATTAGATGTCTTAAAATTTTGAAATGTGTTGTTTGCTACTAATCCTAAAAGTAGCAGTGTTTCAAGTCACAACGCTATTTCACAGTAATGCAAGATAAGTGTTCTTCATATCCTGAGTTCTTAGCAAGGGTTGCAGGGAATAGAATTCCGGTGTTTTTGTTCTCACTGGAATTTTTAGTTTTCTTTGCATGCTGTGCTATGTGCAGAAAATGGTCACCGGTGAGAGTCTCAGCCCTGTGCTCCACATTCTGAGTCAGACCACTGCACAGGCACTAGATTTGTGGCAGAATGTAGTCTGATATTATAGTTAACACTCCATCTTTCTTAAGAGCAATCTTCCTAAATGTGGCATTTAAAACTATGAGTAGAAACTAGAGGAGTTTCTGCTGTAACTGGTTTTGAGCTGCTTATACCATATGCTTCCTTCATTATGAGTTGATGTAAGCATAATTTTCTTTTTTACCTTCATTTATTTCTAGGTAGTCCTGTCCCAAATGAAGAAGGATTTGTTGAATTTCGGATGGCAGGTCCTTTGAAATACATGTGGTGGTACCACGTAGTGGGACTTGTCTGGATCAGCGAGTTTATCCTGGCCTGTCAGCAGATGACAGTAGCAGGGGCTGTTGTGACGTACTATTTTACAAGGTAACTTGGATAGCTCTATCATGAGTAGTGTACACATTGACTTAGCAGAAATAATGAGCAACAGGGTTTCTAGGGACCATATTTGTGTCCATTGTAAAAGCTGGGGAACAGTTAAATTCCCTTGACTCTTTAAATCGTGTGAAGTCCTGAAATATCTGTTTTGCCATTTATACACAATGTTCTTGACATATAAGACTTGAGGTCTTGTTTGCCTTGTAATTGCCTGTGTACATTCTACTGACATGGGTGGTTGTTCACAAAGTAGGATGTACCTGGAAGGTAATCTGTTTTGCTAATAATTAGTGCTGGTAAGATCTGTTGAGGTTAAAAAACTAATGAAAGCAAATTATTATTATTTTAATTTCAAAACAGTGCCCTTTAAATGATTTACAGTGCTTCACTAATCTTCATTAATTTTTCTTTCACAG
Source organism: Cyanoderma ruficeps (assembly GCA_008694505.1). Taxonomy (NCBI): domain Eukaryota; kingdom Metazoa; phylum Chordata; class Aves; order Passeriformes; family Timaliidae; genus Cyanoderma; species Cyanoderma ruficeps. Next base: position 2,261,054 of record VZDJ01000187.1, on the reverse strand, counting down.
GATTACTTAAGATCTTATTAGATTCATCATTTACAAATACATTCTGACAAGATCATATAGAAATAAAAATTCATGTTAAATTTTAAAACTCTATATTTCATTGCTGTATTTGTGAACTACATTGTGTATCAGTTTTTTGAAAAATGTATGCAGATATTTTTCAAGTGCATGATTCAGATCACAAATGTTTAATTGGTTTGTCTTTTTAATTGAGGCTGTTACCTGAAATACATTTGACTCATTTTCTGCCTTACTCTTTAAAACAATATCAAAAGCAAGGAATCAATTTACTGTGCTGTCAGAAATTTTGTTGTTTAATTAATGATGAAGTTCTCCAGTATACCAATGAAATACATCTATGAAGTTATTACAGGATGTTACAGGGATGTAATCTTGGGAATAATTAAACTAGATTGAGAATGGAATGAGGAAAATACAGAGGAAAGAGAATAACTCTGCATTGAAATAGATTGCTTAGCAATGTGTATGCTTCATCTGTAAATTTGTGTATTTCCTGTCTCCTGAGGGTAAATAATTTTTATTTTATCCATACCCTATAATTGCATAACAACAATTTTATTTTAAGTTAGTAAATACTCATTTCTCTCTACTGTTATCTTCTTTTTGCATTTCAGGATACAATCATGATTTGAAAAGTGACTTGTAAAAATGGAAAAGTCATTAATTTGCACTTACTCATTACTGTGCATATGAGCAGCTTTCTAAATCAAATGAGATGAGGTTATCCATGGAGAAATGTTTTAAACATGTTCACTGCTCATTCACCTTAGCCAGATGGATTCCTTTCAACTCTGGCAATATCAGGCCTCAAAGTGTTTTGCATTACAGACTTTGCCATGAAAATGAGGAAGTGTTTGGATTGCCTGGGCATAAGACTCGAGCAATTTATGTGATTGTGCCTAACAGGGAGTAAAATTTGTCTTCCCCTAAAAGCTAATTGGAAGAAAATACACAGGGTAAACCTATTTTAATCATTAACATCTCAGGATTACATTATGCAGATATTAGTTTCATGGAAAGAAGAATCTACTTTTGTTATCTTTTCTGAATGAAATTCTCATCTCTCCCAAGCTGGAGAGATCCTTTATTTTTTGAATTGTTAGCACATGTTTCTTAATATGCTTATTATCATGCTCTTATTTCTAATAAAGAAGAAGAGCCATTCTTTAAATGTTTAATTAGTGCTATTCTTTGAGAGAGATGTATAAGTGAGTTTCTTGGTAGAAAAGAAAAATGGCTTGAAAAGGTGAACATGAATATTTATCTGATAAATTAAAAATATTGCAGCTACATTGCATTAAATGACTTGTTTTAAGGCTCAACCCTTGATACCTTGAGGATATAATTGCTAAATCAGAAATGCAAAAAATCTGAGCATAGAGTTTACCTGCTGCTCAATTAGTAATATCCTCTCCAAAGTCTACACAAAGATCTCCAAAAGAACAAGAGAGGAGAAGGCAAGTTTATCAGTAGTCAGACTAAAAACGTATTAGCAGTTTCCTACTGTTTTGGAAGGTTTTGAATTGCACACCATCTGATGCAACTTTATGGGAACTGCCAGTTGTGAATAGTGGTAATGCAGCCAACTGCTAGTAAGACTACCTGTCACCCATGAGTGTTTTCAGTTGCTCAGAGAATCACCAGCCAAGGTACTGGCAAAAGCAAGTTAATATAGAAGTTAAAGTGTGACAGAGTTCATTGACAAGATTCACTCTACTACTTAGTAGATAATTAAAGCATACTTTAAAAAGGAAATATAGGACTAAAATCAATTAATCTAAAACTAAACCTAAAATTATTTATATGGAAACTGGGATAGTTAAGGTTAAGGATGATAAAGGATAAGAATGTAAAGGAATGAGAGAGACCCTGTCTTTGAATCACAAGGTTAAGGGTGCGTCCTCTTCCCTCTTTTAGCTCCAGACTTGGCCAATAGTTTAGGCCTAAAAAGTTAAACAGCACTTAATATCACTTAGTCAATAGCGTATTTTAATGAATTTAACAAAAGTCTACGGAATTTACTATGAGCACAACAGTAACTCAGTAACTTAGACCTGACTTACGTTCATAGAACGTTTGCCGTAGCGCATTCACACTCATGTGTGGGTACAAGGTGTAGACCCAAAAAAATTCCTCTCAAGTTCAGTGAAGTGCTCAGGTCAGATGCCTTTGCACCTTCTCAAGAGGCGAAAGGTTGAGGCTTGAGGAGTGAGGTGTCATTCCTGGCTCTGTCAGCAGCATTTGACATTGGTCCTCTGAATATCGTAAACTTGAGTGTTCAGTGGCTCAGAGAGTTGCCACTCAGAGGGAGGTGCTGGTCGTAGCCCACTGTGGTCCAGGAGTTCATGGGGTTGTGAGAGAATTTGCTTAAGTCATAGTAATTTTCCATCCTGTTCACAGTTCAGGTCTGTAACTTTCTTTGAGTTTAATAACAGAAATTTTGTTCTACCTAGGTTAATATTTGGGCACAAAAAACAAGTTTACAAGGCTGTTTATTAAAAACAGGAGCTCATTAGACAGGACAAGTTCCTGGGAACAGACCATGTTTCTGACAAGTTTGAGGAGCTGAGCCCAGGTGCTCTTTGTCAAGGCAAGGGTCTAACAAGCATTTCTGAGATCATAATGCAGCCCAAGGTGGAAAGGGGAAAAGGGGATGCACCACCACACTACTCGTATGTGCTACAAATCGATTTTAACACGAAAGAGCACAAAAAACTAAATCTCCGTGAATAAAACAGATCAAACCCAGAAAGATTCAAAATATGCTCCAAAACGTGATTAAAACCAAAGCAGGTTAGATGTTGATGCCAAAAAACCTGTTGATATATTTTATTTAATAGTAAAAGAGACAAAGGGAAAGAAGGAGAAAAGAAAGAAAGATGTAGAAAAAGGAGGAGGAAGGGGACTGGGAAAGGGGCAGGGGTTGGGTAGAAACATATCATCCTTCCAAGGATCCCAATGGTATCTCGTGGCTTCCCTCCATCTGGTCCTCCCTGGTGATGAGGGTCCCCTGCACCCCAAAAAGTGTAAAATCCAGTGGATTAATATACATTTGGGCCAGGTGGGAATGCCTAGAGAGGGCAAGTTTGACACTGTCCCTTGCAACACTGGATCTGTTGCATCATGTTGCGGTGCTCTGGGGCAGGATCTGGGGGCTCCTTGTAGGGGGAACTTTTGATGGGCCATGACACCCCCTCTGCTGTTGCTCACGTGGATGTCCTGTAGATGCAGCTTTCCTGGGTGAAGAGGTGACTGCAGCTGGGCAGGTCTGCACAGCAGAGTACTGGCATTCACTGCCTCTCAATAGAGACTTTTTCCCCACACACCCAAAACCTCTCCTTCCCACCTCCACCCTTTGGTATGAGGGTCTTTTTGAACCTAGCAGCTGATAGCCCTAGGGTGTGGACTCCACCCCGAAGGTGTGAGGTTTAACCTTTGTTGAATGTATTCTTTTCTCCCAACCCAGAACTGAGTCACTTTATCTAACCTCCATCAACTTGCAGTCCAGGGCCTCAGGAGTCAGGAGGCTCATTCAGGGTGTGGTGATCTTCCATGCAGCTTTTATTATAAAGTCTTGCTATAAAGGCAGAAGTCCTTCAGAAAAATGCTTAGCCCATAAACGATAACATTTCAGTCTCACAGTATGACATGCCGCTTCCTTATCCCAGTCCTGCATTAGAGACAAATCTTTGAGTTACACAGATTGTCAGGGTAGAGTGAGCAATACATCCTGAAAGCTAGTGTAAGGGTAATATATTCCTTTTGCACATTATTTTATTGACAATTTGTAGCACTTCTAGATGATATCACATAAATACTGATCATTCTGCTTCATTTTTTTCTCTTTTCAACAGGGAGAAAAGACATTTGCCATTCACTCCTATTCTGGCATCTGTTAATCGCCTTGTTTGTTATCACCTAGGAACAGTAGCGAAGGGGTCTTTCATTATCACTCTAGTGAAGATACCACGAATGATTCTTATGTATATTCACACACAACTCAAAGGAAAGGTGAGAGAAATAGATCCCATTTTCTTACCAAAACTCAAGGCCTGATATGTTTACCTGTTTATTTAGTCAGTGTGGGAGGTTGGATGTCTTGTTTTGGAATAGATCAGGGGTAAGAAGAAATCCTTCACTATGAGGGTGGTGAGGCACTAAAACAGGTTGCTCAGAGAAGTTGTGCATATCCCATCCCTGGAAGTATTCTGAGTCGTGTTGGATGAATTTTTGAGCAACCTCGTCTAGTGAAAGGTGTTTCTGCCTGTGGTGTTGGGAGTTCCTTCCAACCTAACCCATGCTATTGTTCTATGAATATTTACACTTTACAGGACTGTGGGACTGATACAGATTGCTTAAGTTAGCAGGCTGAATACCAGCTACTGAAACACAAGGCAATAATGTTTCAAAAAAACCTCTTTGTTTTCCCACATTCTGTGCTGTTCTAGGAGAATGCTTGTGCTCGCTGTATGCTTAAAGCCTGCATTTGCTGCCTTTGGTGTCTGGAAAAGTGCCTGACATATTTAAATCAGGTAAGATTTCCATATTTAAGTTTTATGTAAGGGCTGATATTAGTATATATATTCCCAGATGCTGACACATAGTGTATTGTAGTTTGGAACTGAACTTGAATGACAGTACTTCAGTCTTGTCTCCATTACTGAAAACACACTGCAAATCACAACATTGACCTTTGGAATATAAACAAGAACTAAAAAATAGCTTATATTAATCTTTGTGAACATGGTTTCTCAACTTTATAAGAACGTGTGTAGTGGTTGGAGACATTCCCCTTTATGTCCACTCAGTCAAACTACACTTGAGTTTCAAAATATTTTTTGCTATGAAAAGAAAATTAAGCATTTCTGTGTGTAATATTGAAAATCCTCACAACGTAAAAACTATACAGAACATCAAACTGTCATCATCATCTTCAAAGGGGAAAAAGAATTGCAAAGTGCAACACACTAACTGGTTCTTGTAAAAGACCCCTTGTAAAAGTGGGTTTATAGGCCATAAATATCACATAAATAAATATCAGATACACAGATATCTTGTATGTAATATGTCTTTTACTGCTAAGATTTTTTGCTTGTGGAAATGTAGAAATGCTTGTGCCCCAGTGTAATCCTTGAAAATTGTCCTCACTAACCTTGAATGCAGTCTAGTTAAGTGTTTAGAAATTATCTTGGTTGACTTGTATGACACCCAGTTTCTTTTATATTTCCAGATTTTTTTTGAACCATTTAATTTCTAGCTATGCTACTGTTCACCTCCTCCTGCAGAGAAATTGCAGATTTTGTTTAATGAGTTTTTTTGAACAAACTTGCTAATGCATAAATTATGAGCAAGAGAGGAGAAGAATAGTAATTCTTTACCTCATATATAATCTTCTGTCAGCTGGTTCATATTGCTTGATTCAACAACTCTCAAGGGAATTTTTGTTCATTAAAATCATATGATGAATGTGTCTTACTCAGAGGCTGTGTCTTCCCCCCCACCTTCCCCACCCTCCATCTGAAATACCTGATCATTCTATGAATAAATCTTCAATCTCCTTTTCTCAGAATGCGTATACAGCCACAGCTATCAACAGCACCAATTTCTGCACCTCAGCAAAGGATGCCTTTGTTATCCTAGTGGAAAATGCTCTGCGAGTGGCTGCCATAAACACAGTTGGGGATTTTATGCTGTTTCTAGGAAAGGTATGTCTGCTGCATACAGCTGTTACAGACCTATGTAGAAGCAATCTTTCTTTAGCAATGGCTTGAACCCTAATTCAAAATGCCTTAAAAATCCTGGTTTTTAGTGTGCACTTTATCGCATCTAGCTGCATTGTATTAGGAAGGGATCATCCAGGATAGGGAGCACAAACAGAGGAGAGGAGTAGCTGAGGTTTATAACCCTTTTTGCATTATCTTTTTAGGAAGTCAAGAGAAAAGTCTAGAAAGTCTTACCAAGTCTAAGGTTTTGATTCTGTGATTAAGACATAAAATGGAAAGGAAGCTTTTCTTTTAAATTCTGTTTAGTATGGGCTCTTTAGGTTTATGTTGAAAATTTTGACAGATTATTAATCACCTTTTATGACAAAATCAGACTGGAAGAGTACAGAAACCTACTATGAGGAACTTCCAGTTTAAGCAACGAAATTCTACTCTGAGAATTAAAAGGAGACTAGAGTAATTTCTGCTATCAGTCAGCCTTTTGGGTTTCCAGCTAATGGAGATACCCTGTATGGAAACATAATCCAGTGAATTATTTCTATCCTTTGAAGTGCCATAATTTACTGAAAGAATTAATACCAATCTATTTAAATCACTTGTGCCTAAGTAGCTGGACACTGGTTGGACTGATCTGTATTCCTTATTGGCTTCCTCTGCTTCTGTTAAATCAGAGTACAACGGGCTAAACTTTGAATCCAGTAATTAAGTGAGTAAGATGTGTGAAGGAATAAACACATAAGGGAGATAAAAGTGCTTGGGAGAGCCTGATTACATAACAAAGTTTTACTGAGGAGTCTGAAAAGTGTTAGGAAACATCCCCTGAAAAGATGTCTCAAATTATTAGAAAAATGTTCAGGTGACGGAAATGTTCAAATAAGCACTGCAACTTAGTATCAGCTAAAATAATGCTACACTTCTCTATCGGCATCTCCTCTACCAGTTCAACGTGGTGTTTTCGTAAAAGCTGACCTATTTTATGACTGTGTTTAGTTGCAGTTCATAATAATACATTCAGAAATGTTCCAAAAGTTAAGTGGCAACACCACTTCAGTCTTTTTGGTTTTGCCAAAACCAGACTGGTATCCAGTGGAATATCTGTTAGGACCTTCCACATAGTGTAGTTCTGTAGAGACTGTTACATGAAGTGCCTCATGTGAATTCTGTTCTACTTTCTCCTGTATGGAGAGGAAATAGATATTAAACAAGCTTGGAAGTTGTTTAGACTAGCAAAATGAAAAACATACCATTCTCCTAATACCTAACTTCTCCCTTCAACCCAAATAAAAAAATCCAACTGCATGTTAGTTGATGCATTGCATCTGGTTGTGGGGTTTATATAATTGACAGGATAAAGCTCTCTTTTACAGGAATGTTGTATAACATTAGAATGATTACAGCAGAATATAAATGTAATTTTCTCTGAAACATACTCTTTGTGCTGAATGATGTGTAACAATTGACTTGAACCTGCTGAAAAATGAATTAAATGTCATTTATCCTCAGGGACGTGGGGAATCTAGGAGGTAAAGATCTTGTTACCTACCATTTGTAACCTCTAGTTCTAAGCCTGGCAGAACAAGAAGCATATTGCCTTAAAACAAAGAAACCAAACAAAAAATATCAAAAGGCTTCTGCCATTAGAGTTGTCTACCATTTTCTTCTTCAGGTCCTGATTGTCTGCAGCACAGGTTTGGCCGGCATTATGTTGCTGAATTACCAACGAGATTACACTATCTGGGTGCTGCCACTCATCATTGTCTGCCTCTTTGCATTCCTGGTTGCTCACTGCTTCCTTTCCATTTATGAAATGGTTGTTGATGTCCTTTTCTTATGTTTTGCCATCGATACAAAATACAATGATGGGAGCCCTGGCAGGGAATTCTACATGGATAAAGTTCTCATGGTAAGTTTCCCCTTACTCTCAGAGCCTAAGGAGCTGGTTCCATAAAATAGGTATTTTGGCAGTGGAACGAAAGCACTAACTGAGTTCAGTGTGGGGTTTTTTTGGTTGGTTGTTTGGTTGTTTTTTTCTTTTTTTATGTTGCCGTCTTGTTCATGGCTTGATTAGGAAACAGTGTCATCTGATAAGCATCAAACAAGTAATGATGCTTCCCTCCCATGGTATTGGCTTCTATTTACCAGCTGTTAGATGCAGTAATCTTGCAGAATCATACTCTTGGATATCATATCTTATAAGTGACACGGTGCAGAATAGAAAGAAGCAAAACAAGGGGAGAAAAATTGTTTTTTGTACTTTTCCTGAGAAGGACCTCGCTTTGGATATGAGAGAGAAAAAATAACAGAGTATTTTACCTCATACATAGATAGTGACCACAGTGGAGTTTTCATATAGACATCAACCATAATTTGACTCTGTCGCACATAAAAATACTAGGCTTGATGTTTTGTTGTGGAGACTACATGCTTTGTCAAGGCCTTTTGTGAGGCAGATGAATTTTGTCCATTTTTATTCCATGTTATTCTCTGTTCACTATAACTAGAACCCAAGACATAAAAATTCTGCTTCTCAAGTCCCTCACTTTGTTGTTGTGTAGCAAATTTCTTGACGGTGTTTTTAAGTGTCAGGTGTAGACTATGTCTCTGTAAAATGTACCCCCCCGTGTAGTCTACAGGAAGATTATCATGACTTTTTAGCATTTTTTTAAAATTTATTGTTGTGGGAAAACTGTGCCAAGAATTTAGTGCTAATTTTTTTGTAAACCCCTGTGGAATCTAGAGTATACAATAAATAAATCAACTGCTGATTAGTTACTTTTTAACAGAGTAAGAGTGAAGTGCAACAAGTTCTCTCAGGAGAAAGCACTGATAAACTGTAAAAGCATTGTGAGTTACTTTAGTCACCAGTCAATATCACAAAACCCCAGCAGCTAAAGTTTACTGACATTTTCTGCAGAATTCTTGCCTTTAAGAGACAAAAAAGTTGCTTATAATTTTATAGAATGTTTGTAATCTTCCTGTAAAGGAGATTGTGATTAGGTGAAAAATGTAAGAGGTTGAATTGAGGACAGGGAAATCAGCCAAACTTTGCAAGTAATTATCTCCAAGCCCTTTTGTTTAACAGAATTCTAACATTATGCACAGGACACAAGGCAATAAATGAGATTCTGGTTTGTTTGGGGTTTTTGTTGTTGTGGGAGCTTTTTTGTGTTTGGTTTTGGCTTTTTTTTGTTTTTTGAAAATCAGCCTTTTATGTTCTTTCCCTGTAAAGGCAAGCATTGTGTGGTAAATGTGAAAGTTGTAAGAGCATATAAGGCAAACATCTGTCTGGCTTCCAGAATTAAGTGAGGGAGACTTCTGTGGTTATTTGGCAGGCTTTTTTGATACCTTGTGGTCAAGTCTAAGCAAGAGAAGTGGGAGATGTGAATTGCTTAGATATTTTGAGTAGTTCTATCTTGGAGATTTGAAGTTCTGTCTTGAGATTTGATCTTTGGAGTCTGCTCTGTGAAAAGCTGTATTCTACTCTCACTTATCATTTCATTACTGTTTTTCAGGAGTTTGTGGAGAATAGTAGGAAATCTATGAAAGAAGCTGGCCGAGGAGGTGGAGCTGAGGGCAGAGAGCTAAAACCAATGGTAGGTGCAGATGAGGAGGTGGCGATCCTCCAAGAGTTTCACTTTTACTTCTTCTCCCTCTTTGTCTTTACTGACTGCACTTCTTCAGGAGAAGTTTTTGTTCTCTGTATCACTCAAGATGTTCTGCTTTTTCTGTTTGTGAGCTTGCCTATCACCTGGATGGCAGAGTTTTTGTCACAGCTGAGACCATCTCCTGTAAAAGTAAGATGAAAGGAACTGTCTCATATGAAACAAATACAGTATCATTTCATTAGGATTAGTGGTACATGCCATGTGGTATATGCAGACAGCCCCAGTTGCTGAATAGTCTAAAAATAAGATGGCTTTGAGATTCACTGGGCTCTTCTCAGCCCTGAGATGAACAATTTTTGCTCATCATACATTCACTGCAAAAGCCTGAAATGAAGAACACTACTGCGTGCATCCATTCTTGCAAAGTAAGACCAGGTATTTAAAGCCCTCACCAAATTATCTCACACAGTGCCAAGGAATTGGTTACAGTGATTCCTTTCAACCTGCTCAAATGACATTTCTCCCAGTTGTTTGTTTTATTGCCAACTACTTATGTTGCTTGTCTCTTGTGTGCTCTTTCCATCTCACACTGTCAGATGCACAGACAGTGAACAATGCATCATTTATGCTTCTGCAGCCTGTTTTACTTATGGTGTGCCTGTTAGGAAGGCATTGCATGTCTGAGTAGCCTGGAATAAGAACACTATACATGGTACAGATAACAGATAGGAGGATAAGTTTGGAAGGTGGAGAACAGAGGGCGTATAATGGAGAGCCAGGCTGGGCAAGGTATGATTTGTCATCGTACATTATGACTTTGTGAAATAGAATATTTTTCCATCATCACATTCGCAGAGTGTTTGGAATCTTATTCATTTCCGTACCATGGGGATCATTTTTTAACCAAATGGAATCTAAATAAGTGTATGCTAACAAAAGAATTTCTTTTTTCAATTATGTATGCAAAGCCATGTTGCATGAGCATTTTTGACTAAGCTGGAATGGGTTCCTGCTATAGACTGGATAGATGTGTAGCTTTGTGTGTTTTGCTATTTCATTATGGCATACCAATTTCTAGATCTGCTTATGCCTAAATGCTGCTGTGTTTATACATACAAAAAACTAATTCTATGCTCATTTATTGTTTTCTTCTGGGAGTAATTCTAGCTAGTCAAGCAGACACTAACATTGTGATTTTCAGACTGAGCTAATTTTTATAAATACAAATGTGCCATGAAGATGATTGAGAACTGGATGTGCAAACTCTGTAGCCATATGCACAAAAAATTAAGTTCAAAATTTTGTGTTAAACTCTTATTTCAAATAATTTGTTTACATTAAGTGGCTTTCTGCTTACACTGTTGCCAGGTCTGGCACAGACTGCTACTTACACTTTTGTACTTGACTGCCTAAAGCTTGGATGTTAAAAAACTTTATTCACCCCTATCCCTTGGGTGCAAACCAAGTACTTGCAAATAAAAGGTGGTCTTGTTCTTGGAGGAAATTTTTCCTTGCCTCTTAGCCTGGTACGGGCTGAAAGTCCTCATAGGATGGCTGGAGAAGATGCTGAGCACTTGAGGCTCAGAGTGGAAGTCACCTGCTGAATTACTCCCAGTTCTGCTGCTCATGTGATTGTCTTGTTTGGAACTGTTTGGGCCTTGTGATTTTCCATATTTGGGCATTCAGCTCCAGTTGATTTGATTTTGAAATACTAGGATCTCACTTCCTGATGACAATGGGACACAGCAGTTAAACTTCTGATACCTTTCCCCAAAGTACTGATAGAAAGTCTCAGTTATATCTAGAATAGGATCATTCATAAGTCTATTATGTAACAGTAGTGCCCACAGTCCCAAAATTGCATGTCTGAAAATTAGATCAATATTACTTTTTCTCTTTTTTACAAACAGGATCTTTAGTGGTTTGATTCAGTTTCCTTGAAATGTAGATATTTCTTAGATATGACAATTATTTCTTACAGTGAAATGCCCTAAGTGCAGTTGTATTTGAAGTACATACTAGTAGCAGAGATGAAGAAACACTTTAGGAAGTTCTATTCTTGTATCAGGGCACAACAAAAAGCCCCATCTTTTCATGCTTCTTTCTTTATGACTTCCAGTGACCCCTTTGACTCAGTTTCTCCTTGTCCTTTGGCATCTGTCTAAGACTGTACTGTATGACTTTGTTTTCTAGGCCTCTGGAGCAAGTTCATCTTGAAACTAGCCAGCCATATTGGAACCCATTGACATTCCAAAACAGTATATATATACATATATACATACATACGTATATATATATATATTAAAAAACCATATATATATATATAAAAACAGCCAAAATCAGAAAAAAGGAACAGGGATTTAAAACTTTTTTTAACAATTATTTTTGTGAAACATGTACTCTTTTCATACGGGTGGCTTTTACAAGCAGCTTTATCATTGTTCCATTTCTTAATTATTTGTTGTGGTCATGGAAATGTTGATTCTTATCTGCTTGATATTTAATAATATTTTAAAATCTGGAGGAAGTATCATTGTAAAGATAATCTGAAATCATTACTGGGTTTAGAGACAGATTTCCCATGACACTGCTAACTGCTGAGCGTTTTATTTGTTTAATTTCTTTTAAATTTGCATTACATTCAAGACAGTGACATGTACAGAAAACCTTAAAACCAAGAAAAGTCTCAAATTTATTTTTTCAAGAAGTGGTTTCAGCAAAAATTCTTTCAGTTCAATTGTGTTCGTAAGCAGTTATTTTACTTTACAGCCCTGGCAGGGCACAGTTTTGTTTACCAGTATCAGATATCACAATAACCAACTCCTCAGGTATTTAGGTGTGTGGGAACCCTTGCATCTCCTGTTGAACAGAGCCTACAAAATGGGGACAGATAATTTTTATATGCAATTAACTTCCTGCTTACCCTACTTTTACCCCTCATACCCATTGTCCTCTATCCTCCTCTTGAGTTCAGTAGCCTCCTTCACACTTCAGCAGTGTTCCTTTGAAGGGTATGGATTCTCCATACAGGCAAGTGATATAACAAATTGTTAAAGTTCAGTCTTAGCCATACTCATGATTAATTCATGATTAGATACAAAGATGCCGAGGATGGGAAGAGAAATGAATTGTACTGCTGTACCTAAAAAAGTACTGCATGCTTCATTTCATCTAATGAGAGAGCTCTGGGAGGTAGAAGGGATCATTCCTTACCTGTTGTTTGATCCATATTTTTACATACTGTACTGAGTGGCTAAATCCAGAAAGGGCAGAGAAACATTCCTTTGGAAGTGTAGCTGCCAGGATAGTTATCTGAAGTTATTAAATAATGACAAAAGAACATGCTTTTTTATGATTATTAGATACATAAATATCTTTTCAGTCTGGAAGCTCACCAGATATGAATGCTAATAGTCAATTATTCAGCGTAGTGAAATGGTAAATGCTTAACTGTATTTGCTAAGAATGAATGATCTGTCTATGCTATATATTCCTTTTGTTAACATTTTTTTAAGAAAACTATTTTTGTTATTGTAAAGTTTCAGAGCAGAATTTTTAAACTTATTGCACTAAATACAAGCTGTCTACAAATAATAATGCCTCAATGGTTCAATCACTCCATTCCAGAAAATCTTATGAAAGAGTAAGAGCCTTTCTACAGAAGCTTTATGATGGAATAGAGAGGCATGTCTAGTTAAAGACATGCACAACTCGTGTAAACAAGGTTTAGTATGTAAGCAATTAACTGTGCTTCCTTTCAGACTATCAGATTTTTAAATTGCTGCTGAAGGTTTAAAAAATCATGTAGTATCATTTAGCTAACTAGTGCTCTTATCTTTTTGGCAATAGTAAAACGTTTCACTTTTGCTTCCAGAAGTCATTTGATAATTTGAATTTGTTATCTTTTTTTTTTCTGTAAGCCAGTTAAAACAATTTGCACTTTTCATATCACAGATCCCAAACTATTTGAAAGGTACAAAAAGAAAGATACATTCAGAAAGGATAGGTGTTGGGGAGGCAAAGAGAATTACCCAGTTCTGGAAGCACTTACTCATTTAAGTAACCATATCTGTAACTCTACTAGCATTAGGAGAGCTCTCTAAGTATGGAAATTGTAACATACACATCTGTGTAAGTGCTGACTAGACTAGAGCTTCAGCCTAGGGATTCAAACTGGAGCATAGGTGAGGCCTCTCAGTGTAAGTTAGAGGTCAGGATTGCCCAGAAGAAACACTGGAGCAGCCTTACTTTTGTGGAGAGGAGATATTCCCGCAGTACCAGTGTCTAAGACAGCAGTGGTACTCAAGACCGGTATTTGTGTAGATCAGAGGGGCTTAGCAACACAAAAAATGAATCCTAGAAACTGGTTTTCAAGGCTAAAAGACTTATCAAGTACCCAGTTTCTTCCAGAGAATTTAGTTTTCATCTTGTTTGGAGGTTGTTGGAAGTGCTTAGTCAAAGAAGCCTTGTATTCTGCTCATTTTGATAAAAATTTTCTGCCATGTCTGGTTCCACAAGTTTGTGTTCCCTGCTCACTGGAAGTCCTCAGTGGGAACTGTTCTCTGTAATTGCAACTAGGACTGCAGTTGGTAACAAATTTTGTATTTTTGTAAGACTTGACTGTGCACCATTTTTATAGCAGTTTATCCTGTCTTTAAAATAAATTTATTTACATGGTGTTTGAAAGATACAGGCAACACTTTTCTATGGGTAGTTGTAATGTTTAAGTGAGAAATCTATATCATTACAAAGTTCTTAATAAAAACATGTGCACCATTCTTGAGTGTATATCCAGCATGCAGAGCTTTTCAGTCCTGCCAAGAAGGCATTCCATCCACACACAGGCTTTTCAGTGGCCCTTCAAAGCTTTCCAATGTCCTTTGGAGTTCATTTGCAACCAAACTACTACCCTCTTCCAGCTGTGTCTTGTGCACAGAGATAAGCAGAAGACAGAATTCTGAAAAGACAACTTTTCAGGACAAATTTAGACTTACCTTTCTTAGCGGGAATAGTGGAGTAGGAGGACATTTTGGCATATAAATCCCATACATAAATTTTGGAAGTAGGGGTGCTGGGGTCTGCCAGCTGTGATGGATTAAATACTTTATTTGACTGTTGGTTATTAAAACTGGTGTATGGTCTGGTTTGTGGGAAGCAGTCTAGACTAAGTAGAGAGAGATGCTGCACTGAGAATAACAATGCAGGAGGAGCAGATGAGACAGCTAAAACGGTGTAATCATCTCCTCAGAACGTCCGTTGAGTTGAGTAGTGCTCAAAGACTGGAGATTTAGGCTGGACAGTTTGAATTTAGAAACAATCATTGGGATTACTGCTTCCCAGCATTTGGTTTCCGCATCATAGCCTCTGACCAGCTAGATTTCAAACAGAAGAAGAGCATACCATTCCTTAAATTGTTAAATTCTTTCCTAAATTATTTTTTCTGTTTGGAAGTTGAATAACACTATCATGTCATCTCTACTGTTTCTTCCAGCCCTGGAGAACATTTTGGTTTGTTTGTTTGTTTGTTTTTCTTTTGGGTATCATTTCATATTGCTCTCTGAGTAAAAGAGTGGCAAGTGGCAGAATGTCAGCTCCCCTTTGTCCCTAGATCTTACCACATTCCCTTTTACCTTCCCGAGGCAATGATTCAGGATATCACCTAGACTGAATGAAAGGAAGAGTAGGTGCCAAGCTGAAGTTCTGAGATAGTTTTTGGGGGTTTTGTTTGTTTGTTTGGGTTTGCCTCTGGTATTACTCCATCACTGTGGTTAGAAGTGCAGCCAGTCACTTCTAGAGTTTCACTGCTGCTCCACAGCTAGACTTAACACATAGGATGGCCAGCTTGGAATTGAATCTTCAGCTTTTCAGTAACTCGCTGCTGCCAGAACCAGGACAGGCTTCTAAATGTGGCCACAGATTGGCATAGTAAATGAAAGACTTTTCTGCATTGGGGAAGTGTGTCCTGGAAGGGAAAACTGGCAGTGGAAAATGCAGTTAAATGTTGCAGTGGGTTGACTGTGGTTGTCACATACACTGCTACTCTGTTGCTTGCTTAGTCCCTGCAGCAGGATGGGAGAGAGCAGTGAAAGGACAAAAACATTGATATAAGTGCCGTTCATTAAGCAAATAAGGGGGAAAAGTGCAAAGGCAATCATCTACCAGCAGACCAATGTACATCCAATCTCCAAGCAGCAGCTGCTTTGGAGCCACACTCACCCTAGTTTGATTGCTGAGTGTTACATTATATGGTGTGGAATATTTCTTCAGTCTGTTCAGGTCAGCTGCCCTGGCTGTGTACCCTCTCTTTCTTTTGCTCAACCCCAAACAACTGCTGGAGTCCTAGAGTGGAAAATAGAAAAGGCCTTGACCCTGTGCAAGCACTGCTCAGCAGCAGGTAAAGCTTTGTGTTAGCAACACTTTTTTGGTTGTAGATCTAAAAGCCAACACCTTGCAGGTTGCTGAAAAGAAAATTCACTCCATCCAGCCTAACCAGTACACAGGCCCACTTACCCAGTAATTAATCCAAGACTTATTCCCTGCATTTCTGTACAGCATCTTCTCAGGGTGGTTACTTCTTTTTGAAAGGGCTTTTTTTGCAGCAGGCAATTAGCCTGCTCCACAGTGCTCCCTTTCATGGAGGGAGCAGGGGATGTTAGCTCTTACTCTTTCAGCACATAATGGGGATATAAAGCAAAAATGAGCCCTTTCTCTATCAGTGTTCTGGCAATTGAGCAGCCAGTGTTGGAGACAATATACTTAATGTGCCCTCAGGGCATGCACTTTAGTGGTTTGCTCTGAGTGGTTATGATGTATTCTATGAATGTATGTTATAGAGTCAGAATAAAATGCATGTAGCAGACATATACTCATCACCATCCAGTGAGCATTTAGTTCAGAGTGCATATTACATGCTATATTGAATATGGCACAGTCGTTTTAAGAAACAGTCTTAGATTTACAAGTGGATACCTAACAGCATTCCTGTTTTTTAAATCATGGCTTGGCCTGTGCAGATACCATTTACTAAATCTAAATATCACTAGCCCATTGTTTCTTGAACAGCTTGTGTCACATTATCAACACAGAAATTCTATTTCATCTTTGTGAAAAAAAGAAGAAAACATCCCTCGTGTTTCCCAACACAAACCCCAACAGGCTTATTTGAAGCATTTCTTGCACTCACCTTCTTTGTTGGGATGATGAAAATTTACTCTAAGTATATCATTTTCAAATGCTCTTCCAACTATATCATCTCTGCTGTTATTTCCATCATGTAACAAGATTATGGAGACTAGTAAATCTATATTTCTTGTGTTCTGTAGCAAATACTGTTCTCAAGGTATCTTTTTCTTTTCTGTTTAAAGAGATGAGAGAAGAGATGAAACTCATCTCTTTTAATGTGGGTCATATATAAAAAGCAAAATTTCTGGTCTGGAATGGAGCTGTGATGAGTCTTGCAATCTGATACAATCAAGCCAAAGCTCCTCAGAGACCAGGATTATGAAAATATTTCTAAGGAGAATTGGTAGCATGAATTGATCTAAAAATACCTATTTGGAGGCTAAACTATCTGGCATTCATTTGACAGACATCTGTTAAAATGGAACTAGCAGAAAACCAGCAAACACCCATCAGATTCTACTCCTTTGTCTCACTAAAGTCAATTCATCATATTTGAAGTGTTATAAGTATTTGGTACTTTTCTACAGAAACATGGGACTCCACTTAGAACCAAAGTTGGAAGAATTCATAGTGAAAGTACCAGCTGTTTTTAACAGAACTAGCCTAATTTTGGTAAAGCTAAATGCAGCTGTGGCTTCTTTAAGTATGTGATTTTTAAGTAGATACCTAACAGAATTCCTGTTTTATGCTGGCAGCATAGGTGGCTACCATTCGTCAAGTACCACCTCTCCTCTCTGGGTTGAGTGGGAATAGGGGCAGCTTATTTCAAAAAGATTTGGTGAAATTAGGAAGGTCACTAGTTATGAAACCTAGCAGAAGTTCTGCACTGACTGGAGTTCCCACTATAATCATGTTTTTTAATTCTCAAATACCATGTGTCCTCCGTGTTAGTATTAATTGGGTCCCTCCCTGCTGCTCAGACTGAAACAGGAGAATATCTCTCATTTGAAAAACAGTGCCACAGACAATTTCATAGTGTCTCCTAGGGGGGGTGAGGGAAGAGAAAACAGAAAGGTAGTTTTGTTTCTAATACAGGCCAGAAAGCAGCTGCCAGAAGTTAGGTGGAGCCATGGAGAGCAGATAGAAAATATTCTGCAGGATCTTCACAGTAGTTAAGAAAATTCACATTCCAATTCAGACATCTCACAGCAACATCTCCCATGTCCCACTTTAATTTTACTCTGGAGCTCTTCAGAGGAAAATGAA
This sequence comes from Cyanoderma ruficeps, assembly GCA_008694505.1. Lineage (NCBI taxonomy): Eukaryota > Metazoa > Chordata > Aves > Passeriformes > Timaliidae > Cyanoderma > Cyanoderma ruficeps. Next base: position 2,243,317 of record VZDJ01000187.1, on the reverse strand, counting down.
GGTGGAATACTATACCTATAGAAAATAATTATTTCTATATAATGGATTGCTGATTACAGAAACTACCCTAAGGAAAATGGAAAATCTTCTGAATAGATTTTAAAGGCTTGACAGTACTTGCATTGTCATAGTCCATCAAAGCTTCATCTGGAAACAAATTTTTTATCTTCCCTTACTCGTACTTCTAACAGGGCAGTCAAACCCCTGGACTGGCTTAGTGATTTACATTGAATCAAGATAAACTAACAAGTGCTCCTTTTTCCAGTGGAATGCCACCTCCTTTGAGAATGGGAAAAGTAAATGTGACACTGTTTATTGTTGTCTTGAGAACCTAAAATATTTTATACTGCAAGCTGTGAATGCAGGAAGAGAAAAGAAATTAACAGTGCTGATCTAATCTTAGATTTTCTGTGTAAACTGACATTGTGCCAGGATACTGATGCAAAACTGTATTTTAGTCTAAGAAATGTATAGATTTTTTAATGTATCAAAATAAAGTTTTCCTTTTAAGTAAGAAAGAAATTTCTGTATCTTCCATGTGGTGCGTGTAAGCCATGCTCTTATTAGCAATACAATTTCATGTTCCTGAGAAGCAAGCCAAATTTTTGCTGAAGTTTTATTTTGTTCAGTGCCTGCTCTTTAGCTGAGTAGCTGCAGTAACACTGGACATACTGTCACGGTGCCAAGAAAAGCATTCTGATGCTAATGTTTTCTCAGATGGGTGCGTGAATGGGGTTTGGTAGAGCAAAGACAGGATATTTTTGCTTTCTTTCCTCTCACTGATCCTCCATGATCCTCTCTCTCACTGATCTTTCTCACATTCTGCTCCTCAGCTTCTCCCCAGAGTGTTGGAAACTGCCCCTTTAGGCTAACAGTTTCACCCATCACCACATTCCTCAGCCTCTCTGATAGGCTACAGGGTGTGCTTAAGGTCAGTCACATACAGAAGCAGTTGGAAAGTTCTTCACTGTGAAAGGGGAGGTTGTGGTCACACCTGCAAAAGAGTCCTTGCTCATACCCAAGAAGCAGGACTCTCAGGGCTCATAAGGCTATCTGGAATGTACTGGCTCATAAGATGTTTTGCCTTACCAGGACAGTTGTGGGGCAATGAACAGTAGGGTGGCATGAAGGAGATCTTGTTGTGCATTATGAGCCATGCAAGTTGCATATCCCAGCACAGCACCTCTTGTGGCACCATTTCCTTGTTCTTCAAGGACCTGTACGCACTCCCTACTCTGCACAGTTCTAACAGCTTGGATATCTAAAGATGGATGGTGAGTAGAAGCAATAACAGAGGCACATACAGTCACAAAGGTATCTTCCTCTCTCCTCTCTATCCCATAGGGACGTCATATTTCTGCTTTTTACTGCCAAATTTTTTTACACTAATGCACTAATAAGCCAAGCTGAACCATGTCTTCTGCTTCTACTGTTCTTTACCAAAAACCACTTCAGCACTGTATTTGCATAAAGATGGTTTACTTTATCAGAAACTACCACTACTTCTGAAATGGAGACTGATGCTGTTGTGACTAATCAGTCAATACCATCAGGAGGAAAAGGACTGGACAGCCCATCAGGCAGGACCTCTGCACTCAGGCAGGGTCCATGCTGTGGACCCAAAGTGTTCTGCTGCGTGTCAGTGTTCTGCTGTTCCACTGAAGGTATGTGCCCTTGGCTTGGAGTGTCTAGTTCATGGTTTATTAGCAGTGAAGCTGCATGGCTAAATAGGTTTAGTTGCATGGAGCAAAAGAAGCTCCAGAGATGCCCTTCATCAGTAGAGGTGTTAGGGGTAGGAGGCATGAAGCACACAGGTTGTAGAAACCCTGTCTGGTTTCTGCTGTATTTTTCCTGTGTCAGAACTAGAGAACAGGAGCTTTTTAGCTTTCTTTACCCTCTCTAGCAATGAGGGACTGAAACACTGTCTGCAGAGGTCAGTGCTCTGGAACAAGAGTTTCATGACTTCCAGGAGAAAAAAAAAAACCAAGCACCTAAAGGTGTGCTGCAGAAGGCTAGTGAGTGAAGCATATGCTGGGAGAACAGAATGGGACATGGGACTTAGAAGGAAAGTTTCAGGTTACTGTGGTGAAGTGTGGAAGAAAACCTGTTCTCCTGCTGTTAGCAGGGAGCTGGAGACACGTCCAGGAGCTGCAGAAGCAGAGTTTTTCCTTCAGCTACACAGCAGTTCCCACTGCCAAGACATTCTTCATGCAGTGGGCATGTACCTCTGACCACTTAGCTGTGGGGCTTGGCCCCCATTAGCAATTGCAGAACAGCACAGGCAGATCCCTTCTCAGATCCCTGCTCCCTGAAAAGCCCTGCTGTCCCACTGGAGATGAAGGACCGGTTTCCTTGCTAGCAACACAGTGCATGTCCTTGGCTGCTGAAGGAGCTCTCCTGCCATGCGTAGAGGATGGGACCCTCTGTATGCAGCATTTAGTGTGCAGCAAACAGTCTCCTCTTCTGGGCCAGGGAGCCCAGATCCTGTGCTCCTGGAGTCTGGCATGGCTCCTTCCCTCCACCGTGGGCCACTGACCCAGTTTTAGTCACTGGTATTTAGATGTTTAATGAAGATTAGCTAGTGCCCAGGGAGCGATTATGTAGAATTTCTACTTACTGTTTAAATTACGAATGTGTGAAATGGATCCAGCTTGGACTCCCCACACAGAAAACCTAAAAAGACTGTTTTTCTGACACCTACTGCCATAATCTTCATGTTGTGCTTATTCTTGTCTACCTTAGATACACTAAAAATAAAGTGGAAGAAAATTCAGCACCAGAGCAGATTTTCTGAGAACCTTGCCAGAGCAGCCAAAGCTAGAAATAAAGCCTAAGACAGAAGCTATTGCATTGTTGTATATCACTACCACAGCTGACAGTAATCAAGTGGGAGACAAACGGGTGAGCAAGTATTTCACACTGCAGTCCTCTGAAGAAGAAATCATAGACCTGAACCCTGTGCCCTAGGACGAAAAAAAAAGTCTGCCACAGTTCCAAAAATAGTGATGTCTCCTGTTTTTAATTAATTTTTGTGATAGCTCTTACTTGTATTCTAGTTTTAAATATTAAGTCCTGAATACACACCTTGGATAAAAAAGATTTGCTAGGCATTGGCAATGCGTATAAAGCAGGGTGGTCTGGCCACTTCTCCTGGTTGCAGGATCTGCCATGTCCCCCCATCTTTGCTTCCAGGTAGGAGAGGGATTTGGATACCTGCTTGGGAGTCCAAAACACACTGCTGCTCCACCAAAAACCTCTGTTTCCTGGGATTTCTCACTTTCTGTCTCTGTGCCTCCCTTTTCTCAAAGATGGGCATACCACAAAGGCTGAGTACATTAAAGATCAGTCAGTACTCAGATATTGCAGGAGGATGGATTAATGAAATACAGGCAGGTAAGGCTATATGTGAAATTGGGATCTAAAAATGCCTCTGCAGCTGAAAGAGGCAATGAATTGGGTGGAATTTGCATCCTATGCAAAGGAAATTATATAGACATGAACACCTCAAACTCATTCCTCTTCTGATAGTTAAAATATGTGAAAACTCAATTTTCCACTAGAAAATTCCCTCCAGTCGTTTAGTTGGTGGTCTTGGTAGTTCGCTGTGCCTGCTTTCTGCAAGAAAAAAAAATCCACTCGTTGGAAGGCGTGTTGGGTGTCTGTCAAATCTCTCTAAATTACACTGCCCCTAGTAACAACAACAAGCCTAACTTTAGTACTTAATGTTGAACATCGCTGAATGAAGTAAAGGATTTCAAAGCATGAGTTTGCTGCCTATTCTGGAAAGATTGTGTAAGAGGTCTGCAGAGGAGTTCCTCCTCCTTATGGGCACAGAAACCCTACATCTCCAGGCGAGGAGAATCACAGCTTGCATTTGAAAGCTGTGGTGTTGTATCTGTGCATTATGGGACAACACAAGGACAAGAAAACCTCAGAATGGTCTGTATTGCATTGCAGCAGGAGACCAGCCTGCCAGAAGAGCGTGTGAGGTTCATGCTACTTACGATGAAGATGAGACTTGACAGCTTTATAAAAATGTAATTTGCTCTCCAAAAAAAACCCAGCATAAGCGCTTGCAGGTCTGAATTTCCCAGAAAATGAACAGCTTGAAAAGCTATTAAGCTTCTTAAAGAAATAATAAGGAATCAAAGCTTGAATGAAGAGTGTAGAACTATACACAAGCCTGAATTTCTGTTCACTTGATTGTGTTCATGGGCCAAGGTCCCCCCACCTTTCCATAATCACTGTCTGAACTTACTTTAAGGATAACACATAACAAGGCAAGTAAAATGCACACATTGAGGTTTTGAGCCATGGGGGAAAACAAACTCTTGTTTGAAAAAAGCTAAACACTTGAGTATGTGGCCACAAATGAGGGTTTGGCTCCAGAAGGGCTCCAGCCATGGCTTGGTGAAAGAAGGGGAGAGAAGGAGGGAATAGACTGATGACCTGCCAAGCCAGAGGGTGACATCAACTGGGGTAAGTGCTAGCAATGGCAAAACCTTGTTTGTTGTCCAGGCTGCGGCGGAGGAGCTTTGTATTTGCACTTTGTAGCTCTGCCTACCCCCACTGAGGTCCTGAAGATGTTTTCCAGCTAAGCTTTCTGGAGGGATCAGGCTAGAAAACCAGTAAGCAGGGAAAAGGTAGAGGAAAAGCTAATATGGAAAGGGCAATAAGTAGTAAATGAGGTGCCAGAACTCAGAGACCCTCCTCAGAAGTGGGCTGCTGGAAAGCTCAGAGGGGATCCAAGAGCATTATCTGTGCCATGCTTAGTGGAGGGATGACAGTGGAGTGTTTCTTTACAGGGTATTTGTGCTTGCTTTTAGCAGTTACAATTGCTATAATGAACTACTACAGGGGAAAAAAAAAAGTTTTGGCTAGAATTAAGCATTTACATGGAGGTGTTTTGAGAAGTTGTATGAAGACAAATGAGCCCTTGCCATCTGAGCATCACTGGATTTGCAGAAGAAGGAGCTTTTGGAGAGACACTTCCTTAAGTGTCTTACTTTTGCAAGGGGGAATAACTGTCGTTGCTGCCTGTTCTGGTATTAAAAATGTTAAGAAGGTCTGGTAAGAAATGATGCAGTACAGGCCAGGACTCGGAGCACTTTGGTGTGATAATCGTAACACATCAGGAACAGGGTACTGAGTATGGCACATATGTCCAGATATACCTATGATGTGCTTCTCCAGGTGAAAGCTATTAAAAATTATTAGCTACGGAAGTACTCTACTCAGGAAAAAAAAAGAGCAGCTGCTCTTGAGTCAAAGGGTTTGGTTTGTTTTTTTTTTTTGTATCACACACCGCAGACAAATATAAAATTTTTGTTTTTACTCTTCCAGATGAGTCCTGCCAACTCGTTCAGCCTAAGGGCACAGCTCAGTACAAGGCATAGGCAGCATCATAAGCCTAAACAGCAGTAGCTTCATCTGCTATTCTGTTCCTTCCTTTGCAGTCACAATAATGAAATCTAGGGAGAATTAGAAGTATCCTGGCTGCAGAGTCCATCAGCCAGCCATTGTAATGTGGCTGTGAAATACAGAGCCACAAACTAGCAAGCACAATTAGCGAGTAAGATTGGTGCTCCATCATATCCCCATTTTAAACAGACTGCTGATATTGACACCAAAATAGCTTCACAGGAAATGCATATTCACTGAAACTCATTGTGCCTTTTATTAAGCAACTCTACAAAGAAGCAAACAACTGATTTTCACTGAGGGCTGTCAGCAGGAGCAATTTCTCTGCTCAGACCCATACTGATGAGAAAATTTTCCATGCCCCCTTTCTCCAAGCACAGCCAGAAGGGCATGGTTACACATGCCAGCTGCTAAGGTTTTAGGCTGCCCACAGCTTCCCTCACAGACCTCAGCTGGGAGAAACACCACAGTTGTTCAGCAGCGCACTGGCTCTGCCACATCCTCCATAAATAACTCAGCTCAGCTCAACTCAGTGTGTGTTGAGCTTTATTTATTTATTCCTGTGGGGCACTGGGCCTGTTCTTACCCCTATGCATGAAAATCATGAGACCAAATGGGCTGCAGTCGACTGTTTGAGTGAGCTCCTAGAAAATGGAGGTAGCTTGGGCTGTTGGATTTCACCAGTAGCTCAGAGCCCATTAAGGAATGTAATTTAATGCCCTTTAATGCCCTGACAGTGTACAACTGCTTCCCACAGCATGCATGGATGCACGGCACTCTCTGGGTTTGGAAGCTTCCCAGCAATGGTGCTCTCTCTCACAGTCCCAACTAGAGACTGAGTGCAGCTCTCTGAAAGGAAAAGGCAGTTTTCTCCTCTAGTTTTTCCTGTAAGAGCAAACTGCTCTCTTTTATATCTAATCTAGGTTTTTAACAAATCAGCAAAGGGCAGTTCATCTCCTTAGAGCCCACAACATGAAATCTTTCACCACAAAAATAATCCCATTGCAATGAAGTCTCCAGTCTTCAAAGACACCCCTTGGGCCAGCTCCAGCTCTAGAAAGCCATGTTCTGAGATGAGATGTGGTGCTGCAGCTGGGTGGTGTGGTTTCCAGTGACCCTTCCTGAAACCTGTTCTCTCAGTGTCCCCTCTACCTTCTGAGCCAGTCCCAAGGGTGGGCTCACAAAGAGCCAGGATTGCTGTGAGCTTTGCCAGTCTCCTACCTAAAGGACTATTGCCAGCTTGATGACCTGACAGATGACAACCCTTTGTGCCCCTTCTCCCTCTTCCTCCAAGGCAGGGCTTGCTTGTGTCAGCAGTTGTCCTCCACACAGCCTGTGGTACATGCACCTCGCATGATTTCTGTGCTGGATACAGCCAGCCTATGAGTGCTGCCAGAAGTGTGAACAGATGAGAAGCTCACCTCCTGACTGGCCCAACTCAGTCAGGACATGGTGGACAAAGCACTGGCATTGACACTACCTGACCTTCCCCAGCTCCTGTCCTTGCCTCCTCCTGCTAGCTTATCAGACTGGAACCCAAGGTGATGCACCAGAGGTTATTGCTCTCCAGGATGTAGCAGAAAATTAGCGTTTGGGGCAAAGGTGATCTGCTGCCTCTGAGTTTCAGTTACGGGAAGTGTAGGACGGGATTAGAACACCCTTTCATGCTCCCCAGCTTCTTATGCTTATGGACAGTTACAGCTCATCAAGCCCAAAAAGTGCTGTGGGTTTTTTTTTCCCCTGCTGTGAATCTTCTTTTGCTGTGCAGCCAGAATTCATTGCAAGATCTGAGAAGTTAAAGGGTCAGATCCTTCATCCATTACTGCTTCCTGAAGTGGTCACACAAATATTGTTGAAAGTCACATTTCTGCACTTCTGTGAAGGCAACATTGCCTTCACAGAAGTGTAGAAATGTGACTTGCAACCCTTTTATAACTCCTTTCTTTTCCTTGAGGATCACATCCCTGAATCACCTTTTTTACCTCACCTCAATCACTGCAGTCCTATTTTTTCTATTTGAAAAACAGTTGATCTTCATGCCACACACAAAACTCACCCTGTGCTTTTGCTGTCCACATGTTCAGCCACTTCCTTTCTACCTGTTTACACCCGTTCTCTTCACTCACCCAAACATCGCCCAGCTGTGCCTCCATTCAGTTCTCTGCTGTTCTCCGTCATTTTGCAAAACCAAGTCCTTGGCCCCGGCCTTGAGTTCCATGTATAATTGATACCTCTCCCCCACCCAGGCCTTGGCTCCATAATACTTGTTTTCCAGCTCTCCTGGAACCTGAGGTGTCCCACAGTCACAGTCGTAACTCTGACTCTGGCTTCTGCCACCTGGGACAAAGTTCTCCATCTTTCCCCCTCTCTTTCTCTCTGTTCTTTTTCAAGCCAGAAGTCAAATTTAAGCATCTCACAGTTTAAATATCCTCAAGGACAGAATTATAGAAGCTGTGTACATTCTGCAGCTCTGGCTTGCCCCAGTGTCTTCAGTGAAGGTAGGCAAATGGGAAACAGCTTCCAATCTCTGTCCTGCCTTTTACAGGATCAGCGAATGGCCATGTAGTTCTGCTGCCATTTTAAACTTTTTTCCCCTTGCTTTGTCCCTAATGTCCCAACATTTATTTGATGTGCTCACTTTGAGAAAATATGAGGAAGTTAGGCACTTCACACTTACTCCAGTAACATGAGGAGACTGACATTGGTTTCTACAGTATTTCACTGCACTTTTCAAATGAAAACCAAGAGCACCCTAAAGTGACTACTGTTTTCAGTACATGACATTTTAAAATTAAAATTTCCTTCAGTTAGTGACATTAGCAGAGCACAGTGCCACGTGTTGTTACCCACTTGTCCTCCAAGAAGCCACAGCTGTCAGGTGGCACCCCCCCATGACCCTGGCTGCACAGACCAACATACATGCAGACTCTCCTCATGGTAGGTGTGCCCCTGCAGCCGTCTCATGGTTTTCTCTTCTGCACTCAGAAGCTCAGGGCCAGAGAGGTGCCTCCAAGAACAGGCACTGAGGGGTACTGGGACATGGTGTGGACATGAAAGGCAGCAATGAGTGCTGCTGGTACCTAGATCTGGGGTACTTGTGGGGATGTGGCAGAAGCCCTGAGACAACACAGGTCACAGCAAAATCAGCAAAAATGATTGCAAATTTATCACCTCCATCACTCTGCCTTCTCTCTGCTCTTCTAACCTTTTACAAAGTACTTCAAATGTCCTCAACAACTTTAGTAAAACTCTACTTGCCTGAGCATAACTGCAACTACTTCAAAAGAAGACATGGCCCTAGGAGGGTTCAGTAAAAAATGCTATTAATTGTAAATGCTTGTCAGTGATCAGAAAGCCACCCATTTGACCAGCTGGCCAGCAAATGGCAGGCTTTTCAAGCCAGGCATGTCCAAATCACAGTAGCAGTAGTCACCTGTTCCTGTGAAGTGCACAGATGGTTTCTCAAGAACTACAACAGTCTGATTTGCTTTTTAGTTACACCTAACAGTTACACCTTCTAGAGGAGCACGCTGTGGAGCTTCTTCACTGATCAGGGTGGCCGCCATGGGCATGGAAAGTCCCCAGCTAGCTGCAGCATGGTTCATACTCCCCCAGAAAGCAGGCAGATGTCATGGGGAAGTGGAACAGGACTGGCTCATTTCCTTCTTTCCTAGAAAGTGCTGACAATGTTCCGCTGTAGCTGGCTGTCCTAGAGAGGAAGGTGTGGGGCTGTCACCAGCTGCTCCTCAGGCTTTCATACCACCCACACCTCCCAAAAGGAGAGCCAGGATTGCTGTTGAAAGGAATAAGATAAATGTGTCTTTACAAACAGACTGTGTGAATCTACTTGTAGACAGGGCCAGGGACTTTTAGATAAGGAAGTAGCAAGAGAAACTATCAGTTTCAGAAAATATTACTAATTGACATGGACTGCTGCTCAGACAATGTCATGCTAAATTCCTGAACTGAAAGAAGAACAAGAAGACTTAATAGAATATGAATATCATTTCATATACAGAAAGGGGTTGCATACTAAGGGGGTTATAAAGTAGGCAAATCTGGAAGTCTGTACCTTGCAAGTATTTCAGTCAATAGGGAAAGGAAGAGGATGATGCAGCCAGGAAATTAGGAAAAAAGGGAGGCTGCATCCTCCAACAATTTGAGAGGTCCCATGGGGAAATACTCTATGGCCTCTCCCTTTGATCATGAATAAAATTACAGGACTCTTCTGTCTCCTTTCTGGCCATAAACCTCTGGAGACATGAATTTTTCCGCACACTGTCCCTGTCACAGCCTCCAGCTCTGTTGTGCCCAGATTATGGTCTCTGCATGCACAGGAGTGTCCTTCTCTGCCAAGTTTTCAGATGCCAGCATCCCTCCTCAGTGTTACCTAGAGGGTAAAAATGGCAGGTCATGGACTGTGTTTGGCACTATAGCAATCCTTCTAGGCGCTGGATCACAGGGAGGTAACCCACTGCTCTGCCCCAGACAGGCAGACTGAAGAAGACACAGTGCCATCAGCTGGGCATTTGCAGCCACCTGCCCAGAATCCAGGCCAATTTTCTGCCAAAAGGCAGGGGTTTCATAAAACTTGCCTTTTAGTGACTACAAGCTTTTTGCGGCAGACAACAATGCATGCAAAGTGTGTTCCTGTCACAGGTGAGGAGGGCAAGGCAGTCTGCAGCACCAAAACAGGATTAGAAAGTGTTTAGTCCATTAAGAGGGCAGCAGCTAATTCTTGCTAAGCAGCAGCTTAGGGAGCCTTTGTCCTCCATTCTACGCCTTGCCATCCACCAACACTTACTTGCTACATGAAGGCAGGCACGGCAGCAGCAGTGCCCCTGGCATGAGCAGCAGCGTGCCATGGGGACAAAAGCTTTTTCCTGCAATTTGATTTGGGAACCTTTTATAATGGAAGGGGAGGCAAGCTGGATGAAGAGTATTCCTTAAGCTTTAATAGCTGGGGAACTGCAACTGACTGTACAGCCTAGCAAAGTGCATACAGCTCTGGAAACCTCATTAATTATGCTCTTCTCTTCCACATTGTAACTGGTCTTTCCACTGGAGTATGCCAACACATTTCTCCCTGGAAGTGAGAGCTCATATTTCCTCCTCCCCACTTATACTCCCCACTAAAAACAAACTGTGAACAGCAGAGCCTTTTTTTGCAGGTGTGCTTGCTTTTGTGCCATGTGAAAAGCCTCCCTTTTCCTGCTCTTTCTCTTGCTGCTGCCTCCAGTTTATCTTCTTACTCTGCCTGTCTTCTTTCTGGTCCTGTCTGGCTGCAGGGCTTCTCAAAATCTGGTTTTAAAATATGAAGTGACTTTTGGACTGTGTGGCTCTGAGCCAAGCCTTCATAGGCAGTGGCTGAGAAAATGTACTTATTCACTGCTTTTTGACATAGTCAAAGCTTATTCCAACAGACACTTTGGCATGAAATGAGCAACTTCAGAAAATGCCAAAATTATGTGATTTGAAGAACCCAGCCTTCATCTTCATAGAGGGATGGCTCCTGAGCAATATACATTTTTCCCACATAATGGATATTCTACTTCTTTCCAGCAGCTCTCATGAGCTCCCTTGACTCTATTTTATTTGAATGATGTATAGGGGTCTATAATAGGGGTCTATCATACCTATATCAATATATCCTGTGTTCTGAAGAATTCCCTCTGTCAGAGATGGGGAAGGAGCAGGAGGTGCATGAGTTGGGAAGAGAACTAAATTCACAGTAGTTAAGTGAAATTAAAGGCCAAATTCTAATCAGCTGGGTCCTTTTGAAACTTACCCAACAGAAACAGTCAGTAGTATTAGGGGAATGCATAGCGGGGCAGCGTCCCAAAGATGGCACAAGCTTGGTGATGCATTTTAGTACCAGCACCGTGGTCAAAGCTGCTGTAACACCATAAAGCTGCACTCCAGCCCAGTGGCTGTTTTGTGACTATATCTGTGTCAAACGTCATCATTATAAAATTACAGTTTCCTTTCAACACTGTGGTGTTGGATTTATTTTTTTTTAAATGTTTGTACTTTTTTTTAGAAGGTAGATTAGTGAGCTCTGTGATAAAGCAAACACGAATACACAGTACTTAGACACGGAATGCCTGGGGTTGGAAGGGACCTCAAAGATCCCACGGCAAGACAGCACAACCTCACATGTGATTGCAGTTGTGATCCCACATGACGTGATCCCAGGGTGTGGGCACAGCCTCCCCGGTGTGGGACACCCCGAACTCGAACCAGCGGCCGCAGAGCAGGGTCCTCGCAGCCCTGACTGCGCATCCCCAGCGGGCATCCCGGAGGAGGGATTGTGCCGGCCGCAGGAGCCTGCATCCCCGCGCTGCTCCGGGGGGAGCACGGACCGGCCCTCCTGTCGCAGAATGCGGAATGTATCAAGATTGCCTTAAACCAGGACGTGCTTCGGTGTAAGATCTTTGTGCACTTTCCAGGCTAATCAGCAAGAAAGGAGACCTAATCAGTGGAACGGGGAGCGGCTAGCATCGCCTAGTAAAGGACATCCGGGAACTGAGGAGATTTGGGGAGGTAGTAGAGCGGAATGTTGATGTATGTCTGTTGTATACATTGATAACTTGGCAATACGCGCCAGGTCTATGTATCCTATAGCTAAACTATGTGCACTGTAATACTTAAAATCACGCCTGTTGAGCAAAAAAGCGCTGACCAGGTGAAGAGCCTCCCCTTGAGCATGCGTACGCGTTATCTGGGGTATGAAACGTATGGAAATTTCCGAACTAATCGTGATAGCGGGGCTGTACCTGGGAAGTCACTGACTGCGAACTTCTGCTTGTAAATGATGTAGCGGGAAGTCCGGCAGGGAGCGCTCCATCTCTGGAATACCACCGGGCTTGCGCAGCTCTAGGATAAACAACCAGTACCTCTCTTGAGTGTGTAATTACTGCCTTGTGGAGAGGAGTCCGATTTTGTGGAGAGCGTTCCCGCGGCTGGGGAGTGAGAAGGGGAAGCGCATTCTCAGGTTTTAGAAGCAAGCATAGAAAAAAACCACAAACTCACACCTTTCCATCTGCTCCAGATCAGGATTGTTGTGTTTCCGCAGCTTGCTGTGAAAAGCACAGTTACTGAAAGCTCCTGGCATTTTTTTTTCCTGTTAGAATGGTAGGAAAATAGAGATATGTATTCATAACAAATGGCTTGTTTTGCTTCTGCTCCGAGTAGGTGACTGTGTTAAACTGTGACCTTGTGAATTTTGGCTGCCATCCTGCCTGACCCCCGCACGCCCTCCAACACAGCGTACATCTAAGAAGGATGTCTTTCAAGGGCTCAGTTCAGATTGATGGATTCCACTCTCTGGCAACCATGACTTAAACCAGGAACTTACAATGCCTGCCACAAGATTAGTCTGGTTCTTGGCTTTATAGGCATATTGTGGGAAACCCACCCACTGGGGACAAGCGATGAGAAGGCAGCCCATGCTGGATATCCTAACCAGTGCAAGGTTTTTCCCCCCAGATTTACTGCTGAAAATTTGCCCCCAAAGAAGAAATCTGAGGTGCTTGTACAGATCTCCCCCAAAAGGCCCCTGATCCCAATATCACACCATAGCCTTCTGCTTAGAAAGGAAATGTTCTGATGACCCTATCAATGCCACCACTGGGTACAGAGTTCTTGGGACCCCAGGGACATGATCAATACCTTATTTTAACCCATAAATTTTACTTGGGTTTTTCCCCCCTGATTCTTCTTGCTCTCCCACCAGGGTGGTGGGACGGTGGAGTGAGTGAGCAGCTGTCTGGTGTTCAGCTGCTCGCTGTGGTTAAACCATACCTTGTTATTTTGTGTTCTTGGTATGGGGGACCATCCTTGTAAACATGCAGATGAAACAACTGTGGCAGAGCAGAATTGCAAAGAGAACTCTTTCTGGGTTTAATATTCCCCTGCTGCTAGACAGGACCAAGGGGACACTTCTGGACCCCACAAATGCAAAATGTCCTTGTGCCCATCTCCCCAGTCCAGTGGGGCTGTAGAGATGAAAAACCCTGGCTTTAAAACCAAACAGGCAAAAAGTTGATGCAGAGACTGGCCTGAAATGTCTGGATGAATTTGGCTCTCCCAGTGAGGCAAACAAGAAACATTGTGCATGGCAAATGTGGGCTGTCACCTCACAAAACTTTAAAGGGCAGACCATTGTTGCTGACTTACAGGGCACCTGTCAATCTCCTGCAGACAGACTTTAAACTAACAAATAATGCATTTCTAAAATAAAAGAGAAATATTTGAAATAATGGCTCTAAATGACTCTAAAATCCAGAGGCAAGAAAAAGTGACAGGACAGCCCATCCTACACAGACATGGATCCTGCGGATCCCAGGGTAATGCAAAGGTTGTCATTAACCACCATTAATCAAGGGAAGCCAGTGGATGTGATCTTTTTGGATTTCAGTAAAGCTTTCTATACTGTTTGTCACAGGACCCTTCTGGAGAAAATGTCCAACAGTTGGTTGGATAAACACACCATGTGGTGGGTGAGCACCTGGCTCATGGGTTGGACACAAAGGGCTACAGTGAATGGGGTGACATCAGACTGGTGACCTGTCACTTGTGGGGTTCCACAGAGCCGTATCCACAGCCCCGTGCTCTTCAACGTTGTCATTAATGACCTGGACATTTGAAGAGATACTAAGTGTGTTAGTGATACTAAAATGGAAGGAGCCATTGGCTCCCCGGAAAGGCAGAGAGGTCCTGCAGGGAGACCTTGACAAATCAGAGGTCTGGGCAATCATCAACTGTGTTAAGCTTAACAAGGGAAAGTGCCAGATTTTGCATCTGAGATGGAGCAACCAACCCTGGATGTATTTGTAGACTGGGAAATGAGCTGCTGGGGAGCAGTGCCATGGGAAAGGGATCAGGGAGTCCTTGTCAAAGGCAAGTTGAACACAAGGCAGCAGTGCCCTGGCAGAGAGGAGGGCCACCTGTGTCCTAGGGGGCATCAGGCACAGCATCGACAGCTGGGCAAAGGAGGGGATTATCCCACTCTGCACTGGGGCAGCCTCACCCTGAGTGCTGGAGGCAGTTTTGGGTTATACAATGTGAAAAAAGATATAAAACTGTTGAAGAGTGTCCAAAGGAGACTGATGAAGGTGATGAAGGGTCCAGAGGGGAAGCCCTTCACAAGCAGATGAAGTTACTTGCTTGTATCAGCCAAGTGAAGAGGACACAGCAGAATGCAACTTCCTCATGAGGAGAAGAGGGGGAGCAGGTGCCGATCTCTTTGGTGCCCAGTGACAGGACCAGAGGGAATGGCCTGAAGTTGTGTCAGGGGAGGTTTATGTTGGATGCCAGGAAAAGGTTCTTCACCCAGAGGGTGGCTGGGCACTGGAACAGGCTCTGCAGAGAAATGGTCACAGCACCAGTGTGACAGAACTCAAGAAGTGTTTGGACAATGCTCTCGGGCACAGGGTGGGATTCTTGGGGTGTCTTGTGCAGGGCCAGGAGTTGGACCCGAACATTGTGGTCCTCTTTCAACTCAGGATATCCCAGGATCCTTTTAGAATTTTAAGAGTCATAAATGTCCTGTATATTTAATCTAACCTTGCTTTCTATCAGTGTGAAGCCATTCCCCCGTGTTCTGTCCTTACATGCCCATATAAACATTTCCTCCCCACCTTTCTTGTAGGTACCATGTAGGTACTGGAAAGCTGCTCTAAGGTTCCCCTGGAGCCTTCTCTTCTCAATCCTGAAGAACCTCAGTTCTCTCCATCTTTCTTCATAGGAGAGATATTTCATCCTCTGGACTTGTGGACAGAGTGCTTACTGCTGGGCATTAGGTTTGTGGGGGTTTTTTGTTTGGATGGTGGAGAGGTACCTGGTAACTGCAGCAATAGCCTGGTTAGCCAATGTGGCTTCTGTTGAGGGTGGATTCAGACCCCTGGTTCTCTGAGAGGTCAGTTGAAGGACCAGGGACCTCTGCTCTAAATGTGGAATTGTGACTTTAGGTGGGAAAGAAATCTTAAAACCAGAAGTGTGTCTCATTCAAAGTAGTTGAAAAGTAGGGCTTCCCATTAGAGTGTATCTTCAGAGGTGATGTACTTGGTAATGGAAATGATCAGTGACAAGACTTTTCACTGACTTTAAAAAATCTGAACAAGCCTATCACCTTTCAGTGACCCAAGGGCAGCATGTGTTCCAAGAGCCGATGGCATCACTGCTTGTAATTTCTGTCTCGCTTCCAATTACTTGTTTCCTGGCAGTGGCATCTCTTCGGAACAGTGCAGCTGACCAGACATCTGTCCTAATGTAGTAACATAATAAAAGCCTTAGTCAGCGTATAACTGTGTATTTTGGAGATGGAGAACTTAATAGTATCAATCTACAGCTCTGTGTATTCAATAATGCAAAAGATATATCAAAGTCTTCTGTAGGTTGAGTATTTTTAATGGATGTATATAAATATATTAATATCTTTTTCATAGAAAGGAATTCACCGAGATTTTTTCCTTTTAAATTTTTGTTATTTTTGGTTTTAGCGTTTTACATTCAACTTCCCATTGCATTGTGCAGGGAAGTAAGACAGGCAGTGATGGCACAAAGACTGTAGCTGTTGCAGTGGATCTGTAAGTGTAGATTCTGGTTAACATACAACCTGGTCCTGCAGCTTCACATGGTTATTTCTTAGCCTTAGCCTAGATTGTGGTCATGATCCTAAACCTTTCTTTTGGGAGTATCTTGCCCAACTCACTTTTTTTACTGAAATCTGAATCTCTTCAAAACAGACATTAAAAAAAACCACAACATTAAAATAAAAAAAAATCTATTCCATGGGAAGAGTAAAATGACATGTCATCTTATGACTGGCTCATCACAAACACCATCCACTGCTCACATAATAAAGAACTACATAAATGTAGTTTATGTTTATATATAAATACACATAAGAGATAAAGTGTGTAAGCAGGCATAGCAAGCTACGTCAATCCTTGCAATAAAAACCTGGGAAACATACTCACATGCACACAATGGAGCTGTACAACTCACAAGAAGTTGAATCCATAACCTTCCTGTCATCTGTCCTGCATAGCCTGCCAGGGAAGACAAGGCTAAACCTTGAAAACGCAAGGATCAATTAAAACAAATAAAAATAACGGGCCACCCTACCGCTGGGCTGTTTACGGACTGCAGTCCTTAAACAAAGCACACGACTGTTGAAATCTACACTGCCTTTCTTTTCCCGTGCCCGATGAGAACAGATCTCAGCGCGGGGCGTTGGGGCTCAGCCGCCCGCCCGCCCGAGGCTCACCGTGGGGACGGCGGCGCCCTGTCCCCGGAGGTGCCCTCCGGCACTCCGGCACAGCCAAGGCTGCGCTCCGCTGTGTCCAGCACTGTATCCAGGCTGCCTGCGAGACAGGGATGCCAACATCAGAGCCAGCCCACACAGCCCTCGCTCCTCAGGAGGGCTGACCAGCGTCACTCGGCTCCATCACTGAGGCCACAGCACCCCTGACTCTCTAAAATAATACGCGAGAAAGCGGTGACCGACCGTGCTGACTGACCCGCCCCCACGCCCGGGTGGCACAGATCCATCTTTACCATCAAAATCCTTTATAGACACACAGCAGGCTAAGGCCGGTTGTGCCCACACTTGTCTTTGCAGACCACAGGGCGGTTTTCTTCCCCTTCTCCTGACTCTTTTCAGTTGCTCTCTGTAAAAAAATCCCTCATATATCTCCAAGGAAAAGCAATTCTTGTAGTTTTAAGAGGAATGGTGGAAGAAGGTAGCTCTTCTTCGCATGAGAGTGAGTGGAGACTCCAGGGCAGCCTTTGTTAGCCCTTCATACTTGGTTAATTCATATTTACACTGCTTTGCTTCATTTGAATGGGGCTTGTGATTTATTTCTAATATATTTTGAGAAAGGTAGCCCTGGCCTGCCAACATGGACAGGAATTACACAGGCTGTCGTTCCATTACAGGTGTTTGTTTACTATTATTGTAGTAAGCAGTTGGTTACGTTGTGATGCTTTTTGCTGTGTGTGTTGGTATGAAAACAGAGGCTGCCTGCTGGGGATTTCGGCAAACACCCCCAGGTGTGCAGGTAGCTCGGTGTGCAAGGTGTGAGCCACAAGCTGTGCCCTGGATAGTAGGAAGCCAGCCGGGAATGGGGGAGGACTCTAGGTCTAACGAGGGGCGTGGGCCCTGTGGAGTGGGGATGAGGGGGAAATCACCCCGAGACTCTACAGGAGCCAGTGGACACGAAGAGATCTCAGACTAAACACCAGCATTGGAATGTGCGCCACAGCTCCAGCTGTACTCGTGTTGCTGCAGCACGATTAAAAACACTCCAAAAGACGAGAGGTCTGGGAATGCGCTGTGGGAGACCTGCAGCTGAGCCGGTGAGAGGAACTGGTCTGACCGGGGCAGTGTGGGATGTTCCAGGAGTCAAGCGGGACATCCATCGGGTCACTGGAGCCGCTCCCTGTGGGGCGGCTGGTCCCAGCTGCGACAAGCTCCGTGTCACCTGGAATCTTCGAAGCAGGGAGGAGCCAAGGTGTGCGTGTTGAAATTTCCTGAGCAGATGCAGTATCAGGCCTAAGGGTGGATCCGAGCCCCACCGCTGGGGTAGCATTTGTCCAGATTTGGTGGCATTCCTCCAGGGAATGTGTGTGTGTGTGTATTTGAAGTCCCTCGGGAGGCGCACATAGAAAGGGGGAAGCGTATTTGTTTGTTTTTGCACGCTCTCACCTGAGGCTTGGTGGAGCTCTGATTCCCTTTCCTGCGGCAATGTGTGCCGGGTGATTCCCACTTCCCAGGGTTTGTCTGTGCATCCAAAAGACAGCGCCGGGGGCTAATTGAAGAGAGGTTACTACCATACATTCTCTCACTACTAATGAATGAATATTTGCACATGTGTAAATTCCTTTTAATGGAGGTAAAATCATTTTTTTAAAAATCAAAATGAAACTGAAAAAAACCCACCAAGTACAAAATTTAAAAAAAAAAAATGAAGTCCCTCCTCGAGGTGGAAGGGTGGTTGGTGGAAAGACGTCTTGAGAAAAAATTCATCCTAATCAAAAGAGACAACCAAAAATAAAAATTCCCATGCAAAAGTAGAAAAGTAGATATAAGGTAAAATCAGTCTTGAAGGTTTCCAGCAGACCACATGTAGGCTCTTTCTAATATGACTTGCAACTGTGGTTAATAGAGTTTGTGAAAAACAGACACACTGAAAGTCATTCTTCTTAATCTCTGACTTGACTCCAGAAGAAATGCAGAGGCCCAGTGACAATGACACAAAGAACTGGCATTCCCTGTGGCTCCAAGACAGTTTTAAATTTTTCACTTGATTTTGGCTGAGCTAATTTCTTGTTTGCAGAAAGACATTAGGAAGATGTCATTCTGCTCTGTTATGTTGAGGAGGTCTTGTATTTGTTTTGGGTCTTTCAGTTGGTTTTTTTGTTGTTGTTGTGTCGTCCCCCCCATCAGAAAAGCCTGACTTTATTAATGTAACATCAAGGAATCATTTAAATGGAAAATCTCAGGAACCTGTATTTATAATACATTTTGACTAATTAATACCTTTTAACTAAACTATTATTATTATTATTATTGCAAATTTTCAGGTAGTTACCAAGAAAAATTCATGCTAGCTATTCAATCTGAAAGAGTCTTGCTTGGTAATGGTGGAATGCTATTGACGCCTGGCAGCTACTCAGTGAACTGACTGGGTCGTCCAAGTGTGCTTTGTAACACAAGTGTTGCCAAGTGAGAGTATGAACTGGAAACTTAATAGCAGACTGACCTCAGGAACCAAGACCTAAACGATCTGGGACTGAGGAAATAGGAGTAGCGGCGTGAAGAGGAAATCAGGTATGTTACAGATCAAGAGAGAAAACTGCTAAACCACAGCCTGTTTCAGGATGAGAATAAAATAAAGTGTCTGCTGTTGAAGTGTTGTTTGTTTGAAAACATTGTAAAAGTGGTAACAATGCCTGAGAACATTCTGTTTTGAACTTTTGCCTTAAGGTAAGCCATATTTTAAATAAGATTATTTTATATCCACTTCTGCTCCCACACACAGACTATTGTGTGCAGACCGACTTGCTCATGAAGTGGTACTTGAAAAACTGCTTTGCAGCAATTGCTTGCACAACATTATTTTACATTTATCACTGATATGAATTATTTTTGTCTAGGCCACCAGAATATTAAGTCAGCTGAATATTTTACTCCTTTAACTCATAATACTGATTCTACTTTTAAACTGCATAAACTATTTGATAAATTGATTAATAATGTCCTAGTCATTAGTAAAATACAAAACTGGAAACATAATCAAAATACTGCACAAGCACTGCATATAGACTACAGTTCAATGTTTGTTAATTATGTGATGTAATATTTAATTACAATCTTTTATGTAATGCTTGGTATCAGATTTTTTTGTGAAAAATAAACATTCAATGTAAAAGTACAGTTGTAGCATTTAGTGATCATTATTTTCCACAACTTACACCAGAATTAACACAGATACACTGTTTGCAAAAATTCATCAGTTCTGGCACAAAATTTCTTCCTTTACTTACCAGTTGCTATATTGCTAAAATAGAGTTCTCATGAAAACTGGACTGAAATGACTGCAAGTTCCAGCTTTTTCTGGAATTGAACACCTGTTAAAAGGTACTATAAGGAAGGAAGAAGCAGATCAGAGAACATTAGCACACCTGCTGGATGTACTTTCCTTCACTGCACATATCTGATTGCATTTAAAAATTAAACTCCACGCTTATGTGAGGGGAAACTGGTCTGCTCTATATTCTACTGCATTTTTCCCTGAATTCGCATGATCTTTTGTCCAGATGGATAAAATAGGTATTGTATTAACCTAGTTCTTGCCCCATGTGGAGCCCATTTTGCAGAGGTGTTTCATTAGCTACTTCCCTAGGATGAGACTTACTGTCTCTTGGTTTTCAGTCTGTGCTGTCACTGCTAGTGCTAATACTGTGACTACTGTCATAATGCATTGAGACACCATTAATAATAATAATAATAATAATAATAATAATAATAATAATAATAATAATAATAATAATAATAGTACTACCTTTACCTAGGGTACTTTGACATCTTCCATGGGATGAAAGGTTTCTGAACTTGGAGTGATGCTTTAAAAGAGCAATATTTGTTACATAACCCATATAAATTAACTAATCTCCAGAATCATTGAGTCCAACTCCCTGTTCCTTGCAGGCCTATCTAAACCATATGAATAAGAGCATTATGCAGATGCTTTTCTAATGATTTGTTGCAAAGTAATTAAACTTAACCTAATCTACTGAAAGAAATTACTTTGATAGTACTGAGGAACAAGAAAAGCACTTTGAAATCTTGTTTGAGAAGGTGTGTGGACACTATGTGTAATTACGGACCATGCAGGTAAGGAGATGAGTTTCAGAGCACGGTCAGTATGCTCAGTCATTTCAGCCACCACAAGGTGGTAGCATTTCTGAACATTACTCATACTGGCTGCCTTCTCTAGTGCTTCCATGCGAGATTTTTGTGAAACAGCAGTAGCCCGATTTTTAATCACAGAATGGTTG
Source organism: Cyanoderma ruficeps (assembly GCA_008694505.1). Taxonomy (NCBI): domain Eukaryota; kingdom Metazoa; phylum Chordata; class Aves; order Passeriformes; family Timaliidae; genus Cyanoderma; species Cyanoderma ruficeps. The sequence goes on along the minus strand of VZDJ01000187.1, from coordinate 2,222,329 downwards.
AGGTTGGAAGGCTTTGGGTATCTTCTGGTCCAATCCTTCAACCCCAGCAGAAAGACCTAGAGTCAGCTAGCCAGATGGGTTTTGATTATCTCCGAAAACAGAGACTCAACACCACTCTGAGCAACCTGCACAAGTGTTTGATCACCCTTAGATAAAAAAACCCACCCTAACATTTTCCTTATGTTGTTATTATTAATGTTAACATATTCATTGTAATATATGGTATAAAATAATTAATGCTTGAGAATTAAAGGTTTCAAGAAATGTGAAACCGCAGTCAAGGACAGGGGAAGAAATCGATTTGCAACAGAAAAGAGGGTGGAATCGAGCACAGATGGGCTGCCTCCGGTGAGGGGTCTGACTAGGCCCTGTGATAAGCACCCGATATGCATCTCCGATAAGATAATATGTGTCATCAACAACATGCATTCCAAAACCCATTCCCATAAAGAGACTCGGGTATTCATCTCTTCCCGGAAAACTTTTCATCAGACCGGCAACAAGAAAAGAAGCTACATGAATATGCTAGAAGAACAAAAGCAACAAAAGAATGAGAAAACACCTGTTCAGTTGAAAAACTGTATAAAAACAGACCCTGCGAAGGCAGAATGTGTGAACAGAGGGGGACTCGGAGCGGTAGAGTCTGAATCTAAGTTGACCCAGTGTCGACCTCGGGCTTGGCACTGTTTTGACTGTGGCTTTTCTGAAACTGATTTTGATATCGCAGTAAAATCTGCTTTAATTATCCATTTGGTTACATCATTTATAACATTAATGTTCAGAGGAACCTCCTGTGTCTCAGCATGTGCCCATTGCCTCTTGTTCTGTCACTGGGCACTACTGATAATATCACAGCTCCACCTCCTGTAAACACTGCATTCAGGTATTTGTACACAGTGAGGTGATTCCCCTTGAGCTTTTTTCTTCTCCAGACTAAACAGCCCCAGCTTATTCAGCTTTTCCTCATAGGAAATAAAGATCCATAAAGACTTTCACGCTGGCCTGAATTCTCTCCAGCACCCAAAATACTCTTCATTTGCTAACAACTAGATGTAGCATTAACAGTGTGGCATTAACAGTGCTGAGGAAAGGGGAGGGAGAACCTCCCTTGACCTGGTAAGACTCCCCCTAATGCAGTCCAGGACATAATTATTTTCTAATAATAAAGATAATATTAGAGAGCTCCAGGAAGCCCAGAGAAAAGTCTGGTTACTGATCTGGCTTTATTCTCCCTATGAAGATGTAGTACAGTATGCTGTCTGCCCATTACTGTCCCCATTCTTTCTCACCCTTTTCCTCCATATTCAATTCTTTTCCAACATTTAGTCTTCAGAAAAAGTTAAAATAAAGAAGAGCACAAGGCAACAATTCTTCTCCTGGCTTCACAATTAAAAGCCAGTAGTTTGTTCCTTTGCATATATGAAGAACAAATTGTGTCCCACTTCACCTAAAAGTGTTTATCCTTGATGTTTTCAAAATGCCTTAAAAATTACATTACATCTCTTTTGATTATGGTTCAGTTCAAAATTGTATTTTAATTTCTGATTTAAGGAACAAAAGATATGCTAATAAATTCCTTTCCATCAATGATGGACCTACCTTGTTTTGCTACCCGTACAAATGTCTTGATAAACTAGGGAAGCAGTAAGATGCAAAGTGTGTAAGGAACTAAATGCAATAAGGATGGAATTGTACCTACACAAGAGGAAAATTATTAATCAAACAACTTTGTGAACAGAAAGCTGCATTGGGTAGAGTGATCAAATCCAAGGCCATGGCTTCCAAAGTCAGCACATACAAACCAAGGCTTTTATTCTCCCGCAGGCTGCATAAAGCAAGCTCCCACTCAGGTTACCCTGGATATGAAGCACAATGGCCGAGATGATTTTACCTGCACTGGTTCTTTCTGCAAGTCTGAGAGCTTCCAGATTAGCGTAGAGCACAGAGAGGAATTCAGCTATGTTTGCATTCCTCCATGAAGATGCAACCAAAAATGCTGACAGGTAATTTTAATTACCTCTAGCAGCAACAGCACATACCACCCACCTAATTAAGGATAGCAGCTGGCTCTGAAAGTGCCAGTCTCTTCCTACTAATGATGAAGTTTTCAAACCTGAGTGTTTTGAGTTGCACCTTTATCAGATGTACAGACCACAGTGAAGTGAAAGTTCTCAAAAAGTACTTCATTTGCATATGGGTCTCCTTTCACTCTCCCCTGGGCCTGCAAAGGCAGAGAACAAACACACACTTTTGTGAGCAGCAGAGCCTGCTTCAGCATACAAATATCTCTGGGTGAAGAGCTCTCAATGCCCAAACAGTGAACCAAATTATACTTCCAAGATCAGGAGAGCTGGGCATTGGGAAGCACTTCCATACACCAATAGTAACTCTTGGACTGCTGAGGAGGTGAAATAAATGCTGTTCAAAGGTGTTTCAAAAAAAATTATCTCAGATGTGCCCTAAGCTTCTTGCCACTGTATAGCTTGTTGTGGAGTTACTTGAGAATATTTTACTGTACTTCAAAGAAAGCAATCATCCAGCCATGATCAGCATTCACAGGAAACCACATTTCACATGGCACAGGGATTGTTTGCATATGTTGTTCTCACAAGCTGTATGTGTTGGTGAAATAAATATACTTTATATTTATACTTTATTTACTCTTGAATTTCTTTTAAAGTGAAGACATACCAGATGACTTCTTCTGGCCTCTCCCCACCTATATTTTGTATTTTTGCTCAAAAAACAGGAGGAATTTTATCTCAGGACTAAAAGTAATCTCCTCTGTATGCATCAATAAGGTCAATGTGACCAAAATTCAAGATATGTAAGGTTATTGTGGTAAGAATAAGAAACAGATTGGAGAGTCAGGTATTTTTCCATACACTTTCATCTGCTTCACAGTTGAAAGCCTTCGGTTACCTCCCAGTGTTAATCTTTCTTTCGTGTTTTTTCTTTCTCCTTCAGTACTCTCTGTAATGGTATCAAACTTCGGCATCTTGTCTGGGATTTTTGCATTGTTTCTTTCTTGTATCAGCAAACACCCAGTATCAGTAACATCTTTTCATTTGTTATTTCAAATTTGTTGACTTTGGTTTTGTTTTGGAGCAAGACATGCATTCCGTTTTGAAAATTATATTACTTGAGAAACTTATTTTCATAAAGGAATTCTGTCATGGACTGAAAAAAAGCCTTAAGCAAATTGCAATAGTTGAAACACAGTGCTTAAACCAGAGTCAAATCACCATTACAGAAATTAATGCCACATACTATAATAAGAATTTTTAGTACTGAAAAGCTTTTAAATATATAATTCAGTACCCATGTTACACATGGGTGTGAAACAACAGTAGCCTATCAAATAAGAAGACCCATAAAGAAACTGGGGGACTGAATATTACATATGCAGATCATAGTATTCCTACCAATAGGAAAAATGTCCTATACAAGACAAAAAGATCCTTCACACATTAACAATTTCAACAATAAATAGGGAGGGCACTAATTTCTCTCTTCAAAGGCTACACTTTTGGGTGCAGGGATACCAGGACTTTAATCTGTTAATAATGCTGAGTCTTTTTTTGAGATCTGAATAATAGTGTGATACATGCTTTCACCTTGCCAGGAGCACAAAAAATCAACTCTGGAAAGAAGTTCAGAAGTAATTTTTAATATCTGAATATCTGAACTACAGCAGTATCTGCGTAAATGTCTACACATACCACAAGTGATTCAGTCTATCACCTTAATACTGCTTTGTGTTAAGCTTATGCATCAGAAAGGCAGAAAGAGACAGCCACAATTTGAATGCAAGCAAACTGTTTGGCAAAGACATGCCTTGCCATTTTTCTCAAGAAACTTCTAAAATTTATACTTCTAAGATTTAGAGCCTGTTCTTGCCACTGGTCACTTCTACCTATGTAACACTTCAGTGCTGGTCAGATTCTGTGGTCTGTCCCACTCAGCAGCTGAATACACTTCCTACCATCAGTGTTCCTTCCCAAGCTCGTGTCATGCACAGAGAAGGCCTGCAGCCCCCAGAGAATTCTTTTATTTGGGCTGATATGCAGCACCACATATTCATTATTCTACTTTCCCTGTATGTGATCTAACTTGCACATGAACCATCACTACCTATGAATAAATCTTTTCTGAGTTGAAAAGCAAGTGAAATATTCAAAATGTTCTCTGGGGGATAAACTCAAAGAGAATATTACATAAGGGAGGGAAGGTGTTAAAAGAAAAACCAGCCCTCCCACTTATTCTTCCAGAAGATACTGAAGTATAAATTTCTTGATATCCAGCCACAAATATCTGGATTCTTGACAGCCAAGCAGTAGCTCAAAACCTTGCACACTCCGAAACCTGAGAAGTTGTTTACCTCTGGAGATATTAGGCAGTGCAGGAGCTCCAAGCCTCCAGCACGTAAACAAACTGCCAGAAAACATGCTCATGTTAAAAAAGTTCAAGGACAACTGGGGGGTTGCATGGCATTCTAATGCCCATTCTATGTGCTGATTTCAAAACATTCTAACAGTTTAATGTGGCACTGCTAATTTTATCTGGCATTGCCAGTGTTCCCTCAGGCCTAAAAACAATTGTTATTCTGTTTTCTTTGCTTGGATTCTTTGCTTGGACTAGATTAACTATAAAATTTTTGCACATGTCAGAAAAGTTTGACTTCTTCCAAAGCTTTCTACAAGTAGGGTTTTAATTAAAACAAGAGTTACACAAATCAAACGAGAATTCTGTTACTGTTGGCATATTATACAGAATGTGCTATTTTAAGTCAAAAGCAACACAAATACAGGTGGTTTCAAAAGCTTTAAAGAAAAAGTGTCACTTAGAAGCAACAAAATATATTTATATTGAGAAGAAAAAAAACTAAAACGTTTCTTTACATCTTGTTAAAAGAAAAATTATATGCTGTTTTGAAGGGTACCTATAAGGCACATTTTACCACCTGCCTCATGATTAAACTTTGACAATCAAAGGATGCTGTTGGGAATATAACAATGTCCTTCACACACAGCAGAGAGAAATAGGGGTGAGCAAATTTCAGTCCAAGTACTCTGACCTGTTGGTACTTAAATGTACTGAAATAATACAAATAAAAGATTTAAAAGTTTTAAGATGAGAGGTCTTCCCTTAATTGCAGATAGGCTAATCACAAACAGACATAAAGAAATAATTTTCGAAGTAAAGTGTTTGATATTTTTTTACTTTACTAAATCCTCTATTCAAGAATCATATTTATACTATCATTAGAGGTCCTACAGATACATCAAAATTTTGAAACTCCTCAAGTCAACGAGAAAGCTTAATGTGACTTTCAAACTGATCCATGTTTCATGGTATGCAGACTTAACACTTCAAAAATTAAATTATAAAATATGGGGATATTTTAAATATTGGAATGTGTTTAGTGCTGGATAATGCTTGCTTTAGTGTTTGTTTTAACAACTTTTTTTGTTGTTTTTCCTTGAGTTTCTATTTCGCTTGGAGTATTTACTTGAATTTTATCAAATTCAATGTAATTCACCAAAGACTTCTTTCAAAAGCCTAAATAATATATTTAAATTAAACCGTGTTGGCATTCTGTATTGTGAATAACTACATACACAGTTTTAAGCTAGATCACCCTGGAACGTGGAGTAATGAGTAAAGCAAAGTGTTTATAAAGTCATTCATAGCTTTCTAAATACCAGAAACCTGATAGCAACATGGCTTCTATTACTATTTTACTACACAGGTATATTGTCATATTCTTTTATCCTCCACACAGGAATTTAAAAAAATCCTGGTTTTTTTCAGGAAACGGGTTGCTTTTTCTGAAAGCAACAGTGTCATCAAGTTTAGAAATAACTATTTTTTTCTTTTTTTTTTTTTTCTTTGACCATTATAAAAATAACTATTGCCATATGAAGTTTGGGGCCCATTTCATAACAGATACTGATTTTGTCTTTGATACTTTCTGCATCTTAGAGCTCACACATTTTTGCATATGGTGACAGTTGTAGCTCTTGAAATAAAAGTGCTGAAGAAATGTAGATTATGTTCTAAAACAATCTCCAGTAGACTGCTTCTTCCTTTAAGACACATGTTATCCTACAGTCCTGACTTTAAATTATACGCAAAATTGCAAGGATTAGCAATACGAAACTTCCTACATTGACAAAAACTACTATTATTTACATGTACAAAACAGATTACATAAAACTCTTGCTCTGTGCAGAAGCTTATTGTTATATACTTTTTACTTCCTGTTAGTTGGATAGCTACATTGCCACATAGATATGAATAATACATGTGCATTTAATGTAGATTACAATAAAGAGAATCCTTATCAAAAAACCCCAGTGCTTTTACCTCTGGACATAAAGAAAGCCAAAACCGTAGCATGGATCTACTTATCTGAATAAGAAAATCAGGAAAACAAGAAAATAATAATGAGGAAAACAATCAATATCAGTATCAATAAACTAGGACCCTCGCCACATTGAGCTAAAAATTTTAAATATATGGTATTGATAAGGATACAATAAAAATGAATAGAGTTGGATCATCTTAACAGAAGTACCACTTCCATTTCCAAACCCCCTACTCATTTTATAGTTTGCCTTGAAGCCTGAGATATTTTTCAGAAAGAAGAGTAACAACTGTATGGCAAAGAGGTTAAGGGTTTTCAGAGACAGAGATACTTACACAGCCTTACAGTGGGATTTGTGGGAAACATGTTAGGGATGGTTATGTGGCTTATTCTGCTTCTGAGTGTTAGAGACAGTAAATTAACATTTGGAGTCTACCTGTTGGGAGGAGGAAGGGAAAATAATTTTATTTAGCAATAAGTCTATATTATCTTCTGCCAGACCTTTCAAATGTCTCTTCTACACCCGCAGCAGTATTTAGCAATTTCAACTGACAATACCTTAAAAATATGCTCCGTGTAGAAAAACTGTTTAAAAATAACTGAACTGCTCATTGTGGAATGCTTAATAGCATGTTATATGGCTGATGCTTTACCTAGATTATATTTAGAGGTACCTCACACATAATTTTTCTGGTTTTGAAACTTCAAGGAGATTATTCTGGAATTTTTATTAAAATTTACTATGAAAATCTTCTTTAAAATACTTCACTAACTACTAGTTTATGAATATGGTATTTGCAAAGCACACAAATGAAATGGTTTTGTTATTTAATAAACACAAAAAAGATGGAATAATGAAATTGTGAGTACACACCAAACTCCTTTAGAAAGGATTTTTAGCAACTTCCAGACACAACCTTTTTCACATTCCAAGGCAAGAGCTCAAAATTAATAAGGCACTAAAGCCCTTCAGAAAAACTGGTGCAAACAAATACTTTATTTCTGAAGTATATAGGCATAGTAAAGACTTCTGAACTTTAACTTCAGGCAAACAAGTATTCAGTATGAAAGTTGGATAACTGTCAGGCTGTATGGTGTAACTATGGCACGTTGTGTCTGTCCTTACCACTGCCCTTCCTTGAGTTCTCACAGTGAAAAGAGCCTATACCCAACGTTTGGAAAGCAATGGAATGCTGAGGGACAGGCCACAGGAACGGGGACAGGATGTGCAGCACATGATTGGCCTCTCCATCCTTCCTCCTGCACCTTTCCCCTTTATCTTCATTCTTTCTTGTCCTTATTGTCAGAAGATATCTGAAAAAGAAAAAAAAAGTAAAAANAAGAAAAAGAAAAAGAAGAAAATTTAAAAACCCCCAACCCTCCAGCTCTTGCTGTTTTAATAGGTGAGAGGTCTTCACTGAGCTGCTTACAGAAAAGAGTTCATGACAGAAGAGATTTATTGCCACACCTGCGCCTGTGCAGAATGCTGTAGTTCTTCTGCAGTTTGTGTTTTTCTTGCTCCAGCTAGGCAGTTGTCTGCTTTGATTGTTACACAAGCTAGTCAGGCAAAAACTCTCCTGCCTTGGCATAATATTGCAATTGCAAAAGCAACTTGTGTGTAAGGTGATTTTCCCAGGCTGTTAGTTTTCGGTTATCATGGTTTGCAGACAAATGAAAATCTAGGAAGACATATTAGCAGTGGATTATTCCAGTGAGACCATTTTGGCTGGTCATTTTTGTACGTCGTTCCACGATCAGCTGACCTTGAGAAATCTTCCAGAATTTCTTTTGTTTTTAGCGGAAAGTAGAGCTCACTATCTTATGTTAAAGCCATTTTCAATGCTGTTGATACAATGGTACCTGAACAAACACTAATCTAATGGAGAGAAGACAAAACAGGACTATCTTGATATCTATTAGTATCTCACTGACCACTAACACTCATGCTGCAGGTGGTCTGTTAACACCATTGAGACAAGACGGAGAAGCTGCAAATAGCCAATACGCCAATTGTTATTGGGTGGTTAAGGGACTAGTGTACAACAAAGGCTACTAATGTAGATTTCAGCAAGTCATTTATTAAAAAAAAAATGGCCCCTGCACACAGACATATCCTTAAAAATTTCCTTTTCAAAACAATTTCTTTTTCTTGGCAGGGAACCATTTTGCAACAAGATCATTCATATAGATATAAGAAGTTATTCAACTCCATCCAGATGAAGTTTTTGGCAAGCAAGTCCCTTCCAGAAATAAAAGCATAGTTATTTACTCACATAATGCTGACTTTAAAAGTGTCCATACTTGCCTTGTGGTTACCATGTTCTTTTTTTCTTTTATTACCAGACTAGTATTTGACGATACCTACATACTTACCGCCTCATTTTTAAGATAACCACTTAATAACACAGACACACCCCAGGCAGTCAGAAAGTAAGAAAATGGCCAATTTGTCTGAAAAGTTCATGGCTTAAATCCTACAAACACCATAAAATGACACTTACAGAAGATATTTTCTTTGTAGTAGAGGCTGTATCACTAAATGTAAAGTTAATGATATTAAAGTGTGTGATTGAGTCACCTTATTTGTTCCTCACTAACTTTTTTCCTACATTTGTTTCCCATTAGCCTTTTGAGGTTTGTCAGTCAAGGTGATTGAATATGACAGATTTCATCTGCAGTTCATATGACAAGTTACCTGAATGAACATAAAAAGGGGTTTTTTTTTCAGAAATGCTTCTTAGAAAACTGGTAAAGATTTGAAGTTTCACCAAGTAACAGATAGTGACATAAATCTGCTCTAATGGCCCTGACCAACAATCACTTGGGATGTTCTTCCCTCCACCAAAGCCTCCAAAGGACCAAAGTTCAGGTCTGGGCAGCCTGAACTTACCTGAACTGAGCTGTCCTGCCCTGTGGATGGACATTATTGTACCATTGTCTCTAGTCCTACCTCTGGCCTCGTTTCCTACCCTGGACCTCATCCATTACCATGCCATCCTTGTCTGGGATGGCTGGCAGCTCCTATATTGAAGTACCCCAGACCCCAGTGTATTCAGGTGCAGCCAGACTGCCCTCTGGTCAAGGAGTGTGCTTTTGCCTGTGTTAGGGACATCCTCAGCACCTGTTTTGTTCTTCAGACTGTTGAGTAGCTCTGCTGTTGCTGCTTGGTGACACTGACTATGTATAATGGAGCCACAGGAATAGGAAAAGGGAGTTTTCTCTCCATCATCTCTCAAAGTAAGCTGCCTTGTGAAGGAGGAAAGGGGAATACCAGGAAAAAAAGAAAGCATAAAGACATGTCAAACATTGCTTCAAGCAAGCAAAACTCATATGTGCCTGAAATGGTTATTACCTGTGTTATTACCACAACAACACACCAACTCACCAACTCAATCCAGCAAAGTTAATACAAGAACACTTTGATGTACAGTCACATTGAACAGGATCTATGTAGAAGATGCTTGAAGAATGAGTCTCTTGCACCATAAAAATGACTGTGGTTTCAGGATTCAGTAGTGCTGAAACATGCACAGAGAAGTACAAGTACATGTAACTCTTGAGTACATTACATTCTTTTTTCCCTCTCCTGTTGTAAGTTGCTTCTTGGGCATTCGAGAGTCATTTCCCCCCTTCATTTCCATACCACAGAAAAGGAAATGTGAGAAGAAAGCTGAGAAAATTAGTGAAAGTTTTTGCTACTGAATTTAAAGAAGGCAGTATTTTAGCATAAAGCCCAGTTATACCAGATGGCGAAGTATTTCTGAAAATGTTGTTCCATTTTCTTCTTCCATAGAAGACCCAAGTTCTTAAGAACCTAGAGACAGTATCAGAAGTGGTAGTACAAGTACAGGGAAGTACTTCTAGGAAGAAGAGGTCACAGGAATGAACTGTTATACCAGCTAGCATTGATAATACTGTTGTCATGGTCATAAGATAAAATTTCAAATGCAATCAGAGCACAAAACAATGAAAGCACTAATAAGGGGGCAGATGTTCTCTGACATACTGTTTAACTATGTTGCAAACATGAATGCTCAGAAAGCAAAGCGGAGGCAAGTTGAAAACTATCTTATGCATGCCTGAAGGCACAGAAAGCAAACACCCTGTTCTAATCCTTTGAAAGATGAGTACAGCAGCCCTTTGACCTAGAAATTCAGCATGATAATGAAAACATCTAATACTTCCAACTGGTACTTACTGAAAACACCCTGACCTGAAAGATGCTTATTTAAAAAAAATTCCTTTAAAATTTCTCTCCCTTGCACGTACCCACAAAGCAGAAGCAAGCAATGGATGTGGTAGGAATCTTGCTCTTACGTGATTTCTTAGAGACAGTTTCATATTGTTGAAGTTTTGCTCATGACTTTCATGCCTCATCTGCTCCATGCTGTTTTGACACAGGCCAACCTGCCAGAAAATTTCCCTGATTGTAGGATCATTCATTCAACAGCATTAAAAAGTTTTAACCCAACTGTGTCTCAAAAATATTTGGAAAAGACAGTAGAATAATCAGTGTTAGGAAAATTAGTAAAAGTCCATGCAAGATTTTTTAGCTCTTGTTTAGGTAAGTTACTTGGGTTGGATTTTAGTAAATGCTTTAGCTGTTTATAGATTTTTGTCTCAGGGGCAGAGTAACCTTGTTCTATGATAACACCGGTTATCACTCACCTATCTGGTGGTTAAAGTAGGCTCGTCCGTCAGAGCTCCAATGTTGCTGCTGGCCAGGCAGTACTGTTGGTGCTGAAGATACCGTGATCGGGTCCCTTTCTGCTCAGGACCCCATGGATGTTCCACTCCTGCGAGCTCTGGATACAGGCACTACTGTGTAACGCTTGTCTGTGCTCAGCCACATGGTAACTGACCTAAAACTTTGGGTAGATGCTGCTTTAGCAATGACTCACTGAGCTTGGAGCCTGCCGTGGACAGATATTTCTAGAGCTCTAATACACGTGCCTCTGCAGCAGCACCAAGATTGGGCTCACCACACAGTGTGGTTCTCTAAGAGCTCAGCTCTGGGGGCACTGCGGAAAATATTTAAAGAGCTATAGCGCCAGGAAGCCTTTCAGCAGCCTGAGTATACTCAACCATGCCGTGCAAACCCTCTGAAAGCTTAGCTCGAGGGTTGCTGCGGAAAAACCTTTAAAGAGCTCCAAATTAGCGGTGCCTCGCAACACTATCCATGCTCAGGGACAGCCTTTTGGGGTGTAAAAAGAAAAAAACAAAAAAATGGTAGTTGTAGTTACTGTCGACGGGGTCTCACGGATGAAAAAACAGAATTGGCTGCCTCATGCTGGGCACCAGATTGTAGGATCATCCATGGACAACAGGGAGAGGGAACTCTGCAAACCTGAGACACTTTTGAGAGAACACATGGTTTTATTGTAAGGGTTGTGGGTAAAATGGGCCTTGCCTTCAACCACCAGCCTCGGCTGAAGGGAAGCCCCAAAGNGAGAGAAAGAGAGAGAGAGAGAGAGTAGGGGTAAGAGAAGCAAGGTACGAGCAGTGAGATCAGAGGTAAGAGGTGGGCCAGGTAAGAAAGGTAAAGTAAGAGGGTGAGAACTTTGTTACAATACATTATATCTCCTTATGTGTTGAATATTCTAATTTACAGTAACCAACCTGCGCAAGATACAAAACTTACAAACTTTGCATACAGCCTGTGAGAACCACTATATTACCATATCGCTCTGTATTCTAAACTCTAAAGGCTATCTTCTTATCTATACCTTGGCAGGGTGGAGTGGGGCTACACCCTTGGGTCCCTTAGTGTCCGATTGTTTGTTACAATTCCCGTCTTCCTGCCTGCCATGATTACATCTCAAAGCTACCTTTCATTTCTATTTCTTTCATAGGTTTTATATTCTCAGTATGTCTTGCCAGGCAATCATATTTGTAAGCTTTTCCTGTCCCATCTTTCCCAACACCTGACAATCACTGCAAGATTTCTTCTAGACTCCTATGTCATCCTATTCCAAACTAGCTAAGATCGTGTAAAAGCTTTTGTTATTTGACATGAAAAGAAAAACTAATTGGGATACTATGCTCTGCAGTGGTAGTCTAGAACAATTTTAAGAATAACAAAAAAATTAAGGTGTAGAACTTTCAAGAAATGTTAAGGTATTTTCAAATCACCCATAACATGTGTCAAGTTAAACTATTGGTCAACAAAGTAACTGTTTAAAGAATGTGAAAATGATGGCATTTCATACTGGGGCGAAGTCTGTTTCCTTCTCTATTTCACTTCATATCCTGTCTGGGCTTTCCTGATACTTTCAAATTTTCTTGTTTACCTCACACCTGAGATGGCACCAGAATATCCTTTTTAAAGGATTTATACTCAGATTCTACTTTACATGGTGCTCTTATTTCATCTTTCTGTATGAACGATGACCTATTCTTTAGAACCATGTAAAATATGCATCCTTTTGACAGGTCAGTGTCGTGTTTTATACCTGATAAGCAAGGCAGGAACTGAAATTAATAAAATCAAAACCACTGGTTTGAGGCTATCGGACTACAATGTGAAATCTTTCCAGGACCAAAAGACTCACTGTTGTGAACTCATTCCATCAGCAGTCCACAAAGCTACGAGGAGAAAATTTGAACAGGAATTTGAGTATTTCGGTATGTTTCTTTGGAAGCTTGTGGCTAAATTTTACTAGGGTGCTAGTGCACATGGCTCCTAGTACAAACACATTTTCATGAATTCCGGCAATACTACAAATTTACCTGTGGGGCCTATTCAAAGCTAAATAAAATTAAAAATAAAAGGGGTGTGTGGGTGTGTGTTTGTGTGTGTTTAAATGATCTGTTACATTAATAGTAAAGCTTTCTGATAATAAAATGTCATCTACCAGAGAAGATATTTCTCTACATCTTTGAAAGGTTGCCACAAGTCTGTAGTGTTGACATGCTGTAGTGAATGACATTGCGACAAGGCACTTTATGTAATGTATTTCAAATTAATGTCTTCACATGACTAGAAAATAAAAAAGCATTCCAAAATATAAAAATTAGTTTAATTTCCTATGGATTTGAATCCTAAATGCTTTCCTACCGTGAAAAACTTCCATAATGTCTGGTCTGTGCCATGACAACAACTTTAGACTTTACCTCCTCAGGTCTCAGTAACAACTGCAGCATGACTACACCATTCATTCCCCAGATTCCTATGGGATATTATTAGTCAAGAGTTAATTTTGTGTGGCTGTTACAGCATTATGACTTGCGTACTGGCCACTTGGACATCAAATTCCGGTTTGGCTATTAGTTGTTTAATTTTAGATTTAATATTTTAAACTTCTCTAGACAAATGTTTTACAGCTAACCTGGGGAAGTTAGTAGACACAATTACTTGGACATTATTGTTTTACTTTAATGGGAATGGAATTGAAGAGTGAGATGTGAAGATCTGGCAATTGCATTTTCAAGGTATTTTTATTTTTTATTTAATCTTCTGGATTATATTTTAAAACAAAATATATATTTTAAATATATTTATTTTGAAATATAAAAAAGGAAGAATTCAATAATGGTGAAAAATCTGCAAGACATGATGCTATTTTTTTCCTCTTCTACATTACAGCATTCTGACACTCTGACAAGCCAGAAATCTATCTTTAAGTCATAGGCTTTTTTTCTTGTAGAAATTTCTATTTAATCTCTTTCTGCTGTAAATTTCAAACCTTCTATTTCAGATGAAAAAAGGAACTATTTTAAAATTAGTTTAATAAGAAATTAGAAAATAGATGACACTTCAGAATTTATGCTATTATTTCCCCTGAGGGGACCTAAAAACTCCATATATCAAAAAAATCTTATCCAAAATAGCTCCCTGCACCCCCTACATTGATATTTATATCACTAAAATAGTGCAAGCAAATTCCCATGGGCATATCAGCCAGATTCAGAGTTAATAAAATGTACATACTGCACCATATTGTGTTATATGGATATTAAAAGGCACAATGTGTCAAAATGGTAACATCAAAACTACAGGTTTTTTATGCTACAGAAGCATTTCTGTAATCAGTGCATATTTTCTTGCAATATTTTCTTGCAATATTGAGATTTTGGTACAGGGAAATGCTTTATCTAACCACATTAAGAAAAAGCCTTCTCACATATGAGTTTCAGAAGCAGAAAATTAAACTCCTTTATATTTCACTATTGGGTCATCGCATGCTCTCAGGCATCAAAATGTTTTCTGTTAAAGTGAAATTGAGCAGAATAATTACAGCATACTAAATAATTCAGGGCTCTGTGGTTTGTCTGTGGTACAAGCTTATGCGTCCTACATAATGTCAAAGGTAAATTGGATTCCAGCTCATGACATTTAACAAGAAACTGATAAACAGGTAATATCTCACTATAGTTTTGGGGTTTTATTTACTTTAAAACAAATATCACTACATTTAAAATACAAGAAGTTTCTAGAGGTTTTTTTGAGTTAACCTTTGGAATAGTTTTAACTGAGGTTTCTTCACAATATGGATGTACCACTTGCAAGTACGTGCTATGTTAGTAGTTTTATTCTCATAATAACATACTTTTTTTTCCTCAGACAACTATTTTTTCCAAAAACTTATTCAATGGATATGGCAACTCATGTTCTCCTAACTGTTCATATGTTACACTCAACACCCCATTCATGCAGATAATTGCATCTTCACTGCTGATATTAACTAGTTAACAAGAAAAACAAAAAATGAGCATTCAAATTCTATGCTGTTTACTTTAAAAAAAATTACAAATGTGCATGTATTTCCATTGGACTAGAACCAAAACTATAGAAAGGAAAAATATTGAAGGTGAATTCAACTGATTTCTAACTCACCTCCTAACTTTAGATGCTAGACCAGCTGCCATTTCACCTAGTATAGAATCCAAACTGCAGATTTTTGTGTCTTAATCTATAGTTGCTTGTGTAACTATCAAACCAAGGGACTAAGAGAGAATCAAGGTGTAAGGCTAGGCATGTGGCTTGACCGAATAACCCAGTCTGGGAACATTGTAAGAGATTCATCCAATGTCCCAAAGGAATTCTGGCACAGACAGGGTTTGAATCCAATTCCAGCATGGCTTCACCTGAGTTATGTAACTTTTCCATTGCCTATTGATATTTCTTAGCTCATCTTATCTATTTTTATATCAGATCAGAAAATTACTGGAAAATAGCTCATGCATTAGAGAATTGTCCTGACTCTCTTCAGGAGGATATATGAAGTAACTTATTGCTTATGTTTACAAGAAACTTTGATACTGAGTAGAGAGGATCAACATAATTTCTATGCAGAATTAACAGGAAAAGGGACAATTCAGAGACCGCAAACCTACAATTTTGATTTGAAATTGCATATTTCAGAATACCAGAATCTTCATGTTAAGGTCTTACTCATCATTTCAGTTCTTGGGAATTAGCAGCACTGACAACAAAATTCTTCCTCTCTACTTTTGTGGCATGTGGCGACATACTAATTGTTAGTCATTTTAGTAAATGCAATGTTGTCTGGCTGATTTTTAGCCCACAGCACAGAATATTTAAAATACATCTCTCTTTTCCACAGCCCATTCTGTATTTATCTCACTTTTTTGTTCTATCAATTACTATTGCTTTTCCTCTCAGTCTCATCGGTAAGTTCGGAGCTTTTCATTGACCTGGCCTGCTGTGCCTTCTGCTTTCTTCCTGCCTTCTTCAGAGCAAGTGTTTGTAAACAAGAGTATCCGTCAATCTCTATCTTCCTTCAAATCAACACGAGTATGCACCTTCCTTATGAGTCACAGCCTTTCCCTTTATACATTATTTATGCACATTTCTGTAGCAGTTAACACGGCCAAACTCCAGTCAGTCAAATAACTACAGTGAGTTTTTGTATGTTATGCACAGGTTAATGCAGCATTTAATCTACCTATTAGTTACTTTTAAGAAATTTTAAATACTGGCCCTTTAAGTTATCTCCACCTAAGAAAAGTAAGCTAGAACTCTGTATTCTCACAGAATGTCTTTTTGGAAGAAGTGATTCCCATTAGCTGAAAACCTAAATATTTCTTTCTTCCTGAAAATGTATACCTTGCTAGGACAGACACGCATCTACTGAACTTTCCAAGTAAGGAACACTACAGTATCAATAAAAACCCGTCAGCCTATTAACAGTATCACCATTAAAGAGGCATGTAATCTACTATAACCTAGTTTTGCACTATTTAATTTGTTTGTTTTCAATGCATGTCCAGTCAGCGTTCGTATACCAGAGCGGTGTCTATACATTCTAAATCTAATCAGGCCTCGATCTTAGTGGTAAAACCAGAACAAAACAGTACTAAAGAGAGTTGGAAATACAACTCAACTCTTCGAGTGTCCGCTCTCCTCCGCTCCTGCGGGGCCAAGCGTGAGGGCGGGGCCGAGCTCCGGGGACCGACGGGTCCCGGACTCCGCGGGGCGGGCGGGGCGGGCCCGGCCGGCGGGAGCCACCTGCCCCCGGCGCCTCCCACCGCCCTCCAGGGCCGCGTCCGGAGCTCGCCGGGCCGCCGCCTCGGCCCGGGGCGAGGCTTCCTGCGCTCGGCCGCCGCCGCCTTCCCCGGGAGCCAACCCCGGGCTGCGGCCGCCGGGCGCGGTGGAGCGGGAGATCGCGCCTTATGCAAGCGGCTCAAGGAGCGGCCGGCGCCGCCTCGCCGGCAGCAGCAGCCCGGCGTTGTCCGTGAGTCCCGGGGCCGAGGGAGGCGAAGGTGTCCGGCCTCAGCCGTGCCGGGCAGCGCAGCCGCTCCCGCCCCGCTCCCGCCGGGCCGTCCCGCAGGTGCGGCGAGGCTGAAGCAGGCGGGGGCTCCGGCCGTGCCGTGCCGGGTTGAGGCGGACGCCGTCGGAGCTCCCTGTCTCCCCTGCTCCTGAGCGGTGTTCGCCCGGGCGTCCCGCTGTGGGGGAGGAGAGGGCGGGAAGAGCCTCAGCCCGTGCTGGCCTTCGCCTCTGCGCCCTGCCCGGCCGTGTGCCCGGCGGCCCGGCTGCGAGGAGATGCGTGGCTGGGTCGACCTTTACCCGCTCCCAGTGCCGCCCTCTTGGGTACCGGGGGCTGCTGTCGGGATTCTTTCCTTGCACTTCGTCCAGAAACTCCTTTTCCCCTACTTCTGGGCCGACCTGAGATACCTGCTCAAAGTGATGACCTATGGGCTGAGAATGGAGATGTACCGGCTGCAAGGGAGGGTTGTCACCGTCCTGGACAAGTTTGTGAAGCTGGCGGAGAAGCAGCCCCACAAACCATTCCTCATCTACGAAGGGACCGTTCACACCTACAGGGATGTGGATCGGAGGAGTAACAGGATAGCACAGGTCTTCCTGCAGCATGAGGCTCTGAAGAAGGGAGACACGGTGGCCTTGCTGATGGGGAACGAGCCAGACTTCATCCACGTGTGGTTCGGACTGGCCAAGTTGGGCTGTGTAGTGGCGTTCCTCAACTTCAATGTCCGCTTCAGATCTCTCCTGCACTGTGTCAGTAGCTGTGAGCCCAAGATACTGATTGTGGGAGCAGGTAGGGTGTATTTCTCATTCCTACATCCAAAGCTTTTAATGTCACATCTCCCATATCTTGCCCTCCAGATCGTTTTTGGGAAACATGGTTTACAGATGTTCAGAGAATGAAAGAAACACAGGGCTGGAGGGGGCTTCAAGATGCTTTAAAGCTTCAGCCTCTCAGGCAGAATCAATTATGTCCGTGCTTTGTGAACATCCATTTAACCTTTTCTTTAAAAATGTGTACTGCAAGAGAGTTTTCAACATCTAAGTACAACCTGTTCCAAGAGTTTAATTGCTTCATGAGAAGCTTAAAGTGCCTCTGAAAGCATTAAAATTACCTATTAAGAATAATTTTCCATTACTTCTCAAATAGTCAGATTTAATCCTGTTTAAGTCATGTGCTTTATTCTCTTGTACTACATCCCCATATTACTGTTGATCAAACACTGCAAAACTGGAAGGTCTTAGCTTGACTTGTACATCCTCTGCTGTTCAACTGTTTGCAGAGGTACAACAGTTTTCCAAGAATAAAGTTTGGGGAGCAGAGTACACAGGAGGTTGATTCATAATAACAAACTTTCCTTGATGTTGGATTGTAGGAGAAGTTGCTGTGTTTGAATAGGGATGGTAGTGTGTGTGGTGCAACTTTCTGGAGTAATACAGTTTTATTAAATGCTTCAGAAAAAATTATTGTAGGCATCCTGGGCACTGTATGTTCAAATTTGGCTTAATTAGATAGATGTATAAACTTGCCATAGCATTTATGATCAAGTGAAAATGAACCTGTAAGGCTCAAAGACCCCACAGAAGCTTGACACTTGATTGGAAGAAAATATATCAAAGTATTGCACATTAATGTTGTCCCATCTCTCTGCAGTATTGTTTCAAGTCTCCTTTACCTTTTTTCTGTTGCACACCTTCTTGCTTTATTTCTGCTACACAAGTTGTGAGGTTTTACACCCATGATACCTAAATAATAGAATTTTCTTCCATTTGCTTTCTGCTGCTACAAAGTTGTATTTTCAAAAATGCATTTAAGATTTTTTTCTCTTGCACATTTATAAATTATAAATCTTGTCATTCTGATTCTACATGGTTTGCTGGTTTGAGGTATTTGGTAATTAAAACAAGCCAATGAAACAAAAGCTAATTTAAAAATAATCCAAATACATGATAACCAGGCTTCTGAACTGACAGCTTTCCATTTTACTTTCTTACTTAATTTTAAAAACTTGTTTAGCTCCTTCTTATGAACATGTACTTTTGAGTGTATGGATTGAAGAAAGGAATTAAGGTTCAGGAATCTCCTGCTCATTGACTGTGACGAGGGACAAACTTTGGATCAAAGCCTGTATCTGAGAGAAAGTTTTTATTTAAATTAGAGGTAACTAATGGTTGAAAAAAGCATTTGCAGAGCAGGGCCAGGAATTGCGTTTCTCCACTCTTAATGTGCTACCAGCAGCTGATAGTAAGAGTAACTGTGTTGAACTAGGTTCTTCTGGGAGTCTGCATCTGCTCACATGGGGAGAGCTGTGTGCAGACTACTGCTACAACAGAAATACCAACAAATGAATCTCTCAGCTGGTATTTTACATTTTGGGGTTCTTACTTTATTGATGGCTTTTAGTCTATGCTGCGAGTCTGTCAGCCCCATGAGCCTTCTCAGTATTTTTCTTCAGAACTTAGAGGCTCTTTTTTATTTTTATCTGTGAAAGAAGGTAAAGTTGCTAGGTTCTCAGCTATTGACCACATCATACAGGAGCCTCTCCAGAGGAGTCCAGATTTAGCAACTGAAAGTTTATAGTCACAGACGAGTGACTGTGAGGCCTGACTCATACCACTCTTGAAAGAAACATTGTACCTAATTGTTATAGATAATAATGTTTATAATGTTTATAAAAATGTTTTTAATATTTATAAAAATTGCAGAGCAATGTTTAATACTGGGGTTACACAGTCATTTACACATTTACATAATTCTTAGAGGTCTATTAAACATCTTTTCATCCAGTGTAAGTGTGAGTATCAAGGGATTCTGCCTCATCAATAGACATGAGTTTCATTTTCATAGAAGTGTGGATAGTTTGAACATGGTATTTTTTTTTTCCTCTAAGTATTTACAGTAAAAGCAATCAACTTGTGGTCTAATATCTATCATTGCCATAGACAGGCATCATGTCTGGCAATTAAGACTGGTGTTGTTAAATCAGAGAATAGTATCTAATGGCAGTATTTCTGGATAGTAAAATTCTTTTAAAAAATATGTAGGTTTTTCACCCTCCACAAAGAAATTTGGGTTAACTCAGCAATTCTGTTTCTTGCAATCGTTACAAACTATATCTTCAGTGTTTTGGATGACCTTTGGTCTTATTCATAGACTGCAGGACAGCAGAAATTATCACCATAACAATTTGACTGCCTGTGCTCAGCAAGACCAAATTTGATCTTGAAATCCTTGTCTGTAATAACACATTAGAACAGGAACCTGTATACGGGTTCTACTTTTATATCTTACTGTACATCTAATTAATATTAAGGTTTCATTTATCCTGAAGGGACCCTTCCACCTTCATTTGCTATCTGAAATAATTCCCAGTGATGATTGTTTATGGCTAAATCTTCTGTGCTCAGAATGGTGATGTAGCCTCTTTTTGTGTGACATGATTGCATCTTGAAGCTTTTTTGTACCTCATTTGCAAAAATGCTTTTATTTTTTACAAATGTGATGCCTCCATACAGTTAGGCTTGATACTATTTATGATTACTTTTTCTTCCATACCTTGTTCCATTTTTTATAGTGTCTCTTATAAGATCACTCTCATGTGCCCTTTTTTTACTACTCACTTTTGTTGTGTGCCTGCGTACTTCTCAGGCATTGTGGTCTCATAACCCCATTCAGTTAGTATTATCTTGTCTTTGCTTCAGCACTTGGAATCAGACTTTCTTTTGATGTGACAATTCTCTCCAATACTTGGATTGCTTTTTCTAACTTTTGTTCAGAGTGTTTTGGTGGTATTAAAGTTATGTGGTTTTGATTTTGCCTTAATGTGTTCTATGAAGTCAGCAACTGAATGTTTTATTCTTAAGCCCCACATATGTTATAAAAACTTCATGGTTTCTTCCTCCTGTTGGTTTCTTACATGAAACGGCTATCTCTAAAAGTCTGATTTCTTTTTTCTATGACACAATGCTCTTTTAATTAAGTTAGTGCAATCAAGTAAATTTTTTTTTCTTCTCGTCCAAGCTCTGGTCAAAAGGCAAATAAATGTTCTATTATTTGCCAATATTTAGTCTTTCTGTTTCTTTCCCGTAATTCCATTTGCCTTTGTGTGTGAGAGTTTTTTACTTTAACTACTCTCATTTGTCTGCTGTGTTCCCAGAGTATTTAGCTCTTGCTTTAATTTCTTACTTAACCTTCTCACACTTCCATTCCCAGAAACATTTTCTCCCACCACTCCCATTTTGGGGAATGTTTCTTGAAAGCTATTCAAAAGCTACAGTTTCAAACTGCATTTTTAATAAAACACTAGTTAACCATCTTGTAAATCAATGAGGAACTTGTAAAAGAGAAAGAAAGAAACTGTATGCCCTTCTCTTTCAAAAGCTGTTCATTCTTACTACATTTGTTACCAGACTATGTCACCCTCTAGTTGTTTAAAAGCTCCTGGTTAAACAGAGGAGGTTTAACTTCTTAAAATTAAGACGTCTTTTAAGGCACTATGTCCTTTTTGGGGAATATTTCTATTGATTGAAGTCTTGCTTGAAGAAGAGATTACATTGCGTCTGTTGTATCATAGTATCTATAGCAGTGCAACAGCAATACTACTAAGCATCACGTACAGTTTAGTGACCCACGAGACATGCACAAATGGAATTTATTTGCCAGGGCATCTCTACTCTGTTCCTACTGGGAAGAGTTCAGCCCAGGGTAGGACATCCCAGATTGCCATCATGATTTCTGATGCAAGGATTCAGCTGTTAAAGGATTGCTTTCTAAACTCCATGAGATTGATTTAAATCAGTCCTGATAACAAGGGCTATTAAGGGAGTGTGCATGCTGCATGGACACATGTGGGCAGCCTGCTCTACGTGGCTCTGCTTGAGCAGGGAGATTGGACTGAGGTGACCTCCAGAGGCCCCTTCTATTCACAGCCATCTTGTGATTTTGCAGTTCTGTACACAGGTACGTCTCCCAGCTGTGTTGCAATTTTCTGGCCAGGATTCTTTACTTTTGAGGCACCAGCAGTGCTTGCTGCTACTGAGTGTATTCTGAGCTAGACAGAAGCATGTCTATGTCCCAGGGAAAGAGAATAAGCAAAGTATTTTTTGGTGTTTGTAAATTAAAGTCATTTGATGTTACCTACAAGTAGAAGTCTCATCTATCATGTCAGTCACTGAATGAAAGAAGAAAGAATTCTATCGAAACAACCATTATCTTATCCATTTGAAATAAAAACCTATTTAGACCTAGACATTTAGTACAAGGGGACCATAGAAAACCTGTTGAGGACACCTGCTCTGTTAGACACCATGTCTCTTTGATCACTTGCTCTTACTCTAGTCTGTGTCTTGTTCCAGATGGTCTTTGAGTGGAAAAAAGACCCAACTGTGATTTGCAAGGTGGTTTATATTTTATTACCTTTACTGCCTTCACCAGCACTTCAAGATACCAGCACTGATCCTGATCCACTGCTGACTTTTCTACTATTATTACTTTGTGAGAAGCCATGCTGATTCACTTGGGGGATCAAGTACAAGTAACAATTATTTTCTGAACCAGACAGTGTGGGGAAGAGTTTGGACTTGATATAACTTCCTGAGCATATCAGCCAGGGTACACATCAAAGTTATGTAAGAACCATTTAATGGAGTTTTCTTTCTGAGTAACTTTCTGTTCGGTACAAACTGATCTCATAATCTAATGTATTCCTTTCATCAGCATGGGATTGTGTCCTTGCCAACAGCCTGCATGATCTCTCTGCTAGAAAATAACATAAAAAACCTTTGTGCAACTAGAAGCCTAGGACAGTGGTTCGAAACATATTTTCCTTTCTTTCTCAAAAGATGTAACTGTATGTATTCATGTGAATATAAAGTAAACCATGAAGTTTCACAAACTTTTGTTGAATAATGCTTTAAAAGTTGGAGGAGAAGAAAAGCGGACAAAAGTGGAAAAACGTATTCATTTTGATCAATTCCAGATATTTTTTCCCAGTAGGAGCCAAATAATTAGCAAATGACAAACATTTGTATACAAGCAATGTAGGCAACACAGATGGAACTTGCCAAAATTTGTATAGGAGACATTTCTCCCAGAACAAGTAACCCAAAATCTGTATATACTTTCATAGCGTAAAACGTAAATAAGTACCTGAGTGAAACACCAAGTTTAAATAGCTGAGTTGCTTTAGTGTGATTGCTGTTCTATATGAAGTGCACATACAAGGTACCTCTAGAAAAATGCAAACTGTAGCTCTTCCAAGACGGCTGTGTGTTCCTGACAGGTGGAAAAGATGACATGTAAAGACTACACAATGTCTGGCATAGAAGTTTTCTGTTTGGGGAACAAAATGTTAGTTGACCATCATTAGAATTATTATTTGGAAATATGTTAGTACAACTGAGAGTCATCTCCAAACACCTCATCTCATGTGTGTTCCAGAAGTAACTTTCAGCTTCTGGCACTTTGAATACAGCTATTTTAACTTAATTTTTTTTTTTAATCAGGAAATAATTTGTTGTTGCTGCTGCTATCTACTATCTACTGAAATTTTTTTTTCATGGGAACTTTTATACCATATTTTATACCATAATTATATAATGTGACAGCAAAACAGAATTAATATGCCAATTAACCTTTACGTTCATGGCATCAGGTTTCCTGCAGTTAATACTACTGTTTTTAACATTATTTCTTCTTCCTTTTTTCACTCTGTTTTTGTCTATAATGGGATTGTACTCCAGTAATTCAAACAGGATGCTATCCATCTTTCAGATTTTAGAAGTTATTTGGGTGATTCCTTCCTGAAATCACTCTGCAGTACTAGGAAGTTAGAGCACAAAATTTTTAATGTTACACTACATCAGATCTATTTGAAAAATGTTCATAAAATGTATAAAACTTGTACTCTGTAGGCTTTGGATTTGTGAAACATGTTTATTTGATGATAGTAGGTTATAACAATGCAGATTTGTATGTTATTAATTAAAATAGCTACATCAGTCTGTCACTAGGAAAGTAGATTTCTGAAAGATTAAAAATTTCCAATTATTTTGGCATAAAATTTATGCATATGGTATCCATATTTAGTATTTGTGAAATGAGTTTGCAGTTGACATCAGAATTTGAAATGCTGGCTCTGGCAATGCCTCATTGTGATGTTCTGGGTGGATCATGTCAACTTTGTTTATTCATTTATAAAAACTGACATAATAAAATAAATTTATACCCGCAGGAATATTGCAAGATTAATTACTTAGACTGAGATGTATCAAAACACTTACATGTAAATGAGTTCTATTGAAAGCAGTATTGTTCCTGCTCTTGATATGTTTCCTGGATTAGTACCTTAATGACTGTGAGTCTTCTGAGAAAGTGACATTGTAAAAATGCTTCAAAATATAAATACCAAATAGATTATTTAAGGATTGGCCTCTCTATATATTTTCTTTTTTTATTTACTATAGGAACTTCCCTTATTGTTTCTTTCCTGAGAAGCCAGCAGAATGAACCTTAATTAACTGCTGTTTCTTTTTATATTAGTTACTTCTGTGCTTTTGGGGGAAAAAAAATGGTTCTTAATGGGAGATTGCTGTTGAGGGCATCCGAGGAAACCTGTACTGTAATTACCAATTATGTATATATCTGTCATGCATGGTTTTCTTCAAGATTTATTTGAAGATGAAACATAAACACACTTCATTCTATCTTAACCATGACTAAGGGTAACCAAAAATCATGTGGGCATTAGGAATTACTAATCACAGGTTTGCTCTGAGAGCCAGTTGACCATTCAACTGTGTGGGATCAGTATTTTTAGCACATTATATCTGGTTTTCAGTGGATTTTCATTCTAGTTCATTGTTATTTTATTGAATCCAAATCCATGGAGGTGACTTGCATGCCTCTTTCTATTATAAAAAGTAAAACTTTAAGAGAAAAACAGCTTTATTCTCTAGTTTTGTGAAGACATAATGGAAGTAACATTATTTCATGTTAATTTTTAAGATTTGCTTGGGACATTAGAAGAAATTCTTCCTAAACTTCAAAAAGATGTTAGTGTTTGGATAATGGCCAAGGACTCCACATTTCCAAGTGTGCATACCCTTTTAGACAAAATAGAAGCTGCCTCTGAAGACCCTGTTCCAGTTAATCGATGCTCTGCCAACAGTCTCAAGTCAGCTGCTTTATACATATTTACTTCAGGAACAACAGGTACAGATCTGCTAAAGAGTATGTTTTCCTTCAGCTTTCATCTAGAAACTTGATTTTTCTGAAACTCTAATATCTCAATACCAAAATGTCACATTTCTCATCCATAAGCATTACTATGGAAAAACATGTATTTCTCGTAAATAAGTGTTTCTATTCAGTGGTTTATGGGTTTCTCTTCTTTATTTTTTCCTGCCTCATTGTACAAATACTTACCTCTTATTACTTCACAGCTGAGGTGTTTATAAAACATTGCTTTTTTGGTTGGTTTACAATCATAATATACAGTATTTTGTGACCACGTAACACTGCCTAACTAAAATTAGGAAGATTTTACCTGGAACTTTAAAAAATAATCTAGAAACAGGCAAATAGACATTTGTTTTTCTTTCATTAAGTCATGTTTTATGCAGGTCACTGTAGAGACAGAAAATAGGATTAAGTTACTAGCCTTTTAGTTTAGAAACAGATGTCTGAATTGTACGCCAGGAGCTAAGAAGTGAAGACTTAAAAAAACCTGATCACCGACATGAAAGGCAGCATTGTTTTTAAGATTAGTGGGTTGGCATTCTCATTCAGTTGAACACAACAGTTTTAGCCACACGAAGATTGAAAATGCATGTGTGGATTGAGGCTTTGTTCCTTCATACAAATAATAATTTATTTGCTTCAGGTTCTCCAGAAAAATTAGGAAATAACAGCAGTCTCCAATAAAAAAGTTAGGAGATTATAAATATTGTCAAGAGATGAGGGTTTATTTGTAATACTACTAATAGAAATATGATTAAGCTTGCTGGTTAAGAGTAAAAAATATTACAGAATTATCCAGGTGGGATGATTTTGTTCCTACAATTAGAATATCCGTGTGATGTCTCAAGTTTCAGTTATGTAGAATTTAAAATCTTTTTGAAACTTTGTATGTAATACATTAATTTACATTGAATTTCTATATGTACTGTGTAACTAAAGCCATAAGGTTTGTTTAGTCTGAAGAGTATGGAATAACTAATTCTGAGTAATTGAGCATTTTCACGTTTTGATACACCAGTGACTGATAGTCAAAGGAAAGGAATATTTTGCAAAATCACTAGTAGTCTCTCTATAAAGGCAGAAGTAAAAACTCAAGACAGTAGAAAACGTCTTGCTATAAGCAATTTATTGGCAACCTAGGCACATTCCCTTTTCTCTTTAGTGTAGAAAAGTGGAGTAGTCTTGAGGTATAGCTAGACTGCACAGATTGCACTTCCAGCTCTAGCTTAGTCTTCAAATGAATAATAGCTTTGCTAGAATAGGTGAGAAAACTTTATGAACCATTACATTTTTTGAAGAATTTAATAGTTCTCACTGTTCATCATCAGCCTGACTCAGAGTGAAATTTGTGTGTGTTTGAGAGCACATATATTATGCAAGATCACATCCCCTGCTCAGATTAATAGGTACCAGAGTAGTAGCCCAAGAAGCCCTTGCCTGTTGGTGTGCACGNTTTGTTAGTTTGTCATAGACTTTGTAGAGTTCTAAAACAAATAGAAAGATGTATGATTCTTAGATGAGCACCTGCTGTGTGATCTACTCCATGTAGATCCTATACCTTTCTTATTCATCTTATGGTCACTATGACTCTTGCCTTAACAAGATTTGGAGTAATGCCTCTCTGTTAAAATGTTAAAAGAAGTCCATATCTGGAGTAAATCTTTTGTCCCTTCTTGCTCATTATAATTTGCTAGCAGGCAAACCAGTGAGTTTCTTCATGTTTCTACTTACTTGAATGGATATGACATCAAACTAAATAGCAACGAGATGAAGTTACAAACTGGCTAATCTTTACATGTACAGAAACATGCAATATTGTATTAAACAGCCAATTATCTATTTATGGCCATCTAAAAAGATGATTGACAATTTGGTTACAGAAGAAAGAATTGATTCTTTTATGATTTTAGAGACTTTATACACGGATTCTCTTTAAGAAATGCTTTAATGCATTATTTTGATTTTTTTTACAGGTCTTCCAAAGGCAGCAGTCATTAGTCATTTTCAGATTCTTAAAGGAGCTGCTGGACTGTGGGCTTTTGGTGCCACTTCAGAAGACATCATTTATATTACTCTGCCTCTTTATCACAGTGCAGCTTCTCTTCTTGGCATTGGTGGATGCATTGAACTGGGTAAGGCGTGTTTGCTTTTGTTGTTAGAGAATTCATTATTATAAAGATGTATAAAACAAGCTTAGGTTCACTACCCGTCGGGAAACTAACGCTTTGCTCAAATTCCGTGTATAGCTGTGTATTTTGAGGGGAGGGGATTTTTTGTACTAACAAACAATGTCTACAAGCCCTCTTTGTGGTGAAGAATTAGTTATCGTAATTTGCATCACAAATGTCTTGACTTCTTTATATTTAGGTAAAAAGGAAGTTAAGGGCAGATGCAGTATTTTAACTTTTTACCTATTTAATTTATGTACTGTTTTGACACTGGCAATAAATCACATGTATTACTGAGACAATGTAGGTGTCCTCAAGGACTCTTTTATAAAAGATTTATTTGGAACTATTTACATGGAAATATTTCCATGGCAAATACTTTCTGTTTCCTTATGCATCAAGTACAAGTCAGAGCAAGGGAAAGATCATTGTGTTATGAGTTAATTCTAT
Source organism: Cyanoderma ruficeps (assembly GCA_008694505.1). Classification (NCBI taxonomy): domain Eukaryota; kingdom Metazoa; phylum Chordata; class Aves; order Passeriformes; family Timaliidae; genus Cyanoderma; species Cyanoderma ruficeps. Next base: position 2,194,376 of record VZDJ01000187.1, on the reverse strand, counting down.
CTGAATCTGCACTGATGAATACTTTCTTGAGAAATAAGGCTTCAGTGATACCCAATGATTTACTAGTCAGCCTGAAGCTTCTGGATATTTTCAGTTAAACACTTGAACACGAGTTCCGGCCAAAGACTTAAAATATGTTGTAACACCAACAGTGCTGTAAGAAGAGAAGCTGACTTCTTGTTTTTAAGTCTCAGCCAGAGGTTGATTTCCTCTCCCTTCTTTGTCTACCAGTTTGAACACACGTCTTCAAATAAAACAGCTTAAATACTGCATAGTTCTCTGAGCGAGGCTGTCTTAGTGCCTCAGATACTCTGTTTCGTAACTAAGCTGCCACACAGGGCTATTGCTTAATTTCCTTTTCCTTACTGCCTCCATAAAGGTGCAACCTGTGTGTTGAAAAAGAAGTTCTCAGCTAGTCAGTTTTGGAGTGATTGCAGGAAGTACAATGTGACTGTCATCCAGTACATTGGAGAACTTTGCCGTTACCTTTGCAATCAGCCAGTGGTAAGTGGAATCAAAGTAATTTCTATTTGTCTGTCAATACATTTATTGTTCTTCATGTGGGTATGCTAAAATGGAAATTAAACTGTATTGGGCATGTCCTTCTGCCCTTTCCTTTATGTGAGGTTCTGCAAATATTTGGTGATATATAGAAGCTTAATAAAAGTGGTGGCTTGAATCATAAAGGTATACTGAAAGTATTGTAAGGAACGATTTTGAGACTAAAAACTGCTTCAGTATGATTTAGTGAAAAAGTGCTATTTCACAGAATTTCACAAGGTAAGTTCAAAACACCAGGATTACTTTTCAATGCCTTTTCTGAATTTTCAGGACTTTGTTTCTTGACATCTGAGTGTGTCAGAGGTCTCACGTTTTGTATGCTGTGTTTTAGCACTGTTGTGTTTTGTAGAATGTGCATATTCTGAGGCCATTGAAATTGTACTTTTAAACTCGGAAGGGGCTTGGTCTGGGTTAGCAGCTTTTTGCTCAAGGCGAAACATTTGCCTTTTTCTAATGATAAAAGTGTTCTAAACAAAAAAATATTTAGGAGAACAGAAAGAATTTTGTGAAAATATACAGAAGTTGGATGCAATGCATCTGTTATCTCTTTGAAAAGCCTCCTTTTGCCACTATTACAATTTCATTTTGTTATTAAAAAAAAAAAAAAATCAGTGGTTTATTTTCTTTTCAGTGAATTTTATTAAAATGATTCATCTCTTAGGAAAAGGTACCAGTAACTCAAAGTATTTAATCTGAAAATTATTAACATCATTCTTAAGCAGTATTCTAAATTAAGAACATGCAAATCTGCCTTGTTTTCCAACAGAATAATAATTTGCATTAATATCTCGAGTTGCTGACCAAAGAACGGAAAAGGTCATTGGATTGCTTTTCCCTTAGGAAAATTTTCACAAGTATGTTTAAGCAATGTAGTTGTGGGTCATGGATCCTACTGCACTATCCATGTGTGCCTCAGTAAAGTAGAAGTTCTTGAATTAAAGGGAGCATGGATGATGGCCCAGTGGAGACCACTGGCACTGATGAAAAACCAAAATAGTGATACCTTCTCTGGTTTTTTGTTTCTTTGGGGGTTTTTTGGATTTTTATTCATTTGTTTTTGTTATTTTGGGGATTTCATTTGTTTTTAATTTTTATTTGGTTGGGGGCTTTTAACTTTATAGTAAAACAAAAGGTTACTGGATAACAAAAAACCAAGTTGTAAATCATAAGAAAAATCAAGGCATCAGGGAGGTGTGGTTTTTATAGCTCGTGATTTTTTTTTCTTCATTGTAGGTTAACTTGATTTCTGCAAAGTCATTTCCCTTCCCTCCAAAGCTTCACAACTTTTGCCATGTTTGCAATCTGAGATATTAATTGTTCCCCTTTTCTGTTCTCTTACTGTACAGGGAGAGCATGGCTTCTTTTCCCAACCCTTTTTATCTTAAAGCACAAATTATAAATTAATATACTTAATTTCTGAAACAAATTCTTCCATTTTAAAGTCCTCACCAAGCCACCATGAAGTTAAAAGCAATTTTAAATTGTGCAAATAAAGTCATTTATACCATTCTTAACTATTTATATACTGCCCACAATGGTTATACAATCATGAACTATTCATTAACTCTATAACTATTTTATTTGTTAATATATGTGCATACTTTCTAGGAGCTGGCATATCTAAATTTTCCTTCTTCTACGAGGCTACCCTTTTTGTTTGTTTGTTTGTTTTGTTCTTGCGGGCTTGCTCAGCTTTCTCAAGAAAAATTAAAATTATAAAACAAATCAGTTTGACAGCTAGGTACTTGAAGAAAAATATTAAGTATCTGTCATGTTAAAACCAGAAGAGAGACATGTTCACACAAATAAGTGGAAGGTTTTAAAATATCCTATGCAATTTACTCTTAGTTTTCAAGTAAGTAAAATAATTTCCTAAGTTGGATTCTCTATTTAAATTTCACTGATGTACTATCTAAAGTACTATATATGCTAGTAGCATGAGAAAGATATGGCAAGTTTTAAAGTTCTGTCAGGATATTATGTGGGCAGAGATTAGAGTGCTACAAAGCCCTTCTAATTAACCCAGATTAGATCCATAGCAATTAGCTTATTTTCTTTATTTGTTTCTTTAACACTAAACTTGAAATAAATGGTAGCATACTGCTTACAGTTGGAGTCCACACTGCGGCCTCGTATTTCATAAATTCTGAACTGAACTTTGGGCAAGTCTCTGTGGTAGCATATAAGCCCTTGGCTGAGCTTTCCTTATTGGTTTTGTCTTGTTTGATCGTTCTGCCTCCCACTCACATCTGCAACAGCTCTTGAAGACTCTTGCAGCAGATTTTTTTTCCTGATGTTATTCTGCATCCAGTTTGGTTTAGTAATCTCTTGTCTGGAAAGAACATTTGTTAGAAAAGGAAGTTGTCTTTTTTCCTTAAGTACAAAAAGATCTGGCATTATTTACATTCATAGATTTTGCTGAGTTTTCAAGTGAGTAATCCTCAGGCCAGTCCTCTTCCAAACACTTTTCCTGCAGCATTTTGATTGTAGTGAAAACACAATGATCAGCATTGATGGCCAATAGCCAGCAGTAGCTACAAAATGGATGCATCTCTAAGATACTAGCATGACTACTCCAGTGAAAAAGAATATTCAGAAAATTGATAAAGTGGTCTTGCTGGCTGACATTGCTCAAAGTCTCTATTAACAGTGATCTGAAAAACGACAAGAGTGTAGTATAGCAGAAGCACCCTGTATTGCTTCTCAGCAAAAGCCTTGGAAATACTTCTCTCCTAATCTGTGGATTTATTTTCCTTAGAGGCTTGCAACTAATTTAAATTTTAACATCTGAACTGTAAACTTAACCTTTCAAAGGCAGTTGCAGATTTATTTCTAAGTTGATGTAACTATCTACTTAATAATGCATTGCATCCTGAAGCTTTTGGAAAGATGGAAATGGTAATGCAGCATCTCTTTCCTGCTTTTCTATAAAGAGACCTGAATCCTGTTACAAACAGAGGGTAGAAATCAGTGTACTCAATCATGTCCTGTTTTCTACTTTCGTAAGCTGTGATGCAGTGTGACAGTATTTGTATGATTTATGGTACCTTGCATGAAATAGGTAAGCTCTCTATTAAATCAGAGTTCACTTCTGCTTCTATTCCAAGTCTGTGTCACAAATAATTGTATCACTGTTTACAATTTCCCATTTAATATGTGTCCTGTTTCATGTCCACTTGGTACTGAGACTGTGTTATCCTCTGGGACAGGTAACAGTTCTTATTTCCTTGGGGTTACTTAAGTGTATAAGACCCTGCTTATCAGCTTTCAGACTTTGTTTTGTTAAGCTGAGGCAAGACAGTCTCTCTCTACTGGATGCAGTTTGGCCAGTGGTTCTTTGGATGGGATTAAGCTCTCTGAAGTGACTTCAGAAAAGGTGCTTAGGGATTTATTGTGTTAAAACTCTTCTGTGTTAGAACAATAGTAGTTTAGCCGAGCAAATAAGGAATTCAGTGCTACTGGGATAAGGAAACAGAATGAATATTTGTTTCCCTGCAGTTGACTCAAGTGTTGTGGAAAGGGATGTAAGAATGGAGTTTGTGTAGTTAGATAGTACTCTCACTGAGAACCAGTTTTCCTTAAAGGAAGGGAATTTGATGGTCACATAAGCAAGGAAAAATTAGTCAGCAGGCAGTTTTCTACAATGCAGGTTTTACTTGTAATCACATTTCATTTTTCGTTAAAGTTTAGCTCAATTTATGTTCAGTACTGGAAATTGTTGTTTCTGATATCCTTAAAATGTGGAGTGGAAGTTTGTCAAGCCCTTTGCAAGTTTTTGGCATAAATATTTTATTGAATATCCTAAACCAGTAACATGACAGTTACAGACAACAACATCTGCACCTTCCATGGGAAGGCTCCTAAGAATCTCTACATGTCATTAAAATTTAATTTACAGGGGGAATTTTGAAAATTATTTTTCTAGTGACCTATCCTTTTAAAAAAAGTTTGAAACCATTTGCACATAAGAAGACATCATTCTTAATCCAAGATGTTGCTGATTTACTGCAGTATCAACAGTGCCTAAAATAAAATTGAGCACTGTTTATACATACTGTTAGAGAAATTGGAACTTTTAGACTAAGAACATATCCAGCAATCTGAAATCCAAGCTTAGAAAAGGCCGTGAGATTTAGAAGCTTATATTTTTTCCATCTAGACAGTATTGTTTGACCTTATAAAAAACAGACTGTATGTCACAGCAAACATTTTGCTTTCAACTTCCATAGCTACAACAACAGTTATTATTTTTGAAAAGTGGCTTTAGAACAGAATATAAACCCACCTGTTTTTCTTACTGCCTTCTGATACTTACATATACTGGCATACCTCTCTTGGTACCCACAGATGATCCTGTGTCTGTTTCGCCTTCTCCCTGCTAATAATGGTAAAGGTTTTCAGACATTCTTTGTGGAAAATGTCTTCTGTGATGCCTTAGGAAGCAATACTTTTTCATATTCAAAGCAGCCCTGAAGGCTAGTTACAATGTCAATTACTAGTTCTAGCATGGTGGATTGTGATTGAAAGAGGTCATGCAGCTTGACCAATTTTTCTCCTTACAGCTTTCAGTTTTTCCTAGACTCGTCTTTTAGGTTAAACTAGTAGAGTCATGCAGAAAACGTGCTTATATTAAAGCCTGGAAATGACAAAAATCATGCTTTTACAAAGGGAAGCTTCATATTGCTCACAGAATAGTGTGTGTAATATGCACCACAAAAAATAATCTGCATGTGCTTTAATTCTCTGAACTGACCTTTGAAAAGTTTTCGTGATTTGTTTTGACTAGTGCCCTTCTGGGACAATCACCAAAAATACAATTATCTACTTCATATTACTGGGTGGAAAACAGACAAAAGTGACTTCTTTTTTTTTTTTTTTTTTTGTTGGTAGATATTTTCTGAGGAGATGGGAATACAACTAAACAAAGCATTTCCTATTAGAAGAGCTAAATGAAGAAAGGTTCTTTTAGAATATAATTCTAATAGATTATCAGTAGATTATTAAAAATGGGGTGAGAGTAAGCTATATTAAATAGCAAGCAACCAGTTTCTGAACTAGAAAGATTATTTTCCTACTTTTCCTGTCCTTTCTTATGGTGCATCTCTTCACATCCTTCCCATTTTCTTTGATTTGTATTTTTAAATTTGGGTATGTTTTGCTCAAAAAATCTAGTTGCAGTTTAAAATTAGGCATTACTAAATTATGAACATGGATGTGCATCTTCAAAAATGTTTTATATCTATAATAGTAGGATATCTCCCATATTATAGTCTAATAAACTGTGTGATGCCCCATTTTCAGGGCTAATGTATCAATAGAGGAACTGATGAATGTGCTGTTACATATAAACCTTGTAAATACTTGAATGCAAATCCTGTGTCTTCTGTGCTATCATATTTTATATTCAACAGATGTTTGCATTCCCGGGCCCTGAGATTGCTTTCAGCTTCATCAAGGCCATGACACAGAGAACAATTCATGCCTTCTTTCCTTGAATTATCTTTGCTTCTCTCCATTTGGATTTTCCTTATGCAGAAATAATAAAAGAAGGGCAATGAACTTGTTTTCTTGTGTTTGTTTAAAGTGGCTGCTCAGCACGTTTTTATGTGGCTGCAGTCATGAGTCCTTCCTGCACCACTTAGTACACTGCTGATAGCACTCTAAGAGGCATTTATCAGCAGCTTAATCACGTAGATAGTCCAAGTAGTTTATTGAGAACACTTAAGGAGAAAAGACTGCCAGACAAAAAATCCCAGGTATGTGGTATTTAATGTAATAAGGCAGATCTTGACTTGTCAATTAATTAATATACAAAAGAAACAAGCACACAAGAGAGACAGTGTGTCAAACTGATTTATGATGTTTGCAGATGTTTGGTACATTGTTCAAAGATCTTGGCAGAATGAATGGAAAAAAATTCCAGGTGTACAGTAAGAACTGTTCTTGCTTAAAAATGCACTGATGTCAATGAAAAGGCCATTGAAAAAGTGTTTCACCTTTACTGTTAGAAATACATGGATGTAAACTAAACCCCATTTAATTTAAGAATCATTCTGAATTAAGAAAATAAAATCACAGTGCAGGAAAATAGATAGACATTTTTAGAAGCCTTGGAAAGATGTTACAACATTCTGCTATTCAAAAATCTCTTGTCCTAATTATCTATGGAGAGTCATTAGCAAATTCAGAAACACAAATCATAATGGAATTATCAGAGGACAAGGAATTTGAACTTATTTGAATTTATTTGTGGTAGGTGACCAGGGGAAGGCACTGAGTCCTTTGTAAATGCAATATTGTGAGGAAATACAGCTTTTAGTGTAGGAGGTGTTAATTTGGTACAGTGTTTTTGCAGTGGGCTAAGAATACGCATGCACACAATTGCTGCATACCAGCTGTTGCAGGGCAGCTGGGTGACATGCCACAGCTTGATCAGGTGTCAAGAATGAGATAACAGCTTTTCTGCTGGAAGAGAGATGTACTAGGTGACTTGTTGGAATTCCTTCTACTCCTATAATTTATTTATTGTACCAAAGGTAAGCTAGTTGAGTAAATGCCATCTGAAAGTGGCAGAAATTCAAAGCCTATTTGTCAGTTTAAAGTATAGGTTCCTGCATATTTATTTCATTTCTTTTTTCATTAGAACACCCTAAGTGTTCATGACTCAAACATGTTTTTGTAATTTGGTTAAATTATCCTCCCCTCCCCTTCCCTCGCATTTTATTTACTGCATAACTATTCAGCCACAGTGCCCATGGATACCAACATGCGTGTCCTAGGAGCTGCACTTTGGCAGTGATCTGGACAATAATGTATGTGATGATGTTTGATGTTAAAAAGAGATGACAGATGTTAGAAAAGCTAACTCTGTTTCATTTTCTGTGGGTCTCTGCATTGAAAGTTAGTTACACATAAAGCTGACATGAACTAATGTCATAAATTAGTTATAAAAAAGATAAAAATAGATAAAATATTTATATATGAATTAACTCACATGTAAAACTAATGTGAGTTAAACTCACTGCATGAAGCTTCTCTAATTTTAGTAATTTTCTTCATAGTTATTAAACCTGCTGGGAGATGAAATTACATATAATTTTCATTCTTACAGTTGAAAGATTGCTAAATGCATGACAGTTTTAATGTCTTCACCAGAAAGCCCTGTAGTACTCTTCAGGGAATCTTGTACCAAAAGACAGGTGCAATTATGGTGGGGCTGACTAAATCACAAATATGGCATTTGCAGCAATGCTACCGAACAGTGGATCTACCTTAGTTGTGAAGAAATTAATTACTGGTCTACCTTTTAAGAAATCTGCTTTCTGTGATCAGTTCTTGATAACATTGTACACCTTCTTTGCATTTTTACAAAAAAGCCTGAGTGCTGTGAGAGCATCCTTTCCTAAAGTGAGGTGGATTTACATTGTATTGTTGATGTTGATGATAGATGTTATCATTGCAAGCAAAGTTGGATGATGACCTGTCAGGACTACTTTGCATCTTTTCCACTAGAGAAACCACATTGTGCTGTAATAATATAAACCAGCCACAGTAACATAAGGAACTGAATTTACTGGGTTATTTTGAGAAATAAACCCAAACACCATAGTCCATGTAGGCCACTGTCTTTTAGTGCATCCTAGAAGATGAACTACACTAGAAAAAAACCCTATATTTTCAGCAAGCAGCTATCAATGCTTTTATTTTTCTTAAAGCAAAAATAGTAGAAGCAAAGTCTTTTTATTAGCTTGGTCTCTAGAGGTACTGAATTTTCCTAGCTTGATGAAAGGCTCAGTTACTGTGCATATATATATATATATATGCATATGTTTGTCTCTTCTGTTCATTGTAGAACAAAGAATTTCCTTGAAAGTATATCTTGAGCTATATTTTGTGACTTAGCAGAGGCAGTATATTTGAATAATTCAGTGGCATCAGCAAGAGATAACTGTTGTTCATCTGGACACGTTCATTTCAGTTTAGCATTGAAATTGCAAGGAAAATAACACACTTTCAAAAGTTTTGTGTTGAGCTGACAGAAATATTCTAAAAATGGTGAACGATTTTCTGGAGGAGGAAAATAAAAGCATTAAAAGCTTTCCTGATTAAGTTCAAAGTAACAGAAACATTTTAGCTTAAAAAATACTATTATTGTTCATTGACAATTAAATGAATTTGAATATGTAATATAGCAGATGTTATTATTTCAAGTATGTAAAAACCTACACTGTTGCATTGTGATATTGTGTCTGAAGTTGGAAAAACAGACCACTGTAAATGGTGGGGGTTTTTTTGTAGATGTTAATCTACAATGTTTTTTGTAGATGTTAATCTGTGGGCAATTTTTAGATACTTCGTTCCACGCTATGTCCGTGTCAGATTTGTAGTGGTATGTAATGCAGCACTTGTTAATAATGATTTGGCATTAATTCAGTGATGTATGTGCTTATGTGTTTAGAAATTACTTTCACATCTAAAGGTAGAAAGGAAAAAGCAAGAATTGAGTTCTTGTAAAAAGAGAGTTGTAGAGTGACCAGGGGAGGCTGGTGAGTGATGTAGTTTTGAGGTAAAATTGCGGGATAATGCCTCAGATTGTAATCTGCCGACACCTATCTGTAGCTAGTGAAATAGGAGCTGTACTTGCTGAATCATTTCAGCAAGAGAACTTAGCAGAATGAAGACTCTAAAGATGAATGAATACATTTTTATCTTTCTGTGAGTTACTGGCCTTGAAGAGTGAAGAAAAAAACATAGTGGTTTTTGTGATTTAGAGGAGCTTAAAATTCCGTTGTGTTTGCAACTTTTCATTACAGGCGGAAGAATTCACTTCCTCATGAAAAGTTTAATTTGTCCAAGACATAAGCCTTGGAGGAACACTGCTGTCTATGTACTCAGTTGATGCTTTACTGTTTCTAATATTCAAATTATTCAAAAGATTCCTGTTTCACTCAGCTGACCAGATCTCTTCACAAAAATAATTCACTGCGATTTTATGTGAGACTAAAGGTGTTCAAATGGATTTTTACTATAAAGCCATAACTAATTCATACTGGTTTGGGGGGGGGGGCAGGAAGGGGCATAATAGAAAAGCAGAAGATAGGGACTCTCTGTTCTGTATAGTATATGTATATGAATGTATACATACATTTATATAGATGTATGAAAAGAATGTGAATATGTGCAGATGTGTGCATGTGTATACAGAGAGGTGTTTGCATACTTATATAGGAGTGTAGGTAGGTAGAGATATATAGAGACAGTTGCAGTGGCAGAGTGCTATGCAATTCTGAGGGTATGTGGTAACAAATTGTACCTATGTTTGTTTTGAGCTCTGTTACTTCTAAAGCATTTTGTATTGCAACTTGAAATGATCGAAATGATTGAAAATGATTGAAGTTATTCAAAAGGGAGTCATATTTTAAACAAGGTGAAATTAAAAGAAAATAAACCCAACAAATCCAAACAGTATAGATGTTCTGCCTTCTGGTACTTCAACTTAGATATGACTGTATTTTAAAGGTGGTCCATGCAATCTCCATTGTCGCCGGCCAGCCCAGTCCCAGGCAGGGATGTTCTGGGTGCTGCGACCTTCCTGCGAGTCGTCCTTAGAAGGACGGCCTAGTTTCGGAGGCTCAGGCACTCCAGCCCAGTGACCAGCTCAGTTGTGTGGTTGCCTAAGAAACCAGGCCTACCAGCTCTTTTAGGCCTAAGCAACCAGGCCTCTCAGCTCTTTTAGGCCTACCACTGCTACAGCAGTGTCTACCGGCGAATCCCTTCCAGGCGGCGCAGGAGAGAAAACAGGAGGCAGAGTGGTCTCCAGAAGTCCTCTTTATTCCCTGGAACCGACGACTTCGAAGACCCCAAGGCTCCTAACGGCTGGGGTTTTATAGGGTCTAAAGGGGGCGGGGTTCTGTTAACAACCAATGGGATCAAGGATTGAGAAAACGGACCAATCAGGGAGGGTTTCAATAAACAAATTAGGGGATTGAAACTTGGACCAATTAGGGGAAGGATTCAGGATTAACCAATCGGGGAACAGAACTGTGATACAATACATTGAACAATGGGGAACAAACTGATTAACATATAAAGAACAACTCTCTAACTTACTCAAACACTTATGGCTCTCCAAGGGAGTGCTGGGCGCATTGCCATTTCTAGGTCTTCTTCAGAGACATGGTCTCCCACACTCCATGTCTGGGAATGTATAAATAAAATTAGAAGACCTTCTGAACTGGATACATACTATCATGTTTGTTATGGTAATCATGGGACCTGACAATACTAAAGACTCAAGATCACTAAGAAATAATGTATTCCAGTAACATTGAAAAAACCTTGTGAGTCTTAATATTGAAAAAAGTACAAAAGATGGCTCATATGCAACATGTGAGAAGGAAAATATTTTACAAATATGTGACATCTGACTGTTTCCTCATAATTAGTCTGAGGACAGAAGAAAGTAACTATTCATCTCTTCTGATTTTAATCCCATGAGAGAAATAATTCCTCTTCCTCTGTTCTTCCCAATTTTTTAATTCCTCTGGGGAGAAATAGACTGAGACAATACAACTTCTAAAATATGGAAGTGTTTATATAAATCATTGTAGTAATTTTTCAGGAAATAATTTTTTGTTCAACAAGATAATAGGTTTTAGATTACAGCTTACTACTTTGCAGCTGTCCCCCACCTATGCCAGCTTTCTTTAACTTCTTGAGTACTGTTTTTTCTTCTCTTTGTTTTTTTTACTGGATGTATTCCAAAGAAGGTACGTTTTTCCTGCAATATATGCAAGAATCAAATGCAGTTATAGGTGTACTATATTTTAATTTTTTATTCTTTTTTCAACAGAAGGAAGGAGAAAAAAATCACAAAGTCCGACTAGCAGTTGGAAATGGAGTAAGGAATGATGTATGGAGGGAATTTTTAGACAGATTTGGTGCTGTTAAGATCTGTGAGTTCTATGGTGCTACTGAAGGAAACATTTNTACTGAAGGAAACATTTGTTTCATGAACCACACAGGAAAAATTGGATCTGTTGGACGCACCAATTTCTTCTACAAGGTGACTATTTTTTGCATTCTACTTAGCAGTAGTGCTGAAAAATTGTTTCTTAGTTTGGCTACAGTCGTAAATCCAAGACAAATTTTCCAACTGGGTTATTGCAAATTAATTGACCCTCTGTAAAATCTTGGCACTCAACTCAGTTTTACTCTCAGCGGTAACACTGAGATTTTTCATAGAGTTCACAGGAGTCAAAAAGGCTTTGGCTCTCTTCTGACAATTTAGAATAATCTGACAGTTGCCGAGTACAGTCTCAGGGGTCCACTACATTAGAGGACAAAAGAAAAGTTGGATTTCTTTTAATACCTAAAAACTCCTAATCTCTGAAATAAGGCTGCAAATTTCTAATCTGATTTACTGTTCTACAAATTATAGTTAGAGATGTGTTTATATAGTATGTATATATTGCATATTGCTTTGTAAATATTTGGCATAAATGGGAATTAATAGTAATTAACATAAAAATTACAGTCATATATAGACAGATACAAAGTTTAATAGATGCTTTATACCTAGGTGCAAATAAACATTATTAACTCAAACTACATCTAGCCTGTGTCAGTATTCAGAAATATCAAAGGTAACACAATACATATATAATCACTGTTGAGTTATTGTGACAGAGAATATTTGGCGAGAATATTAATTTTAAAATGCAATACACATTTATCTATAGTATTGTGTAGGTGTTTGCTGTGTTCTAGGTTCCTGAAACTAGAAAAAAACCCATTCTGTATTTCATCAGCTTTAAAAATGGCAGTCATATATCTTGGGAAGGAGGATTATGTTATTCATGTTATTCATATCACACATTATGACTTTCCTCCATCCTTCTGAGCAAATGAAGAATTTATGTCTGATTGAAATTCACAGATAGACTTTTTGATCCTGTAAGGACAATCTTTTAAGTTATTTGAAAGTCCCAAACAAAGTAACATGTGTCCCAAGCTTTAGCTAATAATATGAAAGATGTCCAGCATTTTTGGAAGGAGACTACATGTTTATCATTATGTTGTTGTTTATGCTGGTTTTTACTCTTCTTGAAATAAACAGTCCCTCATGCATTGCCTACAATTGTAAATTGAGTGATATCTATCTATATACAAGTCCTGTTGACTTAAATGACATTTGTGCTCCTTAGGAGACAAAATGTCCTGACAAAGCTTTTTACGTAGTGACGTAAAACCATTGTTTGGAAATACAACAAAGGTATCTTCTGATGCCATGTAAATAGGTTTCTAGGCAGCATATGTTCCAAAGTCCTCAACTTCAATACTCTATCACCACAGTATAATCACTACACAGGCTGCTTTCCACACCGGGGCCAGAGGAATTCTTCACTTCTCATAGAGGAACTCAGACTGCAGTGAGGATTCTGGGACCACTCAGAAAACACCACAAGAGCTAGTGTGTTACTCAGAAACCACTGAAAGCTCAGGAATTAAGGCAGATGACTCCACTGATGCTCTGTCCTACGTGTCTGATGCTCTGTAGCAGGCAGTGACCATCCAATGCTGTTGATATCTCCAGAAGGGTCTAGAACTGCTACAGGAAATAAGAGATCTGGAATTTAGGAAATAATAGGTGAACTAGGAACCTTACAGCTGATGTTGATTTTTGTTTAAGACTTTTCTAAGCCAGATGCTAATAGTCTTACAAGATTTTCTATTTGTTCCAAACTCGAGTAAGCTTGTGTTCAGTACTGCAGAACTTTTGGCAGAATTTTCTCATAAGTCATTAACCTTTGGAAATACCATGTAAAGTCTACAGCAGATAAAGATTAAACTCCAAACTACCTGACTGTTTATTTAATCATCTGTATTTTTAATCAAGTAGTGTGGGGATTTAGTGTGTGACACTAAATACATATTTTAATGCCATAGAAAAGTTCATTTTTACTTATTTCAGGCATTTGTTCTGGTTTTTTTTTTTTAAATACATTTTGCAGCTTGCGGATTACTAAACAATGCCTTCTGAAGTGTAGCTGGTTTTTGTTTTACTTCAGTCTAAATGACATCCAATAGACAACTAGTGATATGTAAAGGAGAGCAGCATTATTTCTGGTTTGTTGATTTGTGAAAGACCTGAGGTTGGAAAGAAAATCTGTCTCCTGCTGTAAAGCAGACAATGGCACAGACTAGGCCCAGCCACTCAGTTCCTAACATTTGTTGTTTCTTCAAAGACATGCTACAACAGCTTTTGAAACATTCTCTTGACATGCAGGACAACATGAGATTACCCTCTAAGGTGCTTTCTAGGGATTTTCTAAACACCTATTTCTTGAACTGGGAATAGAAAGAAAGAAAACTGAGGAAGTGGGAAAAAGAGGTTTCTGTGTTCATATAAAGGAGGAGGAAGAAACTTGCTCTCTACCTTCAGCACAACTGCACAGCTGACAACAAAGTAAATGCAGTACAAAACCCTATAGACACAGGTATTGAGAGTACAGAGGGAAAAATAGCAAAAAGTCTCCAAGTATAACATTTTTAGCCAGGGGCAGAGAGGGGGGAAGGAAAAAAAATAGGAGTGCATTCTTTTGTAGGTATTGGCAATGGCACAGTTTGTAAAGGTGAAATACATATAAAAATTACAGCTTTAAGAGGCTCAGAATGAGCAAAGTAACTTTTCTGTCAGCAGCTGCTAAGGGCTGGAGATAAATGCTTATGATAAATATTAAGGTTATACAGAACACATTTATTTTCATAAAAATATTGGAAGACATAAGGTAATAGGAAGAAACGAATGTTACAGCAGTTGGCAGAAATCACTATATTTAAGATGTTAACTAAAAGCAATGCTTCTGTTTGCACTTGTTTCTTTTCACACTGTGTTCTTTATATAAGAGGAATTGATTCATGTGCTTGAAAACCTCCCTGTAGAATATGAATAAATCTTTCAATAAAGATGTTTACATAGAGTCAATGAACAGAAAAGTAGAAGCCTCTGAATAGATTTTCAGCTGGTAAAACCTAAAATGTTTTACAAAAAATACAGTCCTGATTAACACTGATTAACACAGTGATATAATAAATTACCGTTTAATATTTACATCTGACATACATGTGTCTCTAGCTAATGTTATTAATCAATTATGGTATATATGACATACATTTTGTGTGTGTTTATATAAATGTGATATGGAAAACATCTTGAAGACAGTCAATTTTGTCTATCAAATATATATATATAAATTTCTTTCGTATACTGAAATAAATTTTGGGTGATAGCAGACAACAAGGGAGCTCGGGATTAATGAGATCTGAGAAAGCTTTTAAGGGCTAAAAATAACCCATGGCACATTCACCTGGAAAGCATTATGTAAAAAAAAATAAAAATCCAAACTTTATTTGTAAGTGTAATTTTTCATTATTATAAGGAAAGATACTCAAACTATCACAGGAATCCAAATCTCTTATGCAAAACTGTATTGATAATACAATTTGAGCTGAGAAACATTTAGATTTTACAATAAATCTTAAATAATTTCAATATATAAAATGGCTTTCACACAGCCATTCAGAATTCATATTATGTACTTCTTCATGCAGTCATAGAACTTGTGGCAGAAGTCAAAATTTTTAGTTTAAAAATAAATGAAGTTAGTTTTAATTTTAAGGTCCCTGAAAACTGGCTTCAACAGAAGAATACTGATGTATAGATCCAAGCAGTGGAAGCAACGGAAGCTCCTAAGTCCATTGGCCATTGAAAGTTAATGTTGTTTCTTCTCCTTTGACTAATTTTGAGCTAAAATAATCTAAAGTACTACAAGTGTGTTCTAAGGTATTGTATTGTTACATGTCATGATTCAGTTAATAGCAAACATAGCAAGAAAGATTTGTTTTTTTTGGTTTTGTTTACTTTGGCTAACAAAGTTGTGTGAAGGACCTATGCATCTGCTCTTTACAGCATAAATAAGGCATTTCAAATATATTTTAAAAACTATCTCTAAGATGTGATGACACGATGCTCCAAATTTTTATTTTCTTACATTTCAGTTTTTAAAGATGCTTGAAACTGCATTTAGTACCTGTAATGCTTTGTTTTAGAAACTGATAATCTCCAAGATAATTAAAAAATACTCAATCTCTAAAACTAGTAATAAAAAGCTTGTGATCTCTGTTTTCTGATAAAGGTTCTTTGAGCATTCACTGAAAGTTGAAACTTCAGGCATGTCACAACTATTTTCAAAACAATACTTAAACTCACATATATCCAATCAATTAAAATAAAAAAAAGGTGAGGGAAGCTGTTAACTAGGTAACATCTAAGCAGCCTAGCAGTAGACAATGTTGCACATTAATGCACTTTCAGTTTTGGCTCACTAAATGATGCTTTTGTTTGCTACATTTATGTGGTGCTTCAGACAGTAAAATGTCGATTAAAATGATAAATGTCACATGCTGTACTTTGTGAAAATAATATGCTAATTCTTCAACAGCGTAGGTCCTCATCCCATTAGAATTTAAATAATGATGTGAACCAAATGTTATTCTGTGCCCAGACTAAGTACTTTGCTCTGGAGCTTTCATTTTCTAGTATTTAATATGAAAAGCAAGCTTCCTTAAATCACAGAGTGATTTAGCTTGGAAAAGACTTTTACGCAGGCACAGCTGCTTGTACAGACTTTGTATAGTTTCATTATGCATATTTAATACAAGGTGTGGTATCTTCTTTTAATTATGTATTTTCATGATTATTATTTCAAAAACCTAATTGGAATACACCTCTTTAATACTCTTCAGTTGTAGGCAAAAAAATGTATATAACACAGTAAAGTTATATATAATGATAATCTCAATAGTTTTTAGATGATCTCAGATGCTGAATTACAGTTTCTGAAAGTTTATAACAATTTATTCTTTCAGAGCCTCAAAATCAGTATCTTGTCAAAATACTACTCTATATGATACATAATTTTAAGATATTCTAATCTGGCACAAAAGCAATAACATTTAATTTTATATCATTTCATATTTTTTATTTTTATTACTCATTGTATTTGGTCATATGAAACCTATTAAAGTAATAAATACCAATGTAAAAAGAAAGAAAGTGAAAAAGAGTAGCACTGTAGCATTTAAATTAAAAAAAAAAAGACTCACTCCTACTCTGTTCTTCAAGAATAATCAATTATTTTCTAATTGAGGCTCTCAAATTTTGGCTCTCAAATTCTTGACTTTGGTAAATGGTTTAATCTGAGGTTAATAAAAATTACTGCCCTTCCCTTAAGTCAAATAATGTCCCATTCTTGAATCATTACTCTATTTTGCAGGCTATGACTTTTCCTTTGATCAACTGTTAAAAACATACTTTTGTTTCATACTTAGGGTAGAAGAAAAGCACCGTGATGAACATTGAAAGGACTTGATGAATCGGTTTTGTCCATATGAGACTGAAATTGTGGGATTCATGTTGCTCTTTATTTAGATTTCTTTGAGAAAAAGTATTTGATATATTTACAACAACATTTTGAATTAGAATAAAGATGCAACTCTTCCTCCAAGTTAGTGGCAGAAAAGGAAAGTTGTTTATATTTTAACATCCTACCCTTTACTTCAGTCACTTTCATATAACCCTCCTTATGTTATATTGCATTTCCTTATTGTGAAGAGTGCAGGTGTATATTTGTGTTTTATGAAATTGTTCCCCTATTGCCAAGAATTCTCAGGAGAAGATAATTACCTTGGTTTCACTAATCATTAAAGATTGCTGATAAGATTTCTTTTTGAGAAGGCAACATAGATTCCCAAGCCGGGCAAATTGTCTCTTTAGAATAATAAAGAGAAAATTTGTACCACTGCAAATACGGTTGTCCAAATAGTGTAAGGCAATGTCTTTTAAAGGTCCAGTTTGGATTTGTATCACAGCAGAAAATGCAGCAAAATAACAGTCAAATGCTGTATATTGAAGGGAAAAAAAAAAAGTATTGCAGTTGCTGGATTTGATAGGAGTATCTTGTCCTCTCCTTCAGTTTGCCTGGAACCATAGGAGTATGTACCCTTCTGCTGGTGCTCACTTCCCACCACCACACAGCAGCCTGAGAGAGCAAGAGGGTAGATCTGAGGCTAGTTAGCAACAGTAAAACCCAACAGGAAGCAGATTTTCCTTTGTGAGGCCTTTACCTTGCCAGGTGTTTTCAGTGCCAGAAGATCCCGAGAACACATCATATCAGCCACCACCATTAAATGTCACTTAAATACTAGAGATAATGCTTCTATTATGCTGATTCACATAGCTCTTTCACTGAGGATGTGGCTCCTATAACTTACTTGTCAGAAACATAACAAAAGGACAGTTCTGTGTCTTCATTTACAGTAAAAACTGTTTTGATATTGCTTGCCTCCAGGAAATGGCATAAATTTACACAGAGTATTTTCAGTTTTAAATGAAACTGCATTTTCCTTTCAGATGAGCAAGACTGGAGCACAGGTTTCCTTATGCATATTTGTTGCCACCAGATGTCACTGTGTAGATGAGTAACTGATTGACTTCTTCCCTTTTTTTAGCTTTTTTTCCCATTTGATTTAATCAAGTATGATTTCCAAAAAGATGAACCAATTAGAAATAAACGTGGTTGGTGTGAAAAAGTTAAGAAAGGTAAGTATGTATTTTAATAGGATATTACAGCCTATTTATTTCAATAAAAATACTTCAGAGAGATGTTTTAAGAAACCTTGCTAATGTGTTACTGTAGTTTACTAAATTAACTATTCCTCTTTGCTCTGAAAAAAAGCAATATGATTTTTGATCTCGGATAAAGCAGCATTAAACATACTGTGCTGATATCAGAAGCAGGCAGGAGATCCTTGGATATATTCACAGAAGAGTAGTGTTCAAAAGTGATGCTATGGTATTATCTTTGAATATATAGTGACATCTGTGTTTTTTAAAGCAGGTTAACATAAGGAAATGGTTGCCTAAGAGATCTACGGGAAGGACTGGTGGATTAGAGCAAATGCTTTTTGATGAGAGATTAAGTGTTTCTGACTAAGTGATGTGATTCAGCTTAATAATTAAAAAAAAACCCAAACCAACAAACAAATCCAAAAAAACAACGAAAACAAAAACTGCTTGATTATAGATGTCGTAAAAATATTTGTCAAAAATCATGATTACACAATTTTGCAAAGCGTTATCAGATACTGAAGCATACATTGAACTGTGGGAAGGTAACAGCTGAAACTGAAGCAAGAAAAACTCATATTAAAGGTCAGGAAGGCAGCTTTAATAGGGAGCTGAAACAGATTTTTCAAAGGAGTTATGAGATTGTTTAACAGTTGGTGATCAAACATGGGCACTTTGAAGACGGTATGTGCTCAAAAGCTGAAATTTTATAGGAATTTATCTCTAGGGATGCTAGACTGACCTGTGAAGGGAACACATGCTCTGATTAGACTCTTGATCAAATTTTTTTCCAACTACACCACTTAGTCTAATGAAAAGTATTACCTCTGTCTATAATCTTTGTTTTACCCATGTCTTATTTCTTCAGAGCATTATGACTGCAGTGATAGTACCAGTGAACTAAATACTTTTACTTTAAACAGTACCAGTTTATGAGAAAAAAAGGCACAGCTCTTTTTTAAGGAGGCAATCTTAAATTAAAAAATGTGTCTACTTTTAGATTTTTATATATTTCCATATTTATAATTCTTGTCTATGTTACAAAGTAATGGAACTCTTAAATTATATTGTTCAGAACTTGCTCCCAGAAAGGTTATTTCATACAGTTATTTCATGTTCTGCAAATAAACACCCTGGTAGTCTGCATGCATAAGAGGATAATCCTTTCTCCTAATCTCCATACTTTTTGAGGAAAAAAAATTGTATTAAACTTTTATATTTTACACCAAAAAGTAAACTGGTGATGCTATATCATTTTAATGAATATTCTTAAGAAGTTACAGAATCACAGAATATTCTGGGTTGGAAGAGACTCACAAGGATCAAGTCAAACTCTTTAAGTGAATGGTCACCATAGGGACTAAACCCACAAGCTCAGTGTTATTAACACCAGGCTCCAACCAACTGAGGTAATTTCAGTGTTCTCAGAACTTTTGAAAAAAGATTAAATAGGGACATAGTGCCTGGGCTGAGCACCTACTTTTGATTGACACCAGTTTTTCATTAGGAAGATGACAAAACTGACACTCATGGAAATTTAGTAACATGTGGGGAGTCAATTCAATATTAAATTGAATTGTGCACTTGCAGAGGGTAATAAACTGCTAGTGAGCTTGCAATTGATAGATGATTGTTGTGGGAGAAAACTGGTAAGTCACCAGGAAGAAATACAAGTGACTGTGAATTTGCCTGGACAATATTGTAAGTAATGTTAATGTCAGAAATGTCCAGTGATATTTTAGGTTTATATTCTGTCAACTTCTCTGTATAGGTGAGGCTGGTCTTCTGATTTCCAAAGTCAACGCAAAGAACCCCTTCTTTGGTTATGCTGGCAATAAAAGACACACAGAAAAGAAATTACTCTGTGAGGTATTTAAGAAGG
Source organism: Cyanoderma ruficeps (assembly GCA_008694505.1). Lineage (NCBI taxonomy): Eukaryota > Metazoa > Chordata > Aves > Passeriformes > Timaliidae > Cyanoderma > Cyanoderma ruficeps. Next base: position 2,174,244 of record VZDJ01000187.1, on the reverse strand, counting down.
GAGATGTTTATTTTAATACTGGAGATCTAATGGTTCAAGACCATGACAATTTTCTATATTTTTGGGACAGGATTGGAGATACCTTCAGGTACAGTTACTGTTTCTTTTCATATTTCTTCATTAAATATCTATAGAATAAAATAATGTGGTTATATTTGTTTTCAGCTGGAACTGTTCAATTTATTGCTACTGTAATTTAGTTTAGGATGATTCTGAAGTGGATGATACAGGCTTAATTTTTTCACAAGTGTTCTGTGAGTAATAATCCTGTGGAGTTGAATGGTTCATTTTCAGAATAGTTCATAGGAATTCCAGCTCTTTGAATGTGCTCTTCAATAGGCATGGAACTAGTGATGGATTTGCTATGAGCAAGAAAGGCCCATACTGATGTGGAGAAAAATGTAGCAAATAGCAGAGATTGGTCGTATTTGATACATTTATATATAAGTAAGAAACTTGGAAACTATTGGTACTCAGTGGCCTTTACAGTGTTATAATACAGTTTAATTGCAACATTTTGTCTTCTGGTGATCAAAATCCAATGTGACAAGTGTGAAAGAATGTGAGGAGGTAGTGTTAGTCTGAAATGAATAGGGTTTCTACTAAAGCTTTTTTAAAAAGGCAGGTGTCATGGGATTTAATTATTTTCTCACACATTTTAGATGGAAAGGGGAGAATGTTGCCACTACAGAAGTTTCTGATGTCATTGCAATGTTGGACTTCATACAAGAAGCAAATGTGTATGGTGTGTCTGTGCCAGGTAAAAGCTTAAGAAGCATTTTGCTTCTCCCAGATTCATTAACACTCATAACTCTATTTCATGTTTTAAACATGAATCATGTTTGATTGAGTCATCTGCTTAATACCCAGCAAAAATGTAGATGTAGATAATGAAAATATCCCCCTATTGTGAATGAGCCAGTGAATCATGCATTTTTTGTCTGTATGCAATGAGTATTTTTGAAAATCTACGGTGTATACATTTGTGATAGCTATATAACCTAAATTAAAATATAAAGATTTAGTAAATTCACATCTGTGTAAAATACAGACACATGTCAAAATAAAATGTCAACTAAGTAATTCTAAAGTAACTCTAAAGGAAAATATGTGAAGACATTTTTCTGTCTTATTCCACTTAGCCTTTCTCGATGCATGAGAATGCTGGGGACAGCAAGAATATGTAGATGGTACTATGGTCTGAAACTGACCAAAGAGATATTTCATATCATATGACAGCCATGCTTGGTTATTAAAGCTAGGGGAAAAGAAGTGGAGGAAAGGTTTGTGATTGTGCTGCTTGTCTCCCCCCAAAAATGCTGCATGATCTGAGTGAGGCCGTGCTGCAGGAAGTAGCTGGACAACTACCTGATGATTGGAAATACTGAATGATGTCCTGGTTTTGCTTTGCTTGTACATGTATCTTTTGCCTTGCCTATGAAACTGCTATTACCTTTCCACTTGAGCCTTGCTTTTCTTCACTTCCCATCCCATGGCAGAAGGGATTGAACACAAAGCTGACTCAGTATTTGGTTGCTGGCAAGGATAAACCCACCGCAAAAAGATAAAAGGAGTTTAAAATGAGAAAAAGTGTCACTTACTTGTACTTTAAAGTCATAAAACAAGAAACATCATAGAAGACTGTCTGAAAATCAGATTCAAAAGTATGAGAGATGCTAATTTCCTATAGAACACCTACCTGGTTACCTACTCAGTTTATGTGACTGTCTTGACAATTGCACTTAACAATAAACAAATCAAATTCCTTACAGATTTTGTAGCATTAGCAAAAAAATCAAACCGAAACAAAGATCAGGTTGGCAGAACATCTGTGCTGTTACTACTAGCTGATGGTTAAAATAATTACTTTTGATAGCTGAAGTTCATTGCTTTTACCTTTTACCCATTTTGTTCTTTCCCAAAGACCCACAGTGCTCTCCTTTTCCAGACAAAACACTACGAACTTTTAATTGCTCTCTCTGTTAGTTCAGATCCACAGTTTTGAGAAAAGATCCTGGCAAGAGAAAGAGACTAAAACAGAAATGAAGTCCTAATTAGTTATTCCAGGAAAGAGGCTCTTCACTCTTGTTTTCCAGAGAGGAATGTTGTTGATGTTTATCCCCATTTATTGATTATATCGAGCATAGGACTCCATTTAGTCTTACCCGCCACACTCATTTACAGCATTATTGCTTAATTGATCATTTGAGTCATCTCCAAGTACACGTAATACCACATGAAATATGAATGAGATCTTGCAGCTTTACTGAAACTCAGAATATGATATATGACTGTTGGTTTGTTAATGCACTACAGGATATTTTGTAAGGTTTATCATTACTCATACTACTTATTCATGTTACAAAATTCTCATCTCACTTCCTTTCATGCAGATCATGAAGGAAAAGCAGGAATGGCTTCTATTATTTTAAAGCACAATGCATCATTAGACTTGGAGCAAATGTATAAGCATGTAGTGACCTATTTACCAAGTTATGCTTGTCCCCTCTTCTTAAGAGTCCAGGTAAGCTGCATTATTGCACTGTATATACAAACATCTACACCATTTAAACACAAGATGGCTAAGTGAATAACAAAAAGTGCTTGTTCATGTATCACTAGATTAGTTTTAGACCTGGTCCTATTTGCTGTCTTCATTAATGGAATCCTGGAAAAGGGATTACACAAAAAGTCAATGAATCTGCAGATTATGTTTAAATGAGAGAAACTGTACAAATGAGCAAGGACAGAGATCATACAAAAGGATTTGGGGAGATTAGAAGCATAAGCATGGTGAAAGAAAAAGATTCAGATTTAAAACTATGAAGAAAAGAATCTAAAATCCATTTTATTTAGTGAAAATGAGAGAGAAATAGAGCCAAAGCAGGAGACAGTGGCTGTGCACAAAAAAATGAATGTTATTTTCTGTGTAATGATGACAAATAATAAAACACTTGAAAAGATACTGGATAAATTGGAAAGGTGAATAAAAAATGTGTGTTACTGTTGTCACCACAGTAATCACTGAATTCATCCTTATTTGAGCATTACTTTGCTCTAGTAACTGTCCAGTTTGGCGGAAAAATAGTTCATCCCACAGAGTGTAGGAATGTAAATATAATACAGTGGACTGCATAGAGCTAGGAAAAAATGTGAGTATCAAAAGCACACAGTATTGATAATCATGAAAAATGAAGTCAGATGAGCATTTTCATTTCTGGTAAGAGTTTTCCAAACATCATGATAAAAACAAACAGAAAAATGTTTATGAAGATGTTTATGAAGGAGTCCCTTAAGTTTGAGTAGCAGATGAAAGAATAGTCATTGTTTAAAGAGAGAAGTTGAGTTATGGATGTTGGTATTTTCGAACACCCAGAGATTGAATATTGGTTTAGAATAAAGAGGGGAAACAAAAAATCTGTGAAAGACCTTGAAAGTAAATTATGTGTGTATGTATCTATCAGTCTATCTCATAAGTCCAGGAAGATATCTTGCAGCAGCATTCTGATTGTGAGCAAGCAAGATTTGACTTGAGAATGCTGCAGTAGTCAGTTTATGAAATTATGAGAACCTAGTCTAGATTCACTCCTGTACAGCTGTACAAAAACCCTTTATACTGGGCAGAAGGAATCTGAATCTTGGGTATTGCATGGATATAAAGTATCCAGAATTTGAGTTTAAGTTGAAACTTAAATGCCTTCATTACACATACATTGCTGTTGGTACAGCTGTCATTAACCAAGAAAGAAGATAGTAGGTGGAACTTCAAGTTAAAAACATTGATCTGACATATAATCATGCTTTGGAAGATGTCAGAACATTTCTTAAACCAACCAGGGCAGGTAGATAAAATCTGTAGGTATGCCTGGAGTAGATAAAAGAGCTCTGACATTTTTGTTGAATGTAATACTTAATTTTTTGTATTCAGAGATGGTTTGCATATATAAAAAAAAATAAAGGCAGAAGAGAAGATGATAGAGTGATGTCATAAAGTTGGGCTGAGTAGAGGTAGTTAGAATAGAGAGGACAGATGCCTTGCACCACTTTACCAAGGGATACCATAGCACTGGAGCAGTCTGAAAACAAAATGTATGGTCAAGATCCATCATCCTTTGGACCTGGCTTTGGAACATGAGTATGGCTGATTTAGTATGTGATTCTTTCAACCCCTTTTGGGACATGACAATAGTCACAGATATAGTAAATTTCCTTAGTTTTATTATTAGGGTTTCTTGGTAATAACAGGTGTCACTCTCAGAAGCTTCATGGTGTGTAGTTTCCTTTTATAATGTGCACAATGAAGAAGATTGTCTTAGACATGCTGGGGCTACATGCACCACATGTGACACTAAAGAGACACTGCACAGGGCTGCAGAAAGAAATGGGCTTTTGTCACCATGTGTCTGGTGTGGGTATGTAGCAGCACACAAGCTCCAGTTTTTCAGGGCAATGAAAACTGATTTACATCAAGTAAGACTTTGAAAAACAAATGTGAATGTGAGCAAAAGAAAAGTAGCTTCTTTTTGAATAATGTATCTTTCCTTCTACTGCAGGAAAAAATGGAAATGACAGGAACATTCAAACAACAAAAATTTCAACTTGTGGATGAAGGTTTTAATCCATCTACAATTACTGATCCTCTTTATTTTTTAGACAAGTCTAAGAAAGCATATGTCTTGTTAACCAAAGAATTACATGAGATGATCTTATCTGGGAAAATGAAGCTTTAATTAATTGACCATATAATAGGCTATTAGGGGGCAGTCTGTACAAGCTATTGTATGAGAAAACAATGCAATTAATTACCAGTATTTATGCATAGTCATCCAGAATAATGTTTTTTTATATTTGATGTATTTGTAAATACATTCAGATATGTCTTATATCTTTACTCACTTGATCATTATTTTTCACTAATCACTTTTTACCTCTTCAGACAAATTTCTATGCAAATAACCTGTAAAACATAACTGAAATCTGTTTTATATTAACTTTATATTAAATATTGAATCTGATACTCTTTCTTAGTACTAAATGAACATAAATGATATATAGTATGACACATGGTAAAAAAAGAATCAACATAAAGATATTGTGTCACATGTTGCATCTAAAAGGAGAATATATGCCAGTAACATTGTTTTTTTCTGTAGTTTACATACTTTTGAAAATGTATTATAAGAAGTAAAGGCTTGACTCTGATTGGAAGAAAAAAATCTTTTCTGAAGAGAACTTTTCTGATGGAATATAAGATAAAAGATACTGAAGCAGAAGAAAGTCTTCCAAATAAACTGAAAAACTAACATCACGGCTGAGATTTTTTTCTATCATAATCTGTGCTCTTTCATTTGTTAAACTGGCTGTTTGAAGTATCAAATTCTGAAGACAAAGCAAACTTCCTTGAAGTGTGTAGCAGCAGATCAACAATAGGCAGAGAAAATCTGCACTCTTAATGGGGAAAATCATTTATATAGCAAAAAAAGAATTATTGCAGCACTTTATGCCATGCATATTGAGTAACAAATAGCTTCCACACTCTTAGTAATGACTGCTAGAGATCATTATTTTATGAGCATAGAATATATCTGAATTTATAAACCACTAGATTTTATGTTCTAATAATTGCTTTTTCTAAGTTTTGAAATAAAGTGTAAGATTATTTAAACCAAATACCATTCTGTCGCAGTTTGATTTAAGTCTGATTGCACAGTCTGTTTTCCAGCCTGTTTTGATACTTGATTTGCACAGTGCCCTCTTCAAATGCAGCGTGATGCCCACTTCGATCAGCCAGAAGCAGGATCAGAGATTACTGAAAGGGTGACACACTCCAACACTGGGCATCATAAGTCTCTCTTCCATCTTAGCAGTGGTATGAAACTAGGTTCTCATTAAAGTAGGATGTAACACACTTCAAAAATAATTTTCTTGTGTCTTTCTACCTTTTTCATCTAACAAGACATTAGAACCTGTGTCAATTTCTGAATCTTTGATTATTGCTTTAACTGTTTTTCTTTAAAAACCCAAACCAAGGTGCAGTGAAAAATATGTAAGGATTATAACTTACTTATATTTTTGAACACAATATTCCTTATGGGGTTGCAAGTATAAATAAGGAAGTTTACAATTTTGCAATTTACAAACCAGTGAAAGCTTACAAACACACGAACATCATGCCTTATGGTAGATGTTAATGTAAAGTACGTAATGGGTAATTAAGAGAACTGTTGCCTAAGGATGGAAGAGGCTCACTTGACCTAGCAGTCCCTGAGCAGTCCCACTTTTTCTGTTTCTTTAGGTAGGGCCCAAATGCCTGGTTGTAGCTGAAAGAGGGGATGTTTGCCACTTACTGAGACAGATGGAAGTGCCATTGCCTAGTCAAGAACTGCAAATTTAAGAATGAGGTAAAGGATTGAGCAATGATTGGTTGTTGAAATCAAAACTACTTTAACTTTTACATAGATATATGCTGAATATACTTCAGGACCCGTTTTATTACAACAGTAAAAATTACATCCGTTCTATGGAAAATAATTATTTTCTCATTTTTTTTTCAATATTGCACCCTGACATCCACAGTATCATGTTTAATCTTGTAGAAGAGTACTAAAGAATTTAATGAGATCAATTGCTTAGCTTTGGTAACATATTTAGCACTTCTAAAATTTATTTAGCTTTATAATACTTGATCCTATATATGACTAGTGAAAAGATTCTACCACTTAAATGCAACAAATGTAAGAAATGAGAGGGAAAAAAAGACATGAAAAAAGAAAACACTTCTCCATTAGAAAAAAAAAAGTGAGAAAAACAAAACCCAAAAGCTTTTTCATGAGTGTCAGCATTTGGTTGGTTCTTTTGTAAAGTATCTAAGATGAAGAAAATTGTTTCTGTGAACAGTGGTTGGTCAGAGAAAAGCACCAGAGGGAGAACAATGTCTGTGTGCCACCTTTCATGCTCTGTAAGGATCAGCCATCTGGTGTTTCCAAACTCTTGGGTACATTTTTAGCAGCAGTGGGACTCTTCTAACACAGCTGCCTTGGGAACCTACAATTGTTTGTTTCCCAGCTGTGAGCACTAGTGAAATAGAGTTCCAGCTTCTCCCATGTTTTCCATAGTATAACCAAGATAGCTGGGCAATCTGCCTATTTTCAAAGACAAGTAAAATAATTCTGTTCCCTGCACTACCCCAAGAAATAGGATGATCATGACATCAAGAAAATAACACATAGGCTCTGTATTTCCTAAGGGGAAAACAGTCTATTACTCTTAATCCAGTAGTTTTCCTTCTTTTATCCAGTAGGTTGGATGCCAGCAGAAGCACTGAAGCATGTCCCAGCAGAATGTCACATTCCTCATGGATGCCTAAATTCTTGAACCAGCACTGCAGTTAGGTTGAATAATGATAGTGTTCATATCAGACACCACAAAGGGTCTTCCTTTCAGAACGAGAAAATATTGGGACTAACCTGTTCATTTCCTACCTTTATACAGATTAACATTTGGACTGGCTGAGGTATGAAGCAGATGAGGGAGGGCTGGGGTGTGGATGGAGAGTTGCACTACTAACCCCATATATTAAAAATAAAAGGGAGAGAAAGATCAAAAAAAATGAAGGTAATTATTTTGGAGATTTAATGTACATTTTTTTGTCTTCTGCATTTAAGGAAGGTCAGTGATGAAAGAAATGTTTATTAATAAAAAAGAGTTTCCATTTAGAAAACGTAAAATTCTGGTAGGGTAAACACATGTCCACTCTCTTGTCTTGGGGAATCTGGTACAGTTAGTACAGTTCTAGTCTGTATTAATTTTCATAAACATTTCTCAAGATCCCTGGAAAACACTAAGTAAGTAAAAAAAGTAAGTAAAAAACACAGGAAGATCATGGCCTGAATTTTATTCTTCTCACCCAAGGCAAATAAATAGAGCTTTTAAAGAGAATTCTCTACCTATAAGAGCCACCATAAAGAATGTATTTCAAAATTGACATACAAATTTCCTGCAGATGACATGTAGAAAACACTTTCTACTGTTGACTTCGCAGTATTTTTTGGAAAAAAAGAGGTAAAGGCAGGAGGAGCACTTTTCCCTGCATTTTTAAAATCTAAAAATACTGGATGGTGATTGGAGAAAGGACAAAAATGTCACTCCTCTTAAAAAAAAAATTAATTTTCAGTAGCCTGTCCCCAGCTAATAATGCAACTAGTAATTTCATGTGCATTATCACAGCAGAAATAATGACACATACCCATATATATGAAACTTATTTAGTCAAGACTAATTTCAAGCAAATAATGTCTTTGTTTAATATCTGTTATCACAAAAATTAGAAGCAAAGAGAGCCAAAGAAAAGTTGCACGTGAATAGCAGCAATATTATGAATAATCTTAGTGTGATGTGTATTATTAGCAGTATTGTCAATAACTGACAGCATAATGTGGCAATTAATTTGGCCATAAAGGTAACATCAGAAGATCATCTGACTCAGGAATTAATACCCTACACATTATACCATTAATTAGACAAATAGATTATATGATTCATGCCATGATAATTTTAAATAAACTGGGTCATTAGCAGAGTGAAATGCAATTCTTATGCCACTAACAAGTCCACAAGTCTGGGAATCAAAGTAGACTGAATTGAGTTTCTCCAGAGACTGCAATAAGCACAGCCCAAATCAAATAGTGAGGAACTGCTTTTGCAATACAACAAAGCTGTCCTTGTTGCTGCCTTGCAGTAGGAGGTACACTGACCTATTCCCACTTGGAGCTGTTCTGGCACCATGAGGTTTGCATACTTCCTGTTTTTCCTTACTCCTGCATGACAAGTGGGAGGTTTTGCATTATGTCAGCTGGACCACACACACATATTTATAAATAAAAAGGGCATTCAGATTGACAGGAAGTCTCTTGTTATTGGGTCTCCTTTTCTTCGTGTAACCAATACTGCTATGCTGACAAAAATAATGTTTCTTACAAGTATGTATGGAAGTGGTACCCATATAGGACCTTCCAAATCTGGTAAGATGCTTTTTGTAGTAGTTCTGGGTTTAGAATTCAACTAAATCTCTCCATTCATTTAAAAACCAACGAAACAACCAACCAAATAAAACCCCAAACCCCAAACCCCAAAATCCACATAACAGCAAATAGAGTAAAGAGTATTCAATTATTTGAAATATATCTTGCAAGAAGGAAGTCAATGCCTTGATGGGAATTCTAATAGGAGAGGAGTCCTGCTCATTCAGTGCAAACTGCTAAGTACAGATAAATAGAATTGTCAGTCTCTTACAGTGCTTATGCTATAGAAGGACATCTATTTAGTTTTAAAATACTTTGTAAACATGTGGATTTGATCCAAAACCACACAACTTATTTCAGTAAATAGTTATTAGCCTGATAGAGTTCATTACTAATCTGTTTATGCCAAGCTTTCATGCATCATTGTTAACTATATGTGGCCAACATATGTAGCAACGGGTGCCCCTATGGGATGGTAGATGACAGAAAAACTAACTGATGGCTTTGGGAGTAATGACAAGAAGAGTGTTATCTGTGATTCAAGAAAAAACATGGTATAGTGATTACCACAATTTCCATTCATTTTTCTATTTATTCTGCCTTGTTTATTCTTTTCTCTTTGCTAATAACAAAACATACTTGCATTCCTAATTTTTTAAAATTACTAATAGTAAGTGAGGAAGTCACTGAAACTAGTCATGTCACATTAGAATTCTGTTGAATCAACAATGGGTACTGACTTTCTCAGCACAGTTTTATACTGCGTGTGTGAAATGTTACTCAGGGGGATTTAAAACAACATTGGACTTGTTAGTATTGCTGTCTTTGAAAGTATAGAAATTAAACATGCAAGCTTTACCAGGCAGCAACCTTTGAAAATATGGGAAATTACTTGAATTTTTCTTGAAACACAGAATATAATCACAGTAATTTTAAAATTTAGCCAACTATGAGATCATTAAACACTTGCCTAGCTATCCAATCATTTCCAAACTTTTTTCCACAGAAATTTCTACTAGGCAGCCTACAGTAGTTTTCTAAATACATATGTCTTCTACTAAATGCTAATAGTTTTCTCCACTTGGTGGGCTGTTCTTTAATAATAATACACTTGATCAATGGTACTCCTTTTATTTACCTTTTTTTTTTAAGACCAGACATGCTTTTTTCACAACTTTTGCAATTTAGGCAGAAACACCTGTGCTATACCAGTCCTAGGTCATACGAAACTGTGAAGACAGATTAATTTGTGCCAGACTGTACTCCCCACGTATGACGATTCAATTTTCTGGTATGAAAAAGCAAGAAGAGGGATCTCTGGGGAGGCATGCCTGAGCATTAGCTCATTCTGACAGCTTCTTGTCCTGAAGGTATGCAGGAATAGAATGCTACCTCAGATCTTGCTCTTGTTACACTTCAGTGATAAGACTTCTTAATAACTTAAGAAAATTCACAGGCAGAAAAATGGACATGAACATCAAAATTGCCTTCTGATATTCAACTTTTTTTTTATTAAGGAAAACTACCAGCTATCAGCTTTAATGGGTGCATAAAGAACTAATGATATCATTCATTCAAATATCAAAATTAAAAGGTATTTATTTATTTCTCAGCTTCTAAAACCAGCATGGAGTTTGCCTTTTGCTTCATTAACATTACAATGAAATTCAACACTTCTAGAGTACAGTTCTGTTGTGGTATTAAATGAATATGCGTGTGGCTGAAAAAGCCATTTCTTAAATATCTCCATCAGCTGCATTTCATAGTGCAAACTTTGGAAAAATTTTCTTTGAGTTTTTAAAAATAAAGGTTTTAAAGAAATCCCAAATTGGGAGTAAACACTGTATATCCTAAATGAAACAGTGCAATTTAGGGAGTTGGAGTGGCTTAAACCAATCAGATAGAGTGAGATACAGGGAGAAAAAATTAGGTTTCGAACACCATACAATCTTCTGGTAGAGACTTGTAACTTTCCCTGGCTATGTAAGTTTTCATAACAAAGTGGGAATAAGTCCTGAGAAATTTCTTTTTAAAAGCAAGAAAAAAAAACACTAGCTATGAAAATGTGTACTGTACTCCAGATTTGTGAGTAGACCTTTATTTCCGTAATAATCTAAAAGAAAATCTTGCATACAAAGAGACTAAGAGACTACTATTTTGTAAAAGTTTGGATTAAAATTCCAAAGGTATGGCACATTTTGAAGTCCTAATACTCAGAGCTCTTCCACTTGTAACCTTTACCATATTTTTTATTGTTTTAAGCATACATATATATATATATGTATATATACACACACATGTATAAGTCTGGAGAAGAACAGCCTCTGGGAAATGTTACAGAAGCCTTCCAGTACCTGAATGAGGCTACAAGAAAGTGTGGAGTGGGACCTTTTTAAAAGGGCATGGAGTGATAGGACAGGGGAGTATGGCTTTAAACTGGAGGAGCATAGATTTAAGTTGGCTATTAGGAAGAAATTTTTTACTGTGAGGGTGGTGAGGCACTGGAACAGGCTGCCCAAAGAAACTGGGACTCTCCCATGCCTGCAAGTGTTTATGGCCAGGTTGGATGGGGCTCTGAGCAACCTGGTCTAGTGGGAGGTGTTCCTGCCTATGGCAGGGGCTTGAACTAGATGGTCTTTAAGGTTCCTTCCAATGCAAACCATTCTGTGATTCTGTGATACTAAACAAGAGAGATCTGAGTTCCTGCTTCATTTGCAGCTATCATGCTTCAGGAGCACAGTTGCTCATTTCACAGCTGAGTAGCTGAAGGAAATGGAGTTGCTGCAGGCATTGTTTCAGTGCCTAGCTCAAGAGCTCAAATGCTGAGTGAAATTCACAGGACACCATGACAGAACCTTTAAAAAATGTGCGGGAAGAGTTATATGCCTGCAAATAAGATCCACAGAAGTCAGCTCAAAGAGCAAGAAATGTCCAAATTGACTGGTAGATAACAGTGAGAATATTATGTCTTAAATCCATCTCCTGTCAGCACGTAGGCATCTAATTTTCATTTGCTGGGAGCACAGAGATAATTGAGCTCTCACTTAAAATTACACTAAACCTTTTTTTTTGAAATGCAAAAAAATTCTCCAGATTGCCATGAAAAATGTAGCCATATACGTTCGGCTCAATTTCTATCCAAATATTTAATTAGAATTATACATTAAAGAGAGAAAATTATTTCTTGATAACGTGAAAATGCTGCAATCAGTTATGCATCTCTGCAGTAACAAAGCTATATTCTGTCACAAGTCAGGAAGAACCTCTTTTGAAATATAAAAAATACAGCTCCATTTTGCTAGTCACAAACATCCAGTTTTCATGAAGAGAAGCTTACATCTACTCAAATGCCTGTAATCTGCCATTAACAAAGAGGTTTTGTTTGGAAATTTGCAGATCAAAACAATATGGAGTATGATTCACCATTGTCTCAGTCTGGTTTTGGCAGATTTCTGCTACGAGTAGTCCCTATGTCATTTTTCAGGTATATTCTGAACTAGCTTGAGGTACTAAATTTTCTCCACAGGTACAGACTACTACCCTCCTCTTTTGCTATATTAAAACTATATTGCTTTAGAGAAATGTGGCATACCGAAAGCAAATTTTTTGTGAAATATTTTTTGAGATCTCTCACTTTGTTCAGCTAGCTCATAATATTAAACACTGCCTAACTAAAATGTTGATCCTATAGTTTGTATTTTTCTTGAATCTCTCCATGTGATGTTCAGTACAAGTTCCTCCTAGACAACTTTTGACCTAGTTAGGATAATCTCTGCTTTGCTTTAGTACATAAAAAATAGTGTCAGAAAAGGACTTTCTTAAAAAAAGTTTCCAGGACTAATTGAGGACAGTCAGGATATTATCAATAGCTTTTTTATTTATGCAGCAAATACCCTCATGTTAGCTGCACTGTACATGTTTTGTTGGCAATTTCCACAATTTTGTTCAGAACCTGTATATTCGGGCATATTCAGAATTGAAGTGGAAATCATTCTTTCTGCTACCCATAAATCACAGTATCTTACTTTCTGTCACCACCATCCTGTCTCTGTTTAAAAAATTCATATTCTAAGTATAGGAGCCAGCAGTACATTAAAACTGCACAGTGAAATCAACTGAAGCAATACAGTAGATAGCATTGTTGCATTTAATAAAAGGCCTGTGGCATTCAATAATATATTAAAATAAAGATATATGACTCATTTTGATGATAATCTGTTGTAAAAATAGCTCTACATGTATGTTTCTTAATCTGCAAGCAAACTAGGTATTTGCTGTGACATTAAGACTGGAGTCACTAATAAGCAGTTATTTGACAACTGGCTATGTTGTTTCCAAAACTGCAGGTTTTAGAAACCTCACTAGAGGTTTTTCCAACAAATGGGATTTGTGTTGAAACTGCTAATTCACGTATCTGGCAGGTGGTGGTCATTGCAGAGGTTGTCACTGCAAATTCTCACATTACACCAAGCAACACAGACAGCTCAAAGCTGTAACCTTGCATTTGGCACTAGAGTTCTGCTTTCTTTCCCTTTTCTTAATCCCAAACTACCCACATAGTTGTTCCATTTTAACATAAACTCCCAAAGATTATTAAGAAAAATAGAAAGGATTTCAGCTATTGAAACTCTTAAGTAACACTGAGGATGCCATTCAGTGCAACCCACTGAAACACACACAGGAAATAATATTATCCTTGCATATTCCATTGCATCATTCTTTGTTAATAAGACTATGTCCAAATTAATGATTTTTTTAGTCTTAATTTTCAACAAATACTCATTTTACAGCCCATCATTGAACAAACAGTCACAGAAACCCTATCCCCAGTGGTAGAAATCTCTGCAATGGCAAAGAGCTTTAAGGAAAACAAAAAGCACTTTTTTTTTTTTTTTTTTTNTTTTTAATTCTTGCTTCAGCTTTTGTTTGGGTGCTACAGCAATACAGTTGCAACTACTAAAGGTCTCATACACATTTATATATGTGTTTGCAAAATGGGTCAACTGTCAGGCAGCTTTGCTCGTATGAATATGACCTATTAATTGTGCAGGTGGTGGCAGACCTGGAGTGACGATGAGGCTATTCATCCTGATCAGAGATACCTACAATGGATGCTAGCTAAAAATATCTGTGCTCTGGACCTCTTCTTTCTCCTACATTCTGCTACTCCATTTTTTAAAAGTTACTTTTAAGGAAACAGGAGGCAGAGGATAATTTTTGTTAATGCAAAATCACTCATGGATTAAGGAGTCATGGAATTAAACCTATGAATCTCCTGAGAAATGAAAACTACATTTGCTAATGCAGAAGTTTGTTAGGCAAATGTTCCCAATGACAGAAATCAAGTCAGAAAGATTTTCAAAGAGCTCTTGAGTTAGTAAATTACATTCTCAAAATAAAATATTTAGAACTGTGAAAATGAGGACTGAAGTGACTAATTTAAAAATAGAAAAAATGGAGATACATGCTGACAGTAAAATAACAGAGAGAAAATAGTTCTTTTTTCCTTAAAAGTCTCTGACAGTATCCTCAGTCTTACAAGTGGCTGATACACCTCATATCAGTGGAACTATACTTTCCAATGTAGGTCAAAGCCTGCCAAAGAGAAAAGCATGTCAGAAGAAAATGCAAAGGCAAAATGTCATAGAAGCACCTTGTTGATTTGGGTAGCTATTCATTCACTCTCAGAAAGGAGCAGAGAGCAAGAATTCTGTTTTATATAAATTCACATTACAGAGTTTAGCTGTAAGTAATTGTGCTGATTCTGGCTGGGGTATAATTTATTGTCCTCACTGTCAAGTATGGGGCTGTGTTTTTGATTTGTGCTGAGCACAGGGTTGATAATATAGAGATGGTTTTGTTCTTGTTGAGCAGGGCTTACACCAAGCCAAGGCTTTTTTTGCTTTCCATACTGCCATGATGGTGAGGAATTTGGGGGTGCATGGGGGGTTGGGAGGAGACACAGGCAGGACAGATGACCCAAACTGACCCAAAGGGGCATTTCATATCATATCCCATGTATATAAACCATATCATGTCATGCTCAATATATGAAGTGGGGAGTAGAAGGAAGAAGTGATGGTTTGGAGTGATGTCATTTGCCTTCCCAAGTAACCATCACGTGTAATGGGGCCGTGCTCTCTTGGAAACAGCTGGACACCTGTCTGTCCATGGAAAGCACTGAATTAATTTCTTGGTTTGGTTTGCTTGTTTGTATTCCTTTTGCTTTTCCAATTTAATTGGCTTTACCTCAACCCACTGGCTTTATCTCAACCCCTAAGTTTTCTGGCTTTTATACTTACAATTCTTTCCCCAGTCCTGCTGATGTGGAAGTGAACAAGCAGCTGTGTGGGGCCAGGTTCCTGGCTGAGGTGAAACCATGACAGTAATCTATTTGTATTTTAAAAGACTGATTTGTTCACCTAATGATGTATCTGCCAAATTTAGCTTCCTACTTCATGCCACACAATTACCGACCTCATGTCAAAACCTTGCATACACCAACAGGCTCTTCAAGCTGCTTCTCCAGGGGTCTGGCACCCAGCTGTGGGACAAGAGAGGCAAACTGCCTAAGGTCCTTCCTGCCTTTGACAGGGAGCTGCCTCTATCCTCAGACCTTTTTGAATGGTTATTTGAGTGACCTTTGATGGATGTTATGGGTATCACTGAGCCTAGACAGGTACCTTGGCGATGCTAAGCATGAAACTAGGCAAGGAAGGCAAGAGATCAGAATGGCTTAGTAGGGAACTACTGGTCAAAATACAGGGAAAGAAGCAAATGCATAGGCAATAGAAACAAGGACAGGTAACCTGGGAAAAGTATAGGCATGAAGTCTGGTAGTGTAGGATTGGGTAAGAAAGGTGAGGAAGACCAAGGCAAAGCTGGAACTGAACCTAGCAAGGAATGCAAAGAATAACAGGAGGGGCTTCTACAGGCATGTTAATCAGAAAAGGAAGGTCAAAGAACCTTCACATCCCCTGATAAACAAAACTCTTAACAATGAATGAGGTGAAGAATGAGGTACTCAAATCAATTTTTTGCCTCCATTTTCAATGGCAACCTTTGTTTTCACATCTCTCGAGTGGGCAGACAGCAGGAAGGCAACTGGGGGACCAAAGTTCCTCCCACAGTAAGTAAAGATCAGGCTTATGACCACCTGGAGAACCTGAACGTACGTAAGTCTGTGGGACCCAACGAGGTGCATCCCAGAGTCCTGAGGGAATAGGCTGATGTAGTTATCAAACCACTCCCCACAGTATTTGTAAGGTCCTGGCAGTCAGGGGAACTCCCAGCTGACTGGAAAAGGAAAAACATTGTACCCATCTGTTGCAGGCTGAAGCTGGGCGTGTCCCAATTTCAGGAACACTGAAATGAAGCTCACACCACGGCTGTGAGGGAAAACTCTCTTTTAATTCAAATCTGACTCCAGGTTTTATACATATGTACAGAGGTCAAGAGATTGGCTACACAGGTCGCCACCTCTTCAACCTGGATGGTGGACATCACCATCAATCATTTCTTCTCTCACAGGAGAAGTATGCAAACATTCTAAGAATAGACATTGTTTTCATGAAGCTGCATGAGAAAGTTCTACAGAAAGACAAAAAGACAGAAAGCTCAGGGCAACACCCATCTTTTAAAGGGGTAGAAGGGAAAACCCTTGCAACCAGGGATCTCCCAGCCTCACCATGTGCCTGGGCATATCATGGTACAGATCCTCCTAGAAGCTGTGCTAAGGCACGTGGAGAACAGGGGGGTGATTCAAGACAGCCAACACAGCTTCACCAAGGGCAAGTCCTGCCAGACCAACCCAGTGGCCTTGAATGGGACAAGGAAATGGTTGGGATGTCATTTATCTGAACTTCTGTAAAGCCTTTGACATGGTCTCCCCCACCACTTCCCTATCTCTAAATTGCAGAGAGACTGGTGGGCTGTTCAGTGGAGAAGTAATTGGTTGGGCGATCACATCCAGAGGGTGGTGGTCAACAGCAAAGAGTCCTGATAGACACTGGTGACAAGTCCCTTAGGGGTCTGTACAGGGACCAGTACTATTTAATATCTTCATTAATGACACAGACAGACAGATTGAGTCCACCCTAAGCAAACTGGCAGGTGACATTGAGTTGAGTGATGCAGCTGAGACACCTGAAAGATGGAATGTTTTCCAGAGGGACAGGGACAAGACAGAATTCCCATTGACCACATCTCTTGTTAAAAATCTCATGATTTTTAACAAGACCAAGTGCAAGGTGCTGCACCTGGGTCAGAGCAACCTCTGGTATCAGCACAGGCTGGGGGATGAACAGATGGAGAGCAGCCCTGTGAGAAAGACTTGGGGGTGCTGGTGGGTGAGAGGCTGGACATGACCCAGCCACGGGCACTCCCACCCCAGAACACCAAACGTGTCCTGAGCTGCACCCAAAGCAGCGTGGGCAGCAGGGGAGGGAGGGGATTCTGCCCCTCTGCTCTGGTAAGACACCACCTGCTGCATCCAATGCTGGAGTCTCAGCACAGGAAGGACATGGAACTCTTGGAGTGGGTCCAGAGGAGTGACACCAAGGTGATTGGAGGGATGGAGCATTTCTCTTATGAGGAAAGGCTGAGAGAATGGTGATTGTTCAGCCTGGAAAAGAGAAAGCTTCAGGGTAACATAATTGTGACCTTTCAAGACATAAAGGAGGGCTACGAGAATTCTGGAGAGGAAATTTTTACAAGGACATGTAGTGACAGAACAAGGGCTTTAAAGTGAAAAAGAGTAAGTTTAGATTAGGAAGAAATTCTTTGCTGTGAGGGCTGTGAGGCACTGGAAAAGGTTGTCCAGGAAGCTGTGGTGTTCCACCCCTGGCAGTGTTCAAGGCCAGGTTGGATGGGGATTTGAGCAATTTGGTTTAGTGAAAGGTGTCCCTGTTCAAAGCAGAGGGTATGGGGCTACATGACCTTTAAGGTCCATTCCAATACAAGTCATTCTATGATTCTGTAATTCTGTGATTCCAACCCTGACATGCTGTCCTGACTTTCTCAGCTTGAGTTGGCATCTGCCTCATTGCTAGAGACTGGGCTGTTCTTAAACTGTTCTGCTTTTCCACTCTGACTGCTGCCAGATGGTGTCCTTGATGGTCAAAGCATTGACTCAAACTGGCTTGCTCCCATCCCCAGTGCCTGAGCAATATTTTCATGGTGGAACAGACCATGTGTACAGAGCAAACCCTTCACATAGAGTCAGGTATTTCTAGAGTCCCAAAACAGTTCAGAAGGTTTTGCAGCCCATAAAAAGAGGTATATTACAAAAAATGCTATTAGTAACTACTCCTGGAGGCTGCTTTTAATTTAAATACTGCCATTGGCTGAATTTAATATCTTCAAGGAGCTGACTAGGTAAAACCAGAAAGAAAAGGGACAATTATTTCAAACTTGGATTAGCCCTCAGAGTGTGACAACAGGGATGATTTCAACTCATGTTTGATAGCTGAAGAAGAGCTCAAATGTTCTGATTATTAAAGTGTATTAAACTACTTCCTTTCTCTAATCAGTAAACTACCACTTTAATTATTACAAAAAGGTCATACAGTTTACAATTAGAAGCAAAGTAGGTGTTAAATTAATAAAATAGTGATAGTTTGAGAACATTATTAGCATTCCTGATCCCATGTATAACAATTACAAAAGACAGTGTAATTCAATAAATTGAATTACTCCCATTTGTGGAAAAAGTGTCCCATTATACAAATGCCCTTGAGCACAGTGTATACATTCCAGCGTGGGAAAGGCTACATATATATATATATAAAATACAACATGAAGATTGTACTATTAGTTATATGAACACATATGTATACACTTATTACAGCTATTGTTCAAAAAACCAAAAGCCATGACAGCTGGGTACAGAAACCAGATGCCAAAGCATGAAGACAGTAGCAGAGGTGGCAACAAAACTGGAAAGGAAGCTGACCTGGAAGCCACTCATTCATGAAGAAACACCTAATTTGCAGGAGACAATCTTCAAAGCTTGACAAACTGGTTCCTTGGGGAATCTAGACTTGTCTCGTATTTCCTTAGACCTGACTGATTGTCCAATCAACTAGAAAAACTGGAAAGGTCTATAACTGCTAAGATGTGACTAGATGAAAAGATACTGCCTCATGGGTAGTATGCAAATTCTTCCAAGTATGAATGCAAAATATTTGTTAAGATTGTGGAAACTCTACAAATGCCCCAAATGGCACATTTCCAGGTTATAAACAAAATAATAATAAAATGAAATAAATTCCCAACAACAACAAAACAAAGTGACATCTGAGTGTTTAACAGGATAATAGGTGTAGAAGAGTTATGCTGAACTGAATGAAACAACACAACCCAAAGAAGGACTTGCATGGAAAATTCTCTCCAGAGTGGCTTGTGACCAAAGCTTATTTGATCTAAACATTTCATCAAACAAAATATATACAAATAAACTGTGGATCAAGCAGCAGGCACAGTACAAACAACACTCAAAACACTCTTCACTATGGAAACTAGTGTCCCATGTGACCAAACATTATTGATTCAAAGGAAAAATTAAGCAGAAAGTAAATAACCCCGAAAACCTAACGTATATAAAGAGTGGAAGAGTGACTGCAAGAGATGCAGATCAATTATATCATAAAGGAAATGCTTTAAGTTTTCAGGCTTCTCAACCTTCAGACAACAAAATGGATTCTAAGATCTCTGCCACTGTCAGTAGCCAGCTTGACAGCAGGAGATGAAAAAAGCCCTCTTTTATTTGGTCTCTGTCTGCCTGGCAAAACACGTTTGTACATTTACATCAACAATGTTGAAAATCTTTTGGTAAAAAATCTCAAAAGGAAACTTAACTGAATTTTTGGACCAACATCTGGGGGAATTCCATGTTATTCTATGCCCTGAAAATAATATAGTTGCAATACTTAATCTTGAAATAATTGCCAAATTTTGACAACTTTATCTGCTGTGCTTTGTGATATAAAGGCAAAACATACTCATTAAAACTGTGCTTTAATAGAATTATCATACCACATTTAATGCTAGTAATGAAGACATGTAATTATTTATATTTGTAAAATGTGGGGCTACCATATGTGAAAATAGGTCTAAGAAATTTTATCATAACATATCACTGTGAAAACAGTCATGATTATTCAGGGAGTAAGCTCTTTGTTTATTTTTTTCTAAATGTTATCTTCATATATTTTATCAATAGAAAACTGAGCTGGTTTATACAAGAAAACTTGAACATGGCTGCCTCACAATAGTGTAACTTCCCAACTTCAGTTCTTTAAATTCCTACAGAAAAAAACCAGCTGAGTTTGGTAATTAAGCTTCTATGGTGGCATCATCATTTTAATGAAATCAGCTTTAACAAAAGAAAGAAAGAAGTTTAAATTCAGCAGAGTACTTTGACAGCGCTCTTTTTTTTTCATGAAAACTTGAATTTTCACATTTTTTAGTACTAGTAGCATAGAAGGAGGGTCTTGTCTATGATTTGGCTCTGCCTCATGGCATTATATTACACTAGAACCCAAGGATCATACAGGTCTCTTTAGGAGTAAACAATTCAAGAACTCTGATTCCGTGGTTACCACTGCCACATTCTGATATCCTTTTCAAGTATGTTCCGAGTGCTGTTATATAGGAAAGGAATTTAAGATGTCAAAATACAGCCCAAATGGCATTATGTGGCTAACACCGAATTTCTAGCAAAAGTAATATTTTTCTTAATTGTGTACCACGACTGATTACTTGTGATGTAAAATGCCAAAGAGATGTGCTACAAATGCTGTTACACACTTGCATTATTCAAACTGAGTTAAAAGTACCACATTTGTTTTAAGCCAATGTAATGGGGATCATTGGGCATTTTTCCTGCATAGTGCAGTTTCCTCCTCTCTTTCTGTGAAGCAAAAATGCTATTCTGGATTTTGTAGGTGGGCTAAGCCTTGTATTTGTAATGGTGTGATATCTCTGCAACTGCCACAGGAATTTATGATTAAGAGACACACAAAAAGTCACTGAATCCAACTTACATCCAGTTAGTGATGCTTGGAAAGTGTCTCTTCTCAAGTTGGTATCACATGGTGATCCCTTTATAACTGAAGATGACCACAGCCCTTTATAAGTGAAGATGACCACAGCTGGCATGGAAAAATACGCAGTCTGACACTTGCTTACACAGAAGTGATTTCTTCTATGGTACAATACTCTCCAAGCACAGGCTACTCAAAAAGAAAGAAAANGAAAAAAAGAAAGAAAGAAAGAATGAAGATTAAACTACTTGTGAAAAGATTGACTGTGAAGTTGCAGTGTAAGAGAGAGAGTTTGAAATGTGAAAAGATCTAAGGCTGTATAGTATGATACAAGCATAAATAAGACACAGACCAAGGCCAAGATTAGCTGTCACTTGGTAAGGACAGATGGGTTGTGTGGTCAAGAAAGCAGCTATGGCTATTGCCTTCATGGGTGTGCAGGAGCCTAGCAGCTGTGCTCTTCTGCCTTCAAGACCTCCTGTGCAGGGAGGACCAGCCCCTGCTCCGGGTCCTTGACCTGAGAGGCAACAGGGTGCAGCAATGGTCAGCTGCAGTAGAGAAGGCCCTCATCATCCAGGTTTTGGACAAATGTGGGTACTGCCTTGACAATTCCCTGTCATTGCAAACATTTAATCCTGTTAGCAAAACCTCTTCTGTTATTAAAGTAAGCTTGAATCTGGTGAGTATACTAAAATATGTGTTCTGCATAATAACTGAGTTTTATTCAAATGTATTCATTATAGACAGCAGTTGTAGAAAGCTAAGAACCTGCCATGGCCTATTTTGTTAATACAGATATATCTATCTTGCTATAATGGAAAAAGGAAATCCATTTATCCACAAAACCACTACCCATGCTATGTTTTAAAAGTATATTGAATTTTAGAAAGCACTCAATTAAAATAAAGTACAAATAAAGAAACAGGAACCAGTTTAAGTCACAGAAAATAAATAGAATTCACTGGGTGCCCAATTTGTCACCTTTTCTTTTGGAAAATGGAACTGATTCAAGTCAGCTAATGACTAGGCCATAAAATTTTTCACTCTGTATTCCTCTACTGTAACAGCATTAGTGACTGTCTGTATCAATAAATTAAATCAGCAGAACAGTAAGCATGGACAAATAATTAAAATAAGCCCTGAACGCCAGCTACTGGACAATTTTAGAGCTGGCATGTGGAATAGAGTTGTATATAATTCACCAAACACTCTTAAGTATTCACCTCTTTTAAGAGGTGAAAATTTCTTTTTCCCAGTTAAATATTGTTCTGTGCAGGACAGGATTGAGTGTTTAAATCAAACCTGGATGGACAGGCTCTCCACTCTTTTGAAAGTTATTTCTTAACCACAGAGATGTGTTGTCTTGGGTTATGAAACCAAAAAATGTTTATTCTATTTTTCCATCTGTTGTAACAGGTTGGGGAGATGTTTTCTTTATCCCTTGTATAACCCACTCCTCATAACTCCAGGGTGGAGGGGGCAGTGCCTTCTGTTAACGGGCCAGCTGTTAAAACCAGGTGGGGTAGTTCCCCTTATCTCTCCATAACCCATCCTCCCTCCAGGGGGATATCTGCTGTTAATGGGCCATTAAGGCTCACCACACAACTGAAAATATTACATCATCCCGTTGTGAGGTGCTCCACTCAGCAGGAGGAGCCAACTGTTCCTACCTAGATAAAAACTAAGACCCAGGAAGAGCAGGTAGTCTGTTTCCCACTGGATTCCTGGAGGAAGACTGGATCCATCTCACCATCACTGGACCCTTTCTAAAGGATGATCTCTACTCCAACAGAACCACATCTGCCACTCCAGGAGGATTTATTTGGACTGTTTCCAATACCCTGACCAAAAGGGTGTCAGGTTGTATTTCTGACTCTGTCAGGGTTTCTAGGATTTTTGTTTGTTTGCTTGGGTTTTTTTGGTGTTGTTTTTTTTTTTTTTTTATTTNTATTCTTAATATTTCTAGTAAGGAACTGTTATTCCTATTCCCAAATCTTTGCCTGAACGCCCTTAATTGCAAAATTATAATAATTTGGAGGGAAGGGGTTTACATTCCATTCTCCATTCCAAGGAAAACTCCAGCTTTCCCTGGCAGATACCTGTCTTTCCAAACCAAGATGTATTCAGTTAGACTGAATGCAGAAGTTTGACACTATCTCCTTTGGAAAGGAGGTGGAAATTCTGTATGAAACCATGGAATTCATTGGTACTGAAAGAAGACAGAAAAATATAGTATTTTAGACTTGTTTTGATCTTTTAAAAACCTTAATATGTGTGATTTCTACCTAGACACAGTATAACTTTAATGTTTTTCCTATAATGTGCACGTGCCGTTGCACACTTGTTTCTTGGGTAGTGTATAAAATAATCACATTATGCTGCTTAGGTGTCCTAGTAAGTAGGCGAGTAAATAAGTAACTGCAAAAGACTACTTATCCTTGCAATTTTTAAATCAAATCATATCAACAGTGTATTTCCTGTTTAAAAAACCCAACAAACCAAGTGGTGAAAACATAATACTGTCATTTAACATGACAGTTCCAAATTTCTGATCTCAGTGAAGCCTGAGAACAACTTGCATGGAATGGTCTGGGTTGAAAGGGACGTCAAAGATCACCCGGCTCCAATCCCCCTGCTTTTGAACATGGGTACCTTTCACTAGACCAGGTTGGCTCAGAGCTCTATCCAGCCTGCCCTTGAACACTTTCAGGGATGGGGCACCCACAGCTTCTCTGGGCCGCCTGTTCCAGCGCCTCACCACCCTCACAATAAGCAATTGCTTCCTCATACCTAATCTAAACCTACTCTCTTCCAGTTTGAAGCCTCTCCCCTTCGTCCTGTCACAACATGCCCTTGTAAAAAAATCCCATCGCCATCTTTCTTGCAGGTTCCCTTCAGGTACTGGAGAGCTGCAGTTAGGTCACCCTGAAGTCTTCTCTTCCCCAGGCTAAACAGTGCCAATATTGTCAACCTTTCCTCACAAGAGAGGTGCTCCATCCTCCTAATCAACTCTGTGCTTCAGCTTGTTGGTATTTAGCCAGGCAGACATGCATTAACTCTGATGGTGCTGCCACTGCATTGGCATAGTGCATGAAAACATCCACTTGTTTTTAACAGAGAATATTTTCTTTCTATGCAAGTATCACATCCCCCCAAGCACACTTTAATATAACAGAAACTCTGGTAATTATGGCAAAAATACAGGTAACAATTTCAGCTGTCAGTCATTCCTGGAGTAAAAATAAATATGGTAGAGAGCATGAAGCCGCGAAGGAAAAAAACGGGACTGCGTTCTAATTCGTGGATGGAGCTGGAAGCTCGGACCCGCGGCTCGGGCACCTCCCGCTATTCAGAAACAGGCAATTGAGAAGAACTCGGCTACCAGCCCCCCATCCAGACCTGAGCTGGATCACCCTCCAAAGCAACCGGGCATGTTTCAAGCTCTACCAACAGGTTTCCTCCCCAGCTTCCACGGGACGCGGCCGTGCCCCTCCCCGCCGTGGCTGGGCCCGGTGTCCGCCGGTGCTCCGAGCCCGCCCAGCGCCGAGCACCCCGCGGCGGGCTCTGCCCCGGGCGCGACCCTGCCGCGGCCCCGCCGGGGCCGCCACAGCGGCGGTGTCCCTCTGCTCCTCTCCGGGAGACGCGGGCTCTCTCTGCCCGGGCGAGGGCGGGCGCGCCCGTGTGGGGCTGCTCTTCTCACCGTCCGGCTGAGCAGGGAGACACCAGCCGCCCGCCCAAGAGAGCCCATGTTCGCCCGACGGAAGCACCCCGGCGGCTTTAGGGGTGCGAGGCAGGGCCGAGCCCCGTGGCGAGGAGGAGGAGCAGGAGCAGCCGCAGCTGGGATTGGGGCCCGCCGGCACCGCCCGGCCGGCCCGGGGGGAGGAGGCGGCGGGAGGAGGAGCGGCGGACCGCAACGAGCTGGCGGGGCTCGGCGCGGCGGTCCCTGAAGATGGCGGCGGCGGAGCCGGGCGCTGCTCCGGGTGGCGGGGGCTGCACGCCGGCGGGCGGCGGCTCCGTGCCCGTCCTTTTCTGTTTCTCGGTTTTTGCGCGGCCCTCCAGCGTGCCCCACGGCGCCGGCTACGAGCTGCTGATCCAGAAGTTCCTCAGCCTGTACGGGGACCAGATAGACATGCACCGCAAGTTCGTGGTGCAGCTCTTCGCCGAGGAGTGGAGCCAGTACATTGACCTGCCGAAGGGCTTCTTGGTCAACGAGCGCTGCAAGGTGCGCCTGGTCCCGCTGCAGATCCAGGTGAGAGCCGGCGGCGCGGCAGCACCGGCCGCCACAGGTGCGTGTGAGGGCGGACAGCCGGCCCGTCCCGCCGCGGCAGCCCCCAGCCCCTTCCGAGAGAAGCGGCGGGTCCTGCAGCGGTCTGGGACCGTGGGCGTAGCCCCCACACCCCGCACTCACCTTCTCTCCCTGGAAACTTTCGGTTTCGTAAGCCGGGGAGTCAGGTGCGCTTTGTGCCACACGCGTGTGGTAGCTGGGCTTTGCCTTCAGCTGGGCAGAACTTACTTGGCGTCATGAACGGGAAAGCAAGTCACGTCCCTGAAGCAATCAGTGCTCTCCGTTAAATCAGGCGACTGGTGCTAACCCGGCCTTTACCGGGGGTAATGCTACGAGGTGGAAACTCAAAGGGTGCCAGTAAAGTGGGCTCTGCCAGAGCTTGATATCTTGACTTGTAGTTCGTCAGAACCTCTGTATCCCTCTTTGCCTCAAAAAGCCCTTTACGATATACAGGTTTATAGCTTGGTAGTTCTGTAGCCACGAACTAGGAAGCCAGACTGCCAGATAGGTGCAGTTACAGATGCTTTCCCATGAAGATACTTTCATGCCCACTAGAGATTGGTGCAAGTTGTGCTGTAATACTTCCACTCAAAACACATTGCTTCTTCCCTTCTCCAGTATCAAAGAATGCAACTTGAAAAAACCCAACAATCCAAAACAAACCCCAATAATAACACCCACATCATTGCTGTTTTCATTCATATTATTTTTTAAAAAATTATAATTAGGAAGTTTTAGTTTGCCCAGCCAACATTTCTAAGAAGTTGGAAAAGTGCTACCATAAAAGCTGAAACAATGTTTGTCTTCTCTTAATGTTTTCAGAAATGGCTAATTCGTCCTGTTTGTAAACTCTGCTTAATCATAGTGTCTTGTGCGTCTAAACTCTCAAGGTGGCCTGTTTACTTATACTGTAACACATCAAGGATGCCCTTGGCATCTTTTGTTTTAGTCTTAATTTTATGTATGGAAAGAATGGAGCCAACTAGTTTAATAACTTACTATTAACTCTCATCATATGCACTCATCATAATCAGTTTCAAACTTTTCTGTTTCTCTGTCATAAACAGAATTTATGGGAGCCCAATCAGAAAAATTGGAAGGGAACAGTCTTTCCAGCTTGCAAAAAGAGTTGGTATGGATGTTAGTTAGAACAAGGATTTTAAAAACAGAATTATTGTATTCTGGACATATAATAGTGTTGCACATTGGAATTTTAGTTCTCATTTGTGTATGCAGATCACTACTCTGCAAAGACTCCTTTGCAGATGTCTTCTGCACTGAAACTGTAAGTGCAGCTCAAGCATTTGTAGCAAGACATATGTCTTGGAATAAAGGTCAGTACCGAGACAAGGAAGGATACATCACTCCCAGGGTGCAAATGCGCTAGACAGCTTTGACTGCAGGGATTCAGGATGAGCCTATGTGTTATGCATTATTGCCTATTTGATTGCCTACTCACACCAGTACTGTTGCAGTTCTGTGACAAGTGCAGCTGTTGATATAAATAGGATGGTATTCGTGGGTTATTTCTTGATGTATTTCAGCAGCTGTGAATGAGCTGAAGACATCTCAACTGAGACATCACAATGATGTCAGTCAGATTGCCTTAAGCCAGAGACAGGTGCTCAGAGATCACTTGTTTGAGAAACATTTGGTATGATACAGACACAGCTGCGCTTTTTAAGACCTTTAGGACTTAGTGATGGGAATATTATACTTCTTGTGTATTCATTCAGGCATTGCCACTATTATATACGCTTTTTTCCTTCCCTCCCACCTTTTCTCCCTTCTTCTCTCCCTGATGTTTTATCTGCAGTTACACACAACAGTGATTGGTCAACTCCGTGTGTGGCACAGTCAGTGGAATCACTGTTTTGTATGTATGTTTCAAAAGGGACGACTTTTGCTCGCTGATGTGATTAGACTTTCATATTTAGAAAGATATTTCTGGTTTAAAATTAAAATTCAGAGATGCTAGCAACTGTATCCCCAGACAATAATTTGTTCTTTTATATGCATGTTTTATGAAGTACATGTATGCATTTAGTTGAAGGTAGCATTTTAACATTTAAGGCAGCTAGAGTCCACAATCTCTGGAATATTATCTTTTCATTTTGATTCCTGTGCAGGCCTGTTGTAGAAGGATGCCTTAGCTCATGAAATGTCAGCATCAAATGGTGTTTGACTGGGCTGTTTCAATTTCTTGTCCCTGTAGCTGAGGGGGCCAGTAATCTCATGGAGCAATTGCCATAAGCTGTCCTTGGAAATCTACTCCATGAACTTAGTTCAAGGCTTGATCTATAAAGGGATATTTGCTCTCTGGTTGTTTTATGCCTTTGTACCATCCTCATATATGTACATTTGTTTGGTTTGGGTGTCCTGACACAAAACAGTCGCAGAAGCTTTTGGTGGCCATGCAGTGTTAGGCAGGCTGATGGGGTGTGCTGCACTGTGATGTTCTGCCTGGCTGCTGCTCCTCAACTCAAATCTCCTCAACCACAGACATGTAGTGAAGAGGGACATTTCCTCAGGCCTCTCCCAGCTTGAGGGACTGTATCTGATTTTCATAAATTTTAAGTCTTTTAAAAGTATTTTAACAAAGAACTATAATATTTATAGTTTGGGTGAAGGAATGCAGGACCACTTTAATTGCCTCTATTTAAATACAGTTAAATAGCACTACAAAAATTATTGTGTTTTCTTGTAGTGCTGTAGCTGCCTTTGAAGGAGTGGAGTAAGGAAAAAGACTTTGGTAATAGCCAAAGAAAAGACAGCTATATGCACACTACAGCTGTGTAATAGAGGAGTTCAGGCAGCTTTCAAATGTATAACCAAGAGAGGCTATTTCAGAGTCGCTGTCACAGCTTCAAGGTGACTTCTTCTCAGGAGGACTTGTGCTCTGTATTTACAAACTGGTAAACCTTAAGATACTGAAGCTAAAAGGGTAAAATTATTGCTGACATCATTGCATAAAGCACGTCTATTTCAGGATGGTTTTTTGAGACAGATTGGTGTCTCAGGCTTATCTTTCTTGATAAAAACTGCTTGCAGAATGATATCCAACTGTTGCTGCATGATAAGGTAAATATAACAATTAATACATGAATTTTTGCTCTCATTGCATGTATCTGGTATTGTTTGGATAGTCTGGAACTAGAACTAACAGTAACTCAGAAACCCAAGTCTATTTTCTGAACACCAGGAAAAGCCAAAACATAAATAGCAGGGGTGTTATTTGGGAGTTTTAGGGTGAAATTACAAATTTTGGTAAAAAATTTGAAAAGCACCATGTAGAACCTTAAAGAAGGGGGAAAAAAGGGCTGAAAATACTGAAAGAGGATTTTTTTCCTGAAATACATACTCCTTGTTTGTTTATCTTTACTCTGCAGCAAGCATTTTAGTAATTTTAAATTTTGCTGAAGACTTTTGTACATTAGTTATATGTACATCATGTATTTTTTAACTAAATCTGTGCTTTTAAAATGATGAATTACATGTAAAAGGCTACACATTAGCTTAAGATAAATATTTATGTGTCTAAATTGAAACACTTGTAACCTATTTTTCTCTTGAAACACATCTAACTGAATTTATTAATTTTTTCATTTGAAAGAAAGGCAGGAACGTACAACTGAATCTTAGAGATTTCCTTTAAGAAATACAAAAGAAAAGGTGGTAGCTTCTTTTTACTGTTCTCTCTTACATGCTGTTCTTGAAATACCAAGTTTGCAACATCCCCCTGCTGTCTGCCCTTTTAGCAGGTAACCTTGATGTGAGATTTATAAAGTCACTAGTGATATTAAATGGAGTTATTTCTTTGCTTCCAGTTTCTTATTCATTACAAATACTGTAGGGAAAATTCATTGCATGTATCATAATTTCCTGGACGTTGAACAGGGAAAGTACAGATAAAAAGCCAGTATATGTGAATATTTTTGTAAATCTGTAATTATAGTACTTCATCACAATCACATTTTGTCTGATTAATAATAATCAGTAGAGGTGATATACATGTGAAAAATCACCTCTCCTTTCCTACCTAGGTATTTTCTAGAGTAGGGTTTAAAGCTGTATGTGACTCGTGACAGCACTCCTTTAAATCCTGGTCTGGATAAGGTCCTAGAGATGACTTTTTAGCTGGGTAAAAGAGCTGCATCAGGTTACGTGGCCATTTGATGTACCTGTTCTGGTTGTGCTGTGGGTAACCTTCAGCTGGAGGACAAAAAATCCTAACTAAGAGAATTGAAGTACAACAAATAGAAATGCTTATATACTGTTGAGAGAAACTTCAGGTCACTCGGGTTTTGATGGGTTTTTTTACTTCTATTTTGAGTTCAAGTTGTTTAATGTTAGTGTGGCTGAGTAGATGTTATTTGCAGGGTGGATTCAGGCAGTGAATGTGCCACTGTGTGGCTGCAGTGGCTCACAATCCTTGCCCAGCCTGCCTCTTTCTGCAGTGAAATCAAACAGGTGTTGATGTGCCAGCCCAGGCTTGATGTTTAGTTGTAGTTTTGCCCTCATGCCAGTTCTTTGGCATGTGGCACTGTGGAGGTCTGGGTGATTTTCACTGCCAGAAGATGTGAAGTGGAGGCGTGTCACATGAGCCTGACACAGCGTTGTTGCAGAAGGGGAGGATGGCATTGAAAGCAAGTGAGTAGTAGGATTTACATGGCACACTAAGGAACTAGTAGACCAAACCTTTCCTTTATACATAGCAAATACTTATGTGAATTTATTTATGGACTGTGTTAGCTACTATTTATGAAACTTAATTTCAAACCGCTTTCTGCTGCACTCTGTCCTTCCCACATCTGCTATTCCACGTAACACCAGCAAGTGTTGACTCTGATCTTAGCATCTCTTTCTTCCAGTTTCCTCTTGTTCTGCCACAATTCAGACTGCAAGTTAATCAGAAATAAATATGAAAATCAATATATGAATTATTTGTGTTAGATTTTAAAAGCTTTTATTTAGCAAATATACAGTTGACACAACTTTGTTTTAGAGAGCTGCTGGTATGAATCTGAAGGCATAAATTAAATTGTATGAAACCAACTTGACAATAAAGAAAAGCGGATACAGTGCTTTTGCTCCAGCTCCCTGTGCTTTTTGACATAAACATATGACATTCAGTGGAAGTCTATAATAAGGATACTTCCTGACTGGAAAGAGAATTAGTTTTCTTCTGCACTTCACTGTCAAATCAGAATGAAATTGTATTGTGTTCTTTAAGATTGCTTCCAAATACACTGTTTTTAATTATTCCATTGTCCTTGTCCTTGACGAAACTTAGGGCAGGTAGTGTTTTTGCAGAAGATCCCAGCTTGGAAGGAGCTGCAAACATCTGGAAAAGCAAACTTCAGGTATTTCACAACAAGTTGGAGAAACGGGGTGCAATAAGATGCACTTCAAAATGGAAGCAGCAATGTAGAAATAATCAGCTACACAAATAGAAGATTAGGGAGACTTCAGGGGCTGATTTATAAGTTTAAAATGCAGCTCAGGAGTCTAAGTATCATCAATTATGAAAAGAGCAAATACTGTACTGGAAATTACAAGATAAACAGGCCCTGAAAGGGCTGTGAATTGGCTGATATTTGGGGCCCTGCTAGAGCAGTAAAGTAGTATGGGCAGAGAAACACTGCTGTGATAGTAGTATTGAGTACTTCATTCCAGACTGCAGTTTGAAAACTACCCCAGGGAGGACCATGAAAACAATTCGAGTTGTAGAAGAAATACTAAAAGCATTAGATGTGTTTTAGAATAAGGAGGGGGAGGGGAAGGTCCAAAGGGAGACCTAAGAGTCTGAGTCTTGAGGTCTGATAATAAGTTTTGCACATGGTTATCCATGTGAAGGAGGATGGTAACGCTCTTGTGTTTCAAATTCACTGTGGACCTAACTGGAAATAACACTCTTAAATGTCAGCAAACAAGCTGTGGATGAGAAAACACTGAATGGTGAAGGTAACAGAGCTGTGGGATGGGTTTTATAGAAGTTCTACTGCTGATGGGTCAGACCATGTGGTTATCTGTGAAGAATATTTGTATTTGTTTGATCCTTCTGTACCAAGGCAGTAGATTAACTTTACATAGGTGATTCTACAGTCCATGATGGTTTGTGGTAGGTCAGACAAATCTTAAAAATTTACATAATTACGGAATCAATTAGACTGTAAAAGACCTCTGAGATGGAGTCCAGCCTATGACTGAATACTGCCATGTCAATTAAATCATGGCACCAAGTGCTACCTCCAAGTCTTTCCTTCAACGCCTTCAGTGACAGTGACTCCACCACCTCCCAGGGAAGCCTGTTCTAATATCTAATCACCCTTTTTGTGAAGAAATCCTTCCTAAAGTCCAACCCAAACCTCCCTGGTGCAGGTTTTAAGTGATGGAAAGATTTAACGGAGAAAATAATAGTCTTTCCTTGTCATACAAATGCTAAGACAAAATGATACATTTTATGAGTAGGAACCACACTTTAAAATATTGTTTATTCCAATTATTCTATTTTTATTGTTGAGCTGTAGGAAAGTTAAATGTCATGTTTTTCTTCTGTGATGGTAATAAGTGCCAGAGCTGGAATGGGTCACAGTAGGTGCTCCCTGTGGTGTTGAATTGTACATTAATACTGCCCGCCAACTGCTTTTTGCATTATTCAAGCATGTAGATGGATGGCATTCGAGAACAAGGTGGTTATTTAATTTTATGTCCAATCTTTCTTGGTTCCAGGCCTCATTCATTACCTTGTGTAGAGTTGCAGAAGTGTTATTTGGGAAAAATATCTGGAGGCTGCCTTCCCTAACCCCTTGATCAAATCAGCTGCTGCACTGGTGAATGCTGAAAATCTCCAAGGATGGAGATCTCACAAGTATGGTAACCTTTCTCAGTGCAGCTGTATCTTCCTGGTGAAAAAGATTTCCCTAATGCCTCTTGTGATGGTCTTCTGTGTTCCTGTGGTTTGTATCAGTGAGCCCAGTGTTACATTGTCTGCACTGTGGTTGTTACTACATTTGCTTCTGTATCTGCTTGTATTAATTGTGTTGCTGCTTGGCTCACAAGGACTGCAGGAGCCATGTTTATGAATGGTTGCTGCTTTGGTAGTAGTGGTGTCATGAATCTGAGAATTGAGGTAATTTAGCATTTACAATTGTTAGCATACAAGTAGTTTTCCCAGCAATTTGAAGTGGCCATTGCATATGTTTAAGTATGGCCATTATTAAACATGGCCTTGGAAATGAACAACATTTTACTCTGAAGACATGTCGTGAATAAGTGAAAGTTTTGGAATTAATATTTATTGATTCCCAATTCCTTTTTGGTGAGTTGACCTTGGCTGGCCACCAGATGCCCACTAAGTTGTTCCATCACTTGTCCTCAATAGGACAGAGGGGGAAAAATATGACAAAGAAGCTTATGCATTAAGATAAGGACAGAGAGGGATTGCTTGCCAATTATCGTCATAGACAAAACAGACTTGGGGTAATTAGTTTAATATAGTGCTAATCAATAACTGGCTAGAGTAACCATAAATAAGAGCAAATGTAAAAACACCTCTTCCCCATCCCTCCCTTCTTCCCAGGTTTAGCTCTACTTGCAACTTCTCTACCTCTTCCCTTCAAACAGCACAGAGGGATGGGGAATGGTGTTTGTGGTCAGTTCATGAAACTTCACCTCTGCCACTCATTCTTCTCACACTCTTTCCCTGCTCCAAAGTGGGGTCCCTCCTGTGTGAGCAGTATGTCATGAACTTCCCAAATGTGCATCCTTCCCACAGGCTGCAGTCCTTCTCTGCATACTCCAGCATGGGCTCCTCTCTAGAGTCACAGGTCCGGCTAGGAGCCTGCTTCAGTGTGGCCTTTCAGAGTCACAGTTGCAGGCCTTCTTCAAGGCTCTGCCGTGGAGTCCTTCAAGGACTGCAGGTGGAATTCTGTTCCACTGTAGAACCCCATGGGATGCAGGGGCACAGCTGCCTCACCATGGACTGCACCAGAGGCTGCAGGGGAATCTCTGCTCCAGCACCTGGGGCACCTCCTGTCCCTATTTCTGCACTGAGCTTGGTGTCTACCCTGCTCTCTCTCCCACATATTCTCACCCTTCTCTCACAGCTGCTGTTGGACAGTGGGGTTTTTTTTACCCTTTCTTAAATACGTTAGCATAGGGTTGTCACTGGCATCACTGATGCAGCTGATCTGTCTTGGATTCAGCTGGCATTAGCTCTCTCTTGACATGAGGCTGTTTCTGGCATCTCACAAAAGCCACCCCAATAGCCTCTCCGCAATTACCAAAACCTTGTCACGTAAACTCAATATATCTGCACTCTTCCAAAATACATTCTTTTACAGATTTTGTAATTTTGTTTCAGTTTAAAACATTACAGCCTCAGACTGCAGAAAATGAAGTGGATGTAATAATGAGTAGTTCCAAGAAGCTCTTTATTCAATTCGATTTATCTGTCTGCTGAAAAGCTCCTGAGTGGATGCAATTTCTCTTGAGTTGCCTTACAACTAAATAATAGTATGTAGCTCTTTTCTTTCCCTGTAACTTCCATCTGAAGCCCTCTACTTTGGTTTTACAGGTAGTGCAAGTAATTCATTTATACAAATACAAAGCATTCTTTCTAAGTGTAAGAAAATTAAGTATTTGATTTATTTTTCTTATCCCCTCTCTTCTGCCCTACTGGGTAGCTTGTATGAGGGGAACACTAGGAGATTACTTTTGTGATTAAAATGTATTCAGTTTGGCTTCTAATATTTACAGTCTTCTCTACTTTCTGGCCTTTGGATTTTCATCAGAGTTGTGCTAAAAGATGCCATAGACAAATCAAATTGACTACACAATGTACAGTATTGTATAGGAAGTATCGAAGGTATTGAAAATGTGTGTACATAGAATATCTGAAACCAAGTGGAAACCTGAATTTTTTTTAACTTTAATTTATCGTGAGTCTATATCAGTTCCAAGAGTTGTGTATTTAAAAATTAATTTGAAGAATGTAATTTTGCTTTTGGTACTTTCTATTTTTTTTGCTATAATTTAGACAGTATGTTCCTCTGCCCCCTTCAGAGTTCAGAAATTTCTGTGTACATTTATGTTGACTTATGTTTCCCACCTAATAAAATCTTGAGTACATATTGATGACTGTACCTTACTGTTCAGTATCAGCTATTTGTTTGAATTTAGAAACATACCAAAATCAGGCTTGAAAAACTTTTCTCCTATTTTGACTCAAAGTAGCAGAAATCCATAATCTAGCAGAGATATTGCAGACTCTTCCTCGTTCTGCTGCATTTCTGAAAGGATGTCCACTGCCATGGAAAACATTACCTTTATTTCTTTTTTTCAGATTACTACTTTGGGCAACCTAACACCCTCAAGCACTGTTTTTTTCTGTTGTGATATGCAAGAACGATTCCGGCCTGCCATCAAATACTTTGGCGATATTATCAGTGTGGGCCAACGATTGGTATGTTTGCTTTCTTGTTTTCTTTTGATCACTCACTGTAAACAATTATTTTACATACAGTCTAACAATTAGCTAGTATTAGGCAATAACGATGTCTTTGTTATTATTGAAGTTTTTTTGTTTGGTTGGTTTTGGCTTTTTTCTTTTTGTTTTTGTTAGTTTGTGGGGTTTTTTTAATGTTTGCTCTCTGTTCCCTTACAGCTGCAAGGTGCACGGCTCTTGGGAATTCCGGTTATTGTCACTGAACAGTATCCCAAAGGTCTTGGCAGCACTGTGCAAGAAATTGATTTAACAGGAGCTAAACTTGTGCTTCCCAAGACAAAATTTTCAATGGTGCTGCCAGAAGTTGAAGCAGCATTAGCAGAGATCCCTGGCGTCCGGAGCATTGTCCTCTTCGGAGTAGAAGTAGGTGCCTTGTCATTCTGATACTGGTTTATGGTAATGTCTGTTGGCTCTCAAAGGGGACATCGCTTTCTTTAATTAAAAAAACCCAAATCAATTTATATTACTTAGAGCTTAGATATCCCCTACAGAATAAATTATTTTTGTGTTGTCTTTAATATTATCTTGTTATAAAATTTGAGATGAGATACTTGTAAACTATAGGCACTATAGGCACTTGTCTCAATCTTAACTGGCATTTAAAATGCATATTGAGTTCCCTAGTACTGCCAGGGGTAGAAAAATACGTATTTGAACTCTAATTAATTATGAACTCTAATTTGTGATTGTATTACTTTCATTTTGTAATAGTGGTTTCTTGGTGGCTTTTTTGCCTTTGATTTCTCCCCTGTAGACTCATGTCTGTATCCAGCAAACAGCGTTGGAATTAATTGGTAGAGGTCTGGAAGTTCATATTGTAGCTGATGCCACCTCATCAAGAAGTATGATGGACAGAATGTTTGCTCTTGAGGTAAGTTTCTTAGTCAAGGATTTCTTTGCCTTGAATTGGTATGTTAAGTTCTCTGCTTATTGTAAGCTAATGAGGAATTTTTATGGACAAAGCAGTGGATAAATGTAGATTTGAGAAGAGATGAGTGCTCTGATTCTTAAAATAGCATCAAAAATGGAGAAGTACTGCCTTTTTTCCCCTTAAATTATGATTTAATATGCATAACCTAGTTTGGGATGTTTGGAATTTAAAAGTGATTGTTTCATACAATATAGATTACTCTGTATGAACATTAGCGTTTTAGCATATCCCTTTATGCAGTGTTGTGCCTACAGCAGAATAAAAGCGCTATAAACCTTCTGGCTTTGTTGTTCCTAAGAGTATTTATTCAGGTGTTGAAATTCTTGAAGTGCAATGAAATACACTATGTGATCCTGTTCAGATTTCCTTGTGCTCCTGTCCCTCCTTGTGCTTGTCCTCATCAGTGTAAATTAAATCTTAATCACAAGACCCTGATTATAGTAAAGATTCCCCTCCCCCCGCTTTTAGGAGCTTAGTCAAACTAAATGTTGAGAAAGTGGAGATAAATGTAACAAGAAGATTTAAAAGCACATACAACTATATGGTAGCAAATTCATGCAAATGATTTTTGATGGTGTACTCTTAACTTGCCCACAGGCATCGCTGTTGAAAGTCAAAGCCTGATATATACATTAAATATTGCAAATTTTGCCTCAGGCTTTAACAATTATTTGAAGTAGAAACCAGTGATAACCACAGCATGTTATACTTTTTCATAGATTTTGAGAAGACTTAATTTCTTAAAGGCTAAAGAGAAATTCCCAGCATATAGTGACTGATGAAACCTGTGACTTCAATTAAGTGGAAACGTAATGTCAACTGTCACATAGAGCATAGGGACACACACAGAGTACAGGAGTGACTGAAGTCATGGACTTCCCAAATCAATGTGGTGCAGCAGCAGTAGGAGACAAAACAAATGTAGAAAACCTTAAATCTGTTTGCATTATTCTGTATGTTTTTGTACATTTATCACTTACACTGTGTCTGTAAGCATAGAAGTTCGCCCAATGTAATAAAGGTCAAAACAGAGACTAGCTAAATTTGCTTTACTCTCTAGTCAAAAAGGTATTGATCTTAAAAGTGCGATTGCTTGAAAAAGCTGTAAATTTTTCAGTTTGCGGTAACTTTTTGGTACACCTTTGCAATTCTTTCTCAGTAAGCAAAAGACATTTTGCTGTGGTCCCTTACGTCACCACTCATTACAATATGATTCAGCTAACACTTGCTGCATGGTGTTGAGCCAGCAGTAGCACCTTCTCTGCTGCACATGGCAGCACATACCAACGTTGTCCTCTTCTTGTGTTGCAGAGCCTCACTTAAAAATGCTACTGAGGGATGTGGGCTAGAGCAAGCAAGACATGGGTGTGCTTGGGAGGAGGACACCAGGAGAAATGGACATGTGTTGGACATGTCCTTAATCCTGATGGCTGTGCCATTACGTATTTTAGTGAAGTGGCAACATATCAAGTTCTTGGATAATCCTGCCTTAGTTTCACCATAGAGTTCACAGTTCCTAGTCACATTCTTTTAATGAGTGAGTCTAACATTGTCTCTTGTGCAAACTTACGCAAGCTGGTGAGCGGAGATGAGTTTCATTGACCAGGGTTCCTGGACTGTTCTCCTTACCTGTCTGGGAAGATGAGTGTAACATTTGCCTTTTTACAATAACACAGCCCTTCTCTATTCACAGTGACCTTTCAAGAATAATAGAGTGACCTTGCAGTGATAACAACTAGCCTCCTCAGCAACCCCAAATTACTCCCATCTGATCCCACCTGCCCCTTCAGTTCTCCACATTTTCTATCACATAGCATGTGTTTTGATTGTGCTGGTGATGAGTATGCAAATACGTGAGTGGGTGTACTAGGAAGTGCAATTTGACTTAATTGGTAACAAAAGCTTTCATGTCTGCTTGGATAACAGGTTGTGTCCACTTCTGTTGTGTGCTTAATAATGGCAGCAGGCAACAACTTGTAGTTAAAAAAATCCTCAGAAACCAAAAAAATCTCGAAATTTTCATTGATGAAATAGCTCAACAGTTCAAGGTTGTGGCTATTCTGAATCTCTGCCCTGTCTGATGAAGATGTCTTATGCCAGTGCTTGGTCTTGGATTGAGACAGCTTAATCGGCTCCTGCTGGATTTTTCTCTGTTCTTTGAGTTTTCTACTTGTTTGTGCAGTGTGGATGCAACATACTGTCAATAATTTCCTTCTTCTCAAAGACAGCATTTTAAGAAAACCTGTGATTTTCTTGGAAATCATCCAATATACTTAGCAAATGCATCTCTTAGTTTCTGCTAATTTAAAATCTATAAATATTATATCTAGTCCTGGAAAAGGTATAAGGTAATGCCAGCCTCTTTTGACATGTTATGCTAT
Organism: Cyanoderma ruficeps; assembly: GCA_008694505.1. NCBI lineage: Eukaryota > Metazoa > Chordata > Aves > Passeriformes > Timaliidae > Cyanoderma > Cyanoderma ruficeps. The sequence continues at coordinate 2,136,075 of VZDJ01000187.1, read as the reverse complement.
GTTTTGCTTTTAAAGAGACGTTCTCTCTTTTCAACCAACATTTTACAGAGGGCAATGATTTTTTAAGGCTCTGGATTTTTTCTCGTCCATACTAGTTAAAACCAAAACCTATTTATTCTTGGAGAGGCTTATGTCAAAAATATTGCCATAATATTTCGTATTAATTTTCCTATTTTTTCTTCTTTTTTGTATGCGAGGTTTAGCAAATATGATTGTATGGAGTAGGAGAGCTGAGGAAGGTAGCTGCTTTGTTTCAGCTTAAGAATACTGCAAGTCTTGTTGCTATAATGGCACTGACTTCAGTAAATCCAGCCTTGTTAGTTTGTTGTTACACAGACTGTAGTTTTCGTAGTTTACATATACTTTACTGGTTGGTCCCTTAAAGTTAATAACTTTCACCCATCCCTTGCTTTGTAATTGAACAGCTCGAAAGTTTAGAGCTTCTCTTTGCTTTAATGATTACAGTTGAAACCTGTATGTACATATATATATAGAGAGAGAATAGAGATTCTCTGCCACTTGCCTCCCTCAGCTTATTCAAGATCCCATTAGATTTGGTGGAGCATGCAGCATGAGGGAGGGAAAGGTGACTCCATGAGCAGTTTTACTGCCAAAGCATCTGTGCGATGGCTGGGAAAATGATGGGGGACATGGGTTGTTCAGCCTTTGCTGAAGGTAACTGTTATGTAAGCAACAACCACAGTTTAGAAGGTCCAATAACTTTACATTAAGTTCTGTGCCTTGGGCTACATGAAGCCCGAGCCCTGTGGAGTTGCACGCTTAAAAGATCTAGCAGACCTCCTTTGGTTTTGCTTTCTCTGTAGCCATACATTTTATCCTGTAGCCTGTGAAAACTGACTCTGGAGTTACTGTCTGTAATGAAACATTTAAAAAGATGCTGCTGTTGTGCCAGTATGATTTATAATGTGTGTAGAAAAGATCTTTTTCTTTCTCCAGAGATTGTTGCTACTAGTGTGCTCTGTAGTCCAAAAGCTGAAGTAGTGGTACATAATAAGGACTGAAAGAGAAATTTCTTGTTTAATGCTGTTAGCTTGGACCTTGCTGTTTTATTTTTCCCCAGGCCTTTCCTTGCATGAGAGTGAAGAAAGCTGTCCTCTGGGTTATGCAAGGGGAAAGAGTTGTTATTAAAATATGTGTGTCTGCTGCCTATTAAACCTGACTTGGGGAAAGAATCCAGTTGAAGTAGAAAGTCTCATTTGTAATCCAGGGCAGCCTTTTGCCATAGGAAAGTCTATTTTCATCCTAGCTTTATAAGTTATACCACTAAGAAATGCTGAAATGGATTTGACAGTACTTTTTTAAAGTTAATAGGAGATGTTTTTAAAAATGCTATCCGTCTTTTCTTTCAAAATTCCCTCATTCATGTTTGCAAATATGTTACATGATTTCTTCTCTGCTTTTTTATTTTTCAGCGTCTCGCACGTACTGGGATTATAGTTACTACTAGCGAAGCGATATTGCTGCAGCTGGTAGCTGATAAAGAACATCCAAAATTCAAAGAAATTCAAAATCTCATTAAGGCAAGTGCCCCTGAGTCAGGGCTCCTTTCCAAAGTTTAAAGCAGGCGTGGAGGAAGCATATCTCACTGTCCTCTTTATAGAGGATGGAAAGCTATAAGCGCACATGTACACGTTCCTTCGCTCAAAGTTTGGTAGGAGTGTAAAAATAAAAATAGACATATTTGTGCTTGCCTTAGCAAAATTGTCTGTTGTATGTCTGGGTGCCAGTATGTTCTGTTTAGTTACAGCTGTCAGAGGGTTTGAATACCATAGGACCCTTTTGTTGTCAAATTTCTTTATTTTAAAAAAATAAACAGAGGTGCCTGCTAGTCCACACTATACACTGATTGTAACAGTTCAAAAAAAAGCGTATTTCTGTGACACCTCTTGATTCTGTGCTTTGCAAGTGTTCTGTGATGTTCTGTTTTACTTTTGTATTAGTAGATGATAATTACTTATTGGATAAATGCAATGTGATACGCTTTAATGTTCTATATAAATGAAGTATTTTATTAGGGCATAAATTAAAACTGAGTAAGATATATGACCTATAGGTGTGCTTTTATTCTCTAGGATAAAATGTAAGCACTTTGCTTCATAGACAAGACATATAAATCAAGCAGAGCTGATGTTTGATTGCCCTAGGTAGCTGAAATCTGCATCATGACATTTGATTATACTGAAATTGACTGCCCAAGGCTGTACTTTACTTAAGTGTATACAAACAGAAGACTGTTGTGTAATGAGTTCTTTATAAACAATCGTTGTAAACACTTCAGAACTTGAGAATATTACCAAAGCTGTAAATTGGAAGTGCTGAGGATGTTTAAGAATGAAAACTTTTCAGGTTCAAGTGCTAAATCTACTAATATATTAAGATTTATTTTGCTTTGGTTTACCCCCAGTTTAGTTAGACTGAATAATTCTATCCAATTTACTCAAGAGGGCTCTGAAAGAAGGCTTAGCTTCCCTTGTTTTTGTGCTTTTTTTGTCGGCTGTAGTTGGGTGGAGTTTGAATAGAATCTAAAATAGGTCTAAAAACATTCTTCAGGAAAATAGCATCTTTAACATAGTGGTATATATTTTTTCTATCTAGAACTAATCTTTTAACATGTGATTGTTCATAAAGGCACTTCCTTCATGTTCTAGGGGATTAAATAATGTTGTATAAAGTTTACAGTGTGCCTGAGACATTTATTTTTTTAAGAGTACTAGAAGATGTCATACTAAACACTGATCTCTTTGGTAGAAAAGCTATTGAAGTACATGTATTATTTAAAACTGCTTATTTCTCCCACAAGATGGCTCTAAAATAATTGTTTCATAAATAAAAATAGTTTCAATTGTTTCATATAACCTTTATATGTTCAAAACAAATAAAGAGTTAACATTTGCTGTCTCTCTTTCACTTGTGATATTTATTGTAGAGCAAATCCTGAAAGCTGTGTTTGCCATGGACCTTATACTAGTTTGTACAGCTGTGGAAGTTCTATGGATGTCATGGGAATTTTGTGTAAAGATCAAGGGTGGATAATGTGGAATGATTCTTGTCTTCTGCATTTAGTTACTGTGTTATTTAACACTCTAGAATACGAAGAATGAACATTGTGCTTCAAACTGGAGGCTGGGATGCAAGTTGTGTTAAGAAATCTTGTCCTGTATCACTGACCTACTTTTAGCCTTCTTTTCTGGTACATTAATTGTGTTTCTTAGCAGTATGAAGTTCACTTATATAAATCAACAGCTGTGCACAAAAATGCTATAAATTTCTTGTTAAATAACGGCTTTATTGCCTTCTTACCTTTGTGTGTTGATGGTACCAAGAGACATCAGTTGAAAGAAAAACCGTGGCATTTTTCACATGTTTATTTTTGGAACAATATCAATTGCCTCAAAATCAAATACATGGATTTTTAAGAGGCAGTGGTATTGGTTACTAGAATGTTACCATTTTCATAGAAAAGTAAGATGAAGGACAGATGTCACATCTTCCTTTACATTCCTGTTTTGCCACAAGGGGAATCATTTAGTAGCAAGATGGCACTAAAGAAGCTATAAAATACGTTGATACTGTCTGTGATGATTCTAAATTTTTTATAAAACTGAGCTCTTAGATGTGAGTTTAGGGGCAAAATACATTCCTCTTTTGTTAGATGGATGTGTTATTCAGCATTCATGGGTAATTCAGATGAAATTATAAGTGTGTTTATTTAAAAAGAAGAGGAAAAAAAAGTTGCCATGTTTCTGTTATGGTAAGGTAGGTTTGTTCATGGGACATAATTTCCTTTGCTTCTTCATTGCTCTCACTTGTCTATATTTTCTGTTCTCTGACAAGTGGGTGTTCCAATGCAGTAGAACAGCAGAAATGAGTTGTTTGAGAAGAGGTCTGTAGGTTATTGCATAATCTAGAGTAAATACAAAAATGTTTTGTCCTGCAAGGATAGGAAATAAATTAACGAAATAACATGGAGGAGGATTGCTTAAGGATATACTCAGCTGATTGTGAAGAAGTTCTCTGTCAAGCTTTTCTTTATTTGAAGACTTCACCACAACTATGGCTAAGCAATACAATTGTCACCTGCTCCAGGTGGCTTCAGCATAATTTCTCTTTTCTTGGGGAAGCAGAAAGACACTTCTTTATGGAGAAGGGTGGTTTATTTTCCCTTGTAGGAGTTCTGGTTCTGTGCAAAGTTGCTAATACATTGTTTACCTCAGTGCAGTAGCTGAAACATAAATGCTGCACTAAGTATAGTAAGATATGTGTGTGATTAGTTTTAATCTGCTAAATCCTTGCAAAGTAGAGTATTTTTTCTTATTAGGACTGTTTAGGTTTTGAGTTTAAAATGTGACCCTGTTTATTCACAGAACCACGGTGCTTTTATTATTTTTCCACCTGCTTGGTAATTTTGTATGAACTGAAGTGAGTAGGGTTTCCAGTAACCTTTGCAAAGCCTGAAAACAGAGAATGAATAAAATATCAGCTGTCAGGAGCCAATGTTTTCTATTATGGCTGAAGAAATTATGCTGTGGGACTGTTCCACAGTCATTTTTACACTTGCCTGTCAGTAGCTCTCCGGCACGTTCACTTAAGTAAATTATGCTGCTTATTGTATGTGTTTCCTATTAGACATAGGAAGCCCTCTCTCAACCCCACGTCCTCCCCCCATATTTATTACTTTATCTAAACCCCCCATATTTATTATTTTATCTAAACAATTACTTTAACCTTTTGGGAGAGAAGAATTCAGATCAGTCATTTTCTGCTGCTACAGACTGTTTTTTTCCTTGTGTAAGACATGAAGACTGGATACTTTGTTGCTTTAAAAGCTTTGTTTCAATTAAAAAGTAATTACTGGACCTCTGGAGTTCTGAGGAATGGCAAATGATAGAGATGATAAAGGCTTTTCCTTTGGTGAGGGGTGGTGCTAACTAGTAGTGCTTTGTAGTCCACTTGTTCTTCAGAGTATTTTTTTACCACTTTAAGTGGTAAAGAAAATGGCTAAAAAAAATGGCAGTGATTTCGAGAATCTGGGGTTTGGGTTTTTTTTTGCTTGCTGGATAAATTAGAGACAAAATGTACTGAATAGGTATAGCAGCTGTCCTTCAGATAGGTTTAGAAAATCTGCTCTGCAAATGGACTGTTGCAGGAAATCCATGAAAGAAAGTTCTGTTTTGATTGTCCAGTGCCAGTTTCATCATAGTAATTGGAATGCTTACCTCAAGTTGTTGTTTGCCCTTTCTGTAATTTCAAGTAGTACTTCTGGTACAGCAGAGATTGCAATTAATGGTATGTGCTGCTGCAGTATACATAAATATACAGATGCGGTATACATAAAAATAAGATGGAACTGCTGATATACATAAATATACCCCAAAGTGTGCAGTCTGGTCTTTTATTACTTGTTTGAATTCCGTAACTTAGTTTTCCATATGAGATAAAAGGATATTTGCAAAGGACTGCTGTGAATGGAGGGAATTTGTTAAGTGTATAGTATGCTTAGGTCAGCTTAATAGACTTACAAAAACCGCCAGGGTTGGCAGCTCTCCTGCCACTGACAGCATTAGGCTTTACTTAAATGAAACCCATTTATCTGCTCAAGAGAGAAGATTGAGCAAACAAATGAAGAAAGCAGTTAATAGATGGCGAAGTGCAAAGACAAAATGAGACAGAAAAAGTTTTCCAATTATTACTGGTTTGCTTCTTTTTTTTTTTGCATGGGGATGTTAGGAAGCTGGAACATTGTTAATAGAGTTTCATACCTTAATTTTCAAAAACTGAGTAGGTCACAGAAGTCATTGCCTTTATCTTGCTGTGCCCTTTATTTTCTTCATGTTCTTATTTTCCCTTGTTTCTATTATAACTGCCCAAAAAGCAGACTCTGGCAAACTTATTTTGGCTTTAAGTAACACAAAAATTGCCAGCTGGAAGGGCAAATATTCTGCTGTCAAATAGAAAAGAAGGAGAAGGTGTTGTAGAAAGACTGAAAATCACCATATACTTGGCATTGATGTTCCCAAGGCAGGTATTAGATGCATTATGGCATTCTGACCTTCAGATTTTGATCCAGAATTTAAGGATTTCATTGGGTACGTTAATAATTTCAAAGGGACTTGAATTGAGACATTGCAGATAGGGAAGACTTCATAAAGTAGGCATCTTTGCTAATGGGAATAAGCTAAATGTTCAGCAAAGTTTAGCCAGCTTGTGGCATCAGTGTTTCCACTTTAGGTCTCTTGTATAGCTTAAACCCCACAAACTTAGATAATGGCTGAAATGACTCTGTCTTCTGTTTGTGCATGTATTTGTATGGTTGCATTGTTTGGTTTTCTTACATTTCTATTCAGGCACTGAAAATCTTGGGGATTTGTCATGTTGAATAATCCTCCTGGATGTTCCTAGTAAAAATTCTTTTATCCAAGGAATGTAATGATTCCTGTGTTGTCTGATTCCTGTGTTGTCTACTAGCAACAGTCAGCTCTGTTGATGCTGGTAACAGTGAGCTACTTGATCCATGGGTGACAGTGACTGGAGGTGACAGGAAGTATGGCCAGGACCATCCAAAGGCTCAGAGCAGGCTTTGCCAGGTCCAGGAGACAGACCTTTGCAATGCATGGTATCAGTCACTCCAGGGAAACATTGCAAGAAGCTTGTGAGAGCAAAGCAGGAAGCTTCCTCCCAGGAAGCAGAAGTAGTTGAATGCTTTCATTTCTCTCCTGGGGTCACATTAAAGGGAGGAGAGACTAAAGTCTCCTATGGAACCACTCTTCCCTCCTCAGTGATAAACATCTCATAATTATCTGAAGGTCAAGCAGAAGACTGAAACTGAAAAGCTTAAGAACATCAATTTTATTGTTTTAGACAGTATTTTATTTTAATGAGTACTCAGGAGGATACTCAATCTACAGGAGTTGAGCCCAGCAGCAAATGACAGTTCAAAGTCCCCAAATACTGAGGATCTACCAATCTCCAGTCTGTAAAATGAGATGGGGTTAGAAAATTTTCCTGAAAAGTCATGATAGGTGGATGTCACTGTATTATATTAAATGCTTCCCTCTAATCATGTGTTTATGGAACATGGTTTCTCCTATAAAAAGTGTCATAAATTCATTCCAGATGGCATATTTTACTAATATTAGAAATTATCTTCGTATTATTATTAGTTTAAAACAATTGGGTGGCATATAGCAGGTTTACATTTTCTGATGGGAATAGCTAATGTGATCTCCTTATAAAAACATGTTTTCATGTAAAAAAAAAATCTGTATTTCATATTCCGCATATGGAAAGAAGAGCAGCAATATTTGCTTTCCATGTTATTAATTATCTAAAATCCATGCGTTCTCAGTGGAAAACTGACTAAGAAATGTTGAAGTGCTATGCTGAAGTAATTTCCTCTATGAAAAACCTGTTCTGAGCTTGCAAACGGTAATAACTGAGAATATTACTTGTAATGCATTGCAGTGGAAGAAGATTAGCATGTGTAACAAAACACCACACCTTGCAGGGATATGCAGAATAGCAATGAATGACAATAAGGTGAAGGTTGTTAAAATTATTTGAATGTGACTCTTTTTTTCTGCTAGTTATGTTAGTTGATGCAGATAATCTGTATTTCCACTGCTCATTATCAGTAGTTTTCATTACTAGGGAAACAATTTCTGCATCATGTTAACTTGTGCTCCAAATAGAGTTTAAGTCATGTTTTTTAACATCGTCAATATTGAATAGAAACTTCAAATTTTCTCAACAGTACCTTCATTATGCCTTTGCACTGACATACCAACAAGAGTCAGAGGCCAGCCTGATTTGAGATAGATTCAGATAGGTCACCAGTCCCTTGGTGATCCTGCACCAGTGCTGCACAGCTGCACCAAGGAACTCTGAGGCAGCTCTAGTCCAGCTGCTGGTGCAAAAGTGTGTCTGTGACAGATGCTACATAAAATGGACCAAGATATGACATCTGAACAGCTTCTGAAACACCTGTTATTCTGATGACTAAGCAGAGACAGCAGTGAGGCCTTCTGAATGGCATGCCTTCGAAAAAGATTATTAAGGGCTGAATTCCTGCCTCTTGCAGTTCTGAAAGTTCTTGTCTGTTCTCCCAACGTAATACATAGGAGATGGCGCTGAACACATTTCTTACCTCCTGACATTATAGATTTGAAGGAAACACATTCATTCCCAAGAGGATCTGGTGGCAAAGTGGAATTTGGGGACAAATTTGGGTACAGCACCAGACTCTTTTTGTATTATGCTGACTTAGGATGATGCTTCAAAACTTCTGCCATATACAGAAAAGGAAATCACTGTAGCCAAACCTTAACATTGGCATAGGAATGTAAGAATTTCTGCTATCGTGGACTTACTTGTTTCACATTTTAAATCTTATAGGGAAATTTTGTCATTGTTTGTTGGAAATCCAGGATATGCAAACATGCACCAAATAGAAAAGAATTGCAGAATTCAAATCCAAGTGCCAATGGTGTCTTACAGTCTTTAGCGTTGGAATGCAGTACTTAAACACCTAATTTGTCAACTGAAAGACATTGATGTGAAGAAAAAATAGGAAGTGATTGTGACTTTATAGTGACACACTAAATAAGGTTCTTAGTGAAACCCCACTGTAATACTGTTGATGCCTGAAACAACCCTCTGCTCCCATAAATACTGTCAAAGAATATGTCTTCTCTTTTCCTTGCATCTATAGGGAACAGTAAGAGATCATTCCTTACTGGAATAAAAGTCAACAAATAAAAATTTCAGAGTGCATAAAAAGTGAAAACAAAACATCTATGTGCAGAGACACTAACTCTTCATAGCAGGGGTTTTGCAGGCATTCAGAAGAAGTATGGGACAGTATTCCATTGCTTGACTCACACCACAGCCTGTTTCTGAATACCAATAGAAAATATACAGTAGAGAAACAATTAGAATAGTATTTTCAAATGTAACTTGGATTTGAATATGTACTAGAATGTATTGAAAAGTGTCACTTTGCGGATAAGGGAAGTCACTTTATTTAGATTAATTAAAATTTCAGTTGTTTTAAAAATGTGAGATATTTCAAACTCTGCAATTTTGGACTGATCCTTCTAGGTCATCTGTATTTTAAGTCTGTTACCTGCCTATGCAAACAAGTAAATGTTTATTAAAATCATTGCCCTTTCACAAGTATATGTTTTTATTATTAAAGCGGACTTCCTTTCATGTCATCTTTTGTCGTGTAGCCAAGAGGCATGTGAGATGCCTCCCCACTGGCCATTCATCTTCCATTGAAGTTGCTGGAGTATCACTTTTCTGATACTTTGTTTCTCTGTGGATCTCATTCTGGAATCCAGATTATGAGGCCAATTTATTTGGGTTAAGGATTTCATTCTGGAATCCAGATTATGATACCCGTTTATTTGGGTTAATGATTTGATTGACTCATGACTAATCCCCTTGATTGCAAAGAGATTAGCCATTTCATGAAATGCAATAGTTTCACCACATGTTCCCTTAAATAAGCTAAAATACTCTTTATTACTGCTCATCACAAGTCTCCAAGATCTTTCACTGTTTCCACAGTCTTTAGTAAGTTAAATTCATTTTTTCCTAGGGAAAGTAAATAATCTTTACTTGCTTGAATAATGTGTGGAATAAACAGAAGCCATTACATTCTCACCACCAGAATTATTATTATTACTTAGCAATTGTTACTAACACCCAGAGCATTTTTTTCTGAAAAAAAATTGTAATATGCACCCTCGCAAAGACTCAATTATTCTTCTAGTCTTTTTAAAACCTGATGGAGTAGACTCTTCTCTACAGAGTGTTACCTGTTGCTGCCCTGTAAGACAGAAAGGTCACATCTGCATTTCCACATTGCGTCCTTCAAAACAAATCTATAGTATTCAAGGATCAGAGAAAAGGGAACACAGAAAGTTGCTAGGCAGGCATTATTTGTTTCCTATATTCAGCAATGTAATGAAAGGTCCAATCTGGCTAGATTTAACGGTATTAAAATGGAGATCTCAGTTGGCCACAGTTGAGAGACAGTTTGGAAAGCTGTTCCTCACTGTTCTCCAGTTGTTAGCCATTATTTTCAAACTGAAAGGCTTGTGTCTGGCTGTGTCATATTTTGAATGTTGTAAAAATTTAGGAGTCCCTGGTACAGGCCAGATATTCAGTGTGGATGTAATTTTTAAATGGTTGGCATTTTTAAATCAGTGGGATAAAAGGCAATACTCGCTCTCTAGAAGAGCATAGGGGAATAAATCCTAGCAAAATGAAGGAAGCCATCAGAGCTTTAAGAATTGTAATCACAAAAGACAAAAACATCAGCCAGGAGTAGCTTCAAACAGGAAATTAAAGACAATTGAAAATCATCAGAAGAATGTGTTTTTGAAATATTCCTCCAGTGGGAATGGCATCATAAACTCTGATTATTTTCAAATGAAATATGCATGTGTTTCCTGCATATCAAATCGTGCTAATATATAGAAATATCTATTTGCTTCCAAAAGTCAGTAGCTGGTTAAAATCTAAATGGTGAGCCAAACTCTGAATATTTGCCACTTCATGGAGACAAGCACTTTGCATCTGCACAGACTACCTGAGGCTGATGGGCCTTCTCACATGTGCATTGAGATCATCAGTGGGTCAAGACCATAGCACTCAACTGGCATTGTTTCAGACAAAACTCCTAACAAGCTAGAAGACTGCTATTACAAAAAAATCAGTCCAGGAGCTGAATCCAAATCCCCTAATAGGCTCAATAAATATTAAAGTTACAAATAAATTTTTGTTTCTGTATGGATAGGTAAGTCATTACGTGTTTAAAAAGATTTAATTATTTTATTACTTTTTAAAAATTTGTATTTATTTTGCAGGACAGTTTATCCTGCCAGATCCAAAAGCCTGGGAGAGGCAAGGTTACTGTCCCTGTGTCCAACCAGCAGTGTGTCTGGAGTTGGGTTTCCAGAGGGCAGAAGCACACAGAGTGTATGTACACACCACATACCTGCCAATACACACATCCAGACACACTCAGAGTCCTCACACAGACACAGATTACACTGAGGGTGTCATTCCACTCCCCTCTCCAGGGAGTAGAATGGGAGTCAATGAGTGACAAAGTACACACATTTGTGGATGAAGTGTGTCCCTCTGGCAGCTCTTTTGGACCCCGAGCCAGACCAGCCACCACCCCTTGGTCCCAGTCTCCCCAGCTGCTAACATCAGGACACACAAGAGGTTTCAGTATCACACCAGCTGCTGTGTGTTGCACACACACAAATGCACACACACATGTACACAGAGCTGCTGGGACTCCTCTGTCCCCGTAACCAAACCCCTTGAGCTCTTGCCCTTGGAGGACCCCACACCCACCAGCCAAGCTTGTCAACCAGCATGACCCTCTCAGGTGCCTGCACACCCACTCCCCCTCTGGCTGCTGCACCACAGATGTATGTGCCTGTTCACCCCTGACTCCAGCTGTTGCATTCAGACTCCATTTGTATGCACATACATGTGCACATATGCAGCACACACACACACACACACACNCTCTAGTGAGCAGCTGGAACAGGCTGCACTGCCTGGGAACAGGGTATGACTGACAAGGACACCCATTAGCCAACTACTTACTTGTCACTAGCCCTTTTTGCCTCCTCTCCTCATTTTCCTCTTCCTGGTCTTCCCCATATCTCCTCAACTTCTCATCCTTTCCCAAATATCTCATAGTAAATCCCATGGAATACCAAGCTGTTCTTCTCTTGCATGAAAAATGTGTTCCCAACCTTTGGCAGCAGCCCACCTCAGTCATAGAATTCTATCATAGAATGATAGAATCATTAAAGCTGGACAAGACCTCCAAGGTCATTGAGTCCAACCTTTGACCAAACTGTATCAACTAGACCAATGCACTAAGTGCTACATGGGGAGGGTTTCTTGAACACTTTCAGGGATGGTGATGCCACCACTTCCCTGGGCATCTAATGCTTAAGTCTACTCTGGTACTTAACCACCCTTTCTGTGAAGAAATTCTTCCTGGTGTCCAACCTGACCTTGCCTGGTGCAGCTTGAGGCTATGACCTCTTGTGCAGTAGGTAGTGGACAGAAGAAGAAACTGATTCCCATATGGCTCCTTTCAAGTAGTTTTAAAGAGTGTGAAAGTCTTCCTTGAGCCTCCTTTTCTCTGAGCTAAACACCCCAGCTCCCTCAGCCTCTCTTGGTAAGGTGACTTGGTGAGCTCTCCTGTCGGCTCCCTCAGTTTCCTTGGGGGAATCCATTCAGTCCCACATGATTGTGAGGGCTAAGTGCCACAGCAGATCACTAATGATTTCCTCTTGGATTGAATGGGGTCTATCCTGCTCCCTGCCCCTGGTGACCAGCTCAGAGGGCTGGTTGGCCTGGGGATAGCTGGTCTTACTGCTAAAGATGGAGGCATTAGGCCTTTTCCTTATACTTGGTTACAATGTTCCACCCTGGGCCCAATAAAGGATGAAGGTTTCCTTGGAACACCTTTTGTTGTTAATGTATTTATAAACACACTTTTTATTGTTTTTCACAGTAGTGACCAGATTAAGTTCTAGTTCAGCTTTTCCCTTTCTAATTTTCTCTCTCTACATGACCCAGAAACCATCCTTGTACTCTCCCTGAGCTGTCTGTCTCTTCATGCAGAGCTCACAGACTCTCTTTTTTCCCCAAGTTACTGCTAAAGCTCTCTGTTCAGCCAGCCTGGTCTTCTTCACTGCCAGCTCATCAGTTGGCACATGGGGATGACCTTCTCCTGTACAATTAAGATTTCCTTCCTAAAGTATGTCCAGCCTTCCTGGACCCCTTTGTTATCAAATGCTGTTTCCCAGGGGACTGTCTGAACCGGTGTCCTGAGCAAGCCAACATCCACCCTCTGGGAGTCCAAGGTCCAAGCATTTTGATGATCCCCTTCCTTATTTTTCAAAGAATCAAAAACTCTGTGATTGATTAATGGTCACTGTGCCAAGATGGCCTCTGACCACCCCATCACCCCATCTCCCACTCTGGGGAGCCCTTCTCTGTTTGTGAACAGCAGGTCTGGCAGGGCATCTCCCCTACCAGCTGTGTCTGGAAGTTCCCTTCCACACACTGCAGGAACCTCACAGACTGTCTCCTCTCCACCATGTTGGGTTTCCAGCAGACATTTGTCAAGTTAAAATCTCCCACAAGAACAAGGGTTAGTGATCATGAAACATCCATTGCCAGAATATTTCACTTCATCCTGACTGGGTGGTCTGTAACAAACTCCCAGCAGGATCTGTGCCCTGCTGGCCATCCCCCTGACTGTCACCCAGCCTTATCCCCACTGCCCCTGAGCTCTGCACCCTCCCTAGTGTACAGAGCCACCCCACCACCTCTCCTTCCTCACCTCTCCCTTCTGAAGAGCTTGTAGCCATCCACTGCAGCACTCCAGTCATCCCACCACATTTCCATGGCAAAAGACTACATCACAGCTTCCTGCTGCCAATGGCTTCCATGGTTTGTTATCCATGCTGGGTGCATTGTTGCAGAGGCACTTCAGCTGGGCTGTCCATGCCACCCCCAATACTGGTGTGTCACTTCAGGTTCATTTCTAGCTAGATTGACCTAGTCCCTTTCCCCCTTTAAGGCTGCTCAGTCAGCGCTGCCAACTCATGGGCTGGAATCCTTTTCACGACTTTTACACAGGTGAATCCTACCGATCTGCAGCAGGGCTGGTGCCATAGAAACTCTCCCATGATCAAAAAAAGCGAAAAGTATCTCAGTGACACTAATCTATATGAAAAAGTGAGAAACATGGCCTGGAAGTGCTCCTGATGGCTAGCAATGGGTTTCCTGCTGGATGCCAACAGGTGTGTGACAGGTCTTGTGACAGCCCTGGGAGGACCAACTTGCCACCTTCCCTTGTTCCTCAGGAAGCCTTATTTTGAGTTCCTGTCTGCCATCCTGCCACTGGGCTCTTCAGGGCTTTGTACTATGGGCCTCTGATGGGCCTGTGCAGCCAGGACAGGATATTATCTGGGGAGTCCCCCTCCTGCTGTTGTCACCCTGCGCTCCTTGGTGGATGTGCATACGAGCTTTGTCAGGTAGCTTAACAAAATCAGTTCAGTAATCAGATATTTGCAACAATCCATACATACATTCCATAAAGAAAGCAAGTACTAAACAAAAATTTGATGACAGATTGTCCTTTATCTTTCAACTAACATTCCTGTGAGCACCTATGTAGCAGTGCAGGGAAGTGACTTGTTGCATTGAAGTCTTTCATCTTTCTTTGCAAGAATGCAAGTAAGGATAAAAAAAGATGGAGGCAATGCTTTCATTTTTTTCCAGGGTTACTAGCTGGAAGTAATGGTAAGTTAATGGTAAGTCTACCATTAGTTCTTCCATACCATTCTCATTGCTGGTTTTTAAGAATTTACTCTCTTGGCATAGTTTACTATTGTCTGAGGAGAAGAGAATAGTAATTAATAAATATTCAACCTGGGGAAAAAAATGTCTACATGAATTATAAACTGGAAAATGTGGGTTAAGCAGGCAAGATTAATAAAAGACTTAAAACCCATTGAAACAAAATGATATTTGACAAAATCAGTCCCATTGGCCCCTTTAGTCCTATGAAGGAAAACAGAAATCATTACTGTTCCCTTCAATTTTTCTTCTCTTTTCTAATTACCTGAGATAAAAGGAAGGTAGAGATTGCTTGCTTATTTCATGCTGGCTTTGTAATTGAGATTTTTAATTAATACTTAAATTATTATTTTTAAACTGTGTTAAACAGTATTATCTTTGAAAGTAAACATGATTTTCCACAAGAGGAAAAATTACTTATATTGAATGTGTTCTTTTCCATGACATTACAATAATTCTGCTTCAAGGGTATTTTATGTAGGATTATTCATATTTAAATTTCTCATATGTAAATGAAAACATCTTATGTATCATCATTAACACAAGATATCACATTTTGACATCTTAGATTAAAAAAGTTAATTTTCAGCGGAATGGACTTCAGTTGTATTAAAGTAAGCCAATTAAACTTCAGCTATACTGCTTTACAGCCTGCCTGTATGTTTTCATATTTCAAACTTTCATGTGCTCTTGAACATTTAAAGTAAGTACTTGATGTTTCTTTGGGACATCTCACTACAAGTGTAGTTTATCCAATAGGGAAGTGCAAATTTAATTCATTCTTTACATTCGTTCCTAACTTCCTTGCATACTTGGCATAGGTAAAGCATATTTACTGTAGGAATCCTGAATTGAAAACTCAGAATGTTCAAGGCTGAATATAAAGATACTATGTTTTTCATTTCTAAATCCCCCCAGCATGCACTCAAGCACATATGTACACACTCACATGTCTTAACTTGGGGATTTGTTGACACTTCATAGCATTGTGGTACTTCTAGAATGGCTTGGCTTCAGAAGACAATGTCCCTCCCTGCAGGTTATGGATCATAGAGCCATGGCAAGGGGTCAGACCTGATGATCCTTGAAAGTACTTTCCAGTCTAAACAATCCTCTGATTCTATGAATATTCATTTACCTTTCTAGCTTTTTGCACAAAACCCTCAATGCTGCAAATCTCTGGCGTAGTTCACTCTTAACTTGCATGATTGATGGCCCCATTAACGTTGGTTAGCTTTCAATAACTGTGCCTTGACAGTGATAACAATTATTTCTTAACAGCTTAACTTAGTCATAAGGCCTTCAGTGCTTTTAAAAAACTTAATGTCTATTATAAATCTTTATGTTTAAATACAAATTCTGCTTTCCACATGCTGTTCAATTTTGTGACATATTGGTTGTACTGTAATGTGGCATTACAGACATATCACTAGGACACCTTAGTGTGCAGCCCCCATACTAATACCTCTTCTGTCATCTTGCAGATGATAGCAGTATTTTCTGCTGCCTTTACAGAAGCACAGCTGATTGGAAGAGGTAGCAGCACAGAAAATGTGAGTCCACATAGTCTGATTGTGGACAATAGTTCATTCTGACTCTGTTCACTAAGCAGCTGTACAGGGGACGCACTTCAGAGTCAGATGCCTAGCGACTGAAAGACACAGATATGTACACATGAAGCTACATGAGGTCTGCTTTGAGGCTGACCCTGAAGAAAACATGATAGGGAAGGGTATTAAATAGCAGAAGCAAACCAAGTAATGCACAAATGCCCCCCTTGCCAGTCTCCCCAGCATCCTGTAATGAAAACTCAGCAGCCAGCCAGGGGCATCATGTGAGGAGTTAATATGGGAGAGACAGACGTTGTGTACAAATTTAAATTTAGCAGACCAGTAGCCATGGGGTTACCACTTCAAAAAGGAGGGATAAATATTATAATGGAGAGGGGACTCATGATCACAATGTTGTTATTCTGCTTGTTACTTTGTAAACAAAGTCTCTTGAACTACTTATCAAACAGCTGTATTATACTTCCACTTACCACAATATCTTGAATTTAAGAGTGATTTTTTGGTCAATATATTTGATGGTGCTTTGGGGGATTTTAAAACCACTAATTAACAGATACCCAGTAAGATGCAAAACAATATTATGCTTTCAGATTCAGACTGTGTTATGGGAGAACAGATGAGAGATAGAAGAGAAAGCATAGTGGAACTTACATATTGAGATCTCTTGGGCTTGGTAAAATACAAACCATGGTGAAAGCAACCACATATATGAAAAAGAACTGGGAAAAGAACTGCATATGTAACTATCAAGATCTTTCAAGTGATGTAGTTTTGTAAAAGCTGCCAAATAATGTGAACAATAGGCTATCAGTAGTTTATGGGAAAATTTTACTGAAAGCTGTGGCCTATTTGAGCTGTAACAAGTATATAACACTATACTGTGAGAATAATACCTGACTTCAACTTAGACTTAGACTTCAACTACTTTGACTGTAGCTCCTTTTTGCTTAGACTTCAATAAACTGATTTCAACTCGAACTCCAAGCTATTTTTGCTCAAGCTTTGGCTTAAAGCCCCCTTCTTGGACTACTTTTGCGCCCCTTCCTTTAAAGTCACGTCTCTCAGTTGTGTGGCATAACACAACATAAACAACAATTTAAAGAAGTTTTTTAAAGTAAAGGATTGTACATGCTCCATCTGTAATGCACAGATTTTGATCTTAAAATGTAACTAACATTTGATGTTCTTTTCATAATGAAGATCTAGGCTGCCCACACATCTAAAAAGCAGGGGGTTTTTGCTTGAAGATAAGAAAACAGAAGTTACTTCAACCAGTAGTTGCTGTAATATGTGAAATCTATACATATAGTGGACAATAAGCTATTTTTCACACACCTCCAAAATTAAAAACAGTGTGCTCAGAGCTGCGTAATCAGCCACAGCTGGATTGTGGTACTCAAAGGCAAACCACATTCTGTTAATAAAAGCCACAAGGGCCTTGAAGGCATCTGATCTCAGGAAAATCTTTTAAGTGTACTCATGGGTTAATCAGTAACCATGTGAGCAGGATACTCTGGAAACAGGCACATGCAGTACTTTGGAAGGCATTAAATGCTGAGAAGGTGAAGAAATGGAGCAAAGTCCAATTAGGCAATGCTTCACAGGTAAATTTGTATTCAGGGAACAATGCTTTTACAGGATACATTTAACCCTTGGAGGTATAACTAGCCCAGGCTTACTAAACATCTGTATTTAGAGATGAACTAGTGTGATTTGTAGGCGTTTTCATCTGGGACCTCACTTTGGGCATCTTTATAGCTGAACCTGCCAAAAAGGCCAGATTCAAAGCTCTGCTGTGAGGTACAGTGATAAACACATGAGTGTGTTTGATGTAATAATATGATTTCTGAAAACAGTGACTTCACATGGAGAAGACCAGTACTTAAATGCTCCCCTATAATGTTAGTTTATTTTTACACTTTTTCTTTTCCTGAGAAAAGATGTAGAATTTGATAGTACATAGTAATTCAAAGAAATAGGATTTTATTAACCTTTGGAGAAAATCTTACTTCTAAATTCCTTATGAGGTCTGTCATTTATCTTGTGCTGATTTGGTTTTCTGCCTTTTTTTTTTTTTAAGTAAAAAGATACTGTTTTTCCTACTGGAAGATAAATTGGAAATTAAAAAAAGTAGGAAAACCCTACTTTTTTTACAACCATGCTTGGCCTTCACTAGAAAATTGATGAGGTTCTCTCTGGAAAATTTGTTACAAGGAAATATAGCCAAGAAGCTTTTAACTTATGACCTAGCAAAGAAATATCAATGGAAAACAACATATTCGTTGCCAAGATGCCGTTAGTAAACACAGGCTGGATAAATGTGAAGCACTGTAATCGTTTTACTAATTTCAGAGGCCACAAAATCATTTAAATATCTACTTGTGCATCCTGACTTAACAACCCTATGGAGACATTTTCTAAAGAAAGAGCGACATATGAAAACAAGCTATTCTTATAAAACTGTCCTGGTGTTTACTTCCTCCCTGTTTTAAGGATGTGTATCAAAGGTCTCTGAAGGAAAGCTTTTCCATTTGAATAATGACTGAATTGATACACTGATGCCAACTATTCTTGGTTTCTTGAGAGAACAATAAAGGCATGTGGGAAAAAATCAGCGCAGACCCTTTAAGGCATGACACATTCATTGTATGTTGTACAGTCTGCCTTTATGTAACTGGTCCCTGCTGAATTAGAGACCTGAGTGTGTACCTTGTCCTACAAGACACCTGTCTGCCACAGATCTGACTTTTGGACATCAGGTCCCAGAGCACATATTTCCTTTGTAATCATTGTCAAGGGCCAGGCCATCCACATTGCAATAACAATCCCTCCTTTAATTTTGTCTAGAAAAAAGAAAACTAAAATCTTTATCTATGCCTTCATGATGCATGGACAAGATAGATAGGAACTCAAGAAGGATTTTCTATCAGAGAAAGGGAAATGGTGCAAGAAGGAGCCTGGGGTATGTTGTCTGTGAAGGTTGCTGAGAAGTGAATGTTCTAAGCCTTCATCTAAGAGCTGAGGTTAAAAGGCAATTTGAGGTAAAATTTTGGCTGCAAACTTCGCTGAAAAAGAAGTAGTATTTAAAGAGGCTTAAGTTATTCCCACTTTAGGTGGAGACAATGAGTACTCTTGAATTTGCAGACCTCTTTTGCCAAGAAGCCCTTTCACTCAGAAATATCTCACTACATTTAGTAAGAGCTTTGCGCTGCCCCTTATCTGGGATAACTTCTTGACACAGTATCAAACACATGAATATTTTAAGCAAGAGGGTTCTGGTGATCTGTTTATGGCAAATAGGTGATACTGTGAGGGACTGGTAGAGCTCACATGGTCTTCAGTGGCTAAAGAATGGAATCTGTAAATTAGAAGTGAGTTTTTGCTAATGTGAGGTAACTGAACACAGAAATTTAGACAATTGTTGTTGCTTCATATTATTAATAGTTTTCTAGCAGTAACTATTAAGGGCTACTTGGCACAAACTTCACAAAATTCCCATGACTTTGTTATTTTAATGATTTCTAGTAAACTTGACATATACTATTCCAATAAAGGTCAGATACTTCTTTTGTTTCAGGAGAAATATATCAAGCTGCTGGTTATTTTTAGTATTCAGTAACAGGCTACATTTACACTGAAATAAGAATGGCACATTTCAGGGAGGTTTCAAGCATTCTCTAATGAATGCAGTTAAAAGAGCGTGAGGTCTTAGGGGTATTTCAGGATATTATATTGTGTTCTGCTACTTTTCAGCTTAGAATTGTAGAAATATAGAATATTCTGTGTCAGAAGGAACCCATCAGGATCCCACTTCTGGGCCTGCACAAGACACCACAAGAATCACATCATGTGCCTGAGACCATTATCCAAATGCTTCATGAACTCTATCACGCTTGGTGCTGTGATCACTTCTTTGAGGGGCCTGTTCCATTGCCCAACAACCCTCTGGGTGAAAAACCTTTTCCTGACATCCCAGTAAACCTCCCCTGATTCAGCATCATGCCATTTCCTTGAGTCCTGTCACTGGTCACAAGACAGAAGGGATTGGTGCCTGTTCCTCCCTGTGAGGATTTTGTAGACCATGGTGCAATCTCCCCTCAGTCTCCTCCAGGCTGAATAGACCCAGGGATCTCAGCCACTCCTCACACAGCTCCCCCTCTGGGCCCTTCACCATCCTCATGGCCTTCCTTTGGACACTCTCTAACAGCTTAATGTCTTTTTTATATTGTGACACCCAAACCTGCCCCCAGCACTTGAGGTGAGGCTGCCCCAGAGCAGAGCAGAGCAGGACAATTCCCTCCTTTTCCTGGCTGGTGACGCTGTGCCTGATGCCCTCAGGACACAGTTGACCCTCCTGGCTGCCAGGGCACTGCTGACTCATGTTCAACTTGACCAGGAGCTCAGGTCCATTTCCACAGTGCAGCTTTCCAGTCTCTTGTTGCCCAGTCCATACACACATCCAGGTTGCTCCATGCCGGGTGCAGAATGCTTGTTAAACTTCATATGGTTGGTGGTTTCTCAGACCTGTAATTTGTCCAGGTCTCTCTGTGGGACCTCTCTGCCCTTGTGGGAATTGACAGCTCCTCCCAATTTAGTGTCATCAGCAAACTGAGTTAGTATTCCTTCTAGTCCTGCATCCAAGTCATTTATGAAGATGTTCAAGAGAAGTGGGACAAGGATGGAGCCCTGTGGAACCCCACAGGTGACAGGTCATCAGTCTGATGTCACCCCATTCACTGTAGGCCTCTGTGTCTGACCCATGAGCCAGCTGCTCACCCATCACATGATGTGTTTATCCAGCTGTGGGCTGGACATCTTGTCCAGAAGGGTCTTGAGAGAGACAGTATCAAAAGCTTTGCTGAAATCCAAAAAGATTACATCAGCTGGATGGGTTTCTCTGTCCTAGAAGAAAATTGTATTTGACAAGCAGGACTTTCCTCTCATGAAGTCGTGCTGGGCATGACTGTATTGTCCTCCAGGCAAATTTAAATACTTCCCAGAATAATCTTTTCCATGATTTTACTCGTCACTGAAGTTGGACTTACAGGCCTGTAGGACCTCCTTCTTGTCCTTAAAAACTGGGACAACATTAGCCAGCAGATCCTGCACAAGTTCAAGGTCAACAGGAAACTGATCTTTCTTGCTTTCTCTTTTCTTGGTCCTCCAGCTCAGGGAACTGAGACTGCCCAGTCTCTCATCTGTGTTGAAGACAGAGACAAAGAATGCATTAAACACCTCTGCCTTGTCCATGTCCCTGTTTGTGAGGTGACCATCCTCATCCTGTAACTGCCAGATGTAATTTCTACAGTGTTTTTTGCCATTAATATATTTGAAAAAAACTCTGTCCATTGTCCCCCAAGGTTCTGGCCAGCTTCAACTCCAGTTGAGGTTTGGCTGCACAAATTTTCTCTCTACAGAGAGAGTTTGTGGGGAAGTGAGGTCCTTCCCACTATAATCAAAGAGCAGGTTCAGGAGCACTTGAACCTGAAGGGTCACCTTTTGATGAGACCTGATGAGATACATCACAGGGTTCTGAGGGAACTGACTGCTATTGTTTCCAAGCCACCCTCCATCATATTTGTAAAGTCAAGGCAGTCATGTGAAGTCACCAGTGACTGGGGAAAAAGCAAATATTCCTCCACTTTTTGAAAAGTGGAGAAAGGAAGATCTGTGGAACCACACACCAGTGAGCCTCACCTCTGTGTCTGGAAAGATCATGGAGCAGATCCTCCTAGATGATACACTGTGGAACATAAAAGTTATCTGAGACAGCCAGCATGGCTTTGCTGTGGGCAAATTGGGCCTTGACCAATCTGGTGACCTTCTATATTGGAGCAATGGTAACAGTCAAAGTGGAAAGACAATCAGATGTCATCTATCTAGAGTTCTGTAAGACCTTCAATATGGTCCCACATCACTTCCCGATGTTCAAATTGGAAAGATACAGACTTAATAGACGGACTTGATCATGTATTTGATTCAGTGGATAAGGAACTGGCTGGATGGGTGCAACCAGAGGGTTGTGGCTCTATGTCCAGATGGAAGCTGGTGACAAGTGATGTCTGTCAGGGCTCTCTACTGGGACTGATGCTCTTCTATAACCTCATCAATGTCACAGACAGTGGGATTGAGTGCAACCCCAGCAGGTGTGGAGGTGGCATGAAGCTGAGCAGTGCAGCTGACACAGCAGAAGGATGGGATACCTTCCAGAGGATCCTGGATAAACCTGAGAATTGGGCCCAAGAGAACTTAATGAAGTTCAGCAAATCCAAGTGCCAGGTCCTGCACCTGAGTTGGCACAATCCCAGATACAAGTACAGATGGGGAGAAGAAGCCACAGAAGCAGCCCTGTGGAGGACTTTTGGGTTCTAGTGCGTGAAAAGCTGGACATGAGCTGGCAGTGTACACTCCCAGCCCAGAATGCTAATGATACATCAGAAGAGCTACATCAAAAGAGAAGTGATCATCAGGTTAAGGGAAGTCATTCTTCCCTTCTGCTCTGCCTTGTGAGACCTCACCTGGAGTTCTGTGTTGCAGGGCAAAGCTGGGCGTGTCCCAATTTAGGAACACTCGAGAGAGGCTCAGGACATGGCTGTTGTACAAAAACTTTTTTCTCGTTTTATTTTGACTCCAGTATTTATAGATATGTACAGCGATCAAGGGATTAGCTACACAGGTCGCCACTCCTTCAATCTGGATGGTGGGCATCACCATCAATCATTTCTTCTCTCACAGGAGAAGTATGTAAACATTTTAAGAATAGACATTATTTACATCAAGGCTGCATGTGAAAATTCTACAGAAAGACAAAAGACAGAAAGCTCAGGGCAACAATTCTGCATCTGGCTCTGGGGTCCTCAGCACAAGAAAGATGTGGACCTGTTCTAACAGGTTCAAAGGAGATCATTGAAGATGATCAGAGGGGTGGAACACCTCTCCTGAAGACAGGCTGAGAGAGCTGGGGTTGTTCATCTTGGAGAGAAAGAGTTTTGGGGACCCTTTTCTTCATCGTGCCCTTCCAGTACTAGAAAGAGGTTTATAAAAAGGTAGATAATGCTTATATTAAATTTGTAGCCCCAAAGTACTGCTTCAGGAGTAGTAACAGGCACTTGTCTTCACCTCCCTATTTGTGAGTAGAATTTGGATTCTTCCTGCCATTATACATCACCTTGTGTTTGCTGATACTGTCTTTCATTCACCCTTTTTTTGTTGCCCACTCAATGGATTTAGTCAGATGTTTCTGCCATTCTTCCCTTGGCCCTTCCAGTTATAGATTTTTAAAGTTTATTCAGCAAGCTGTTAACTTACACACATTTTCAGGTCATTTTATTCATGTATTTCATGCTACTTACTTCTTCTCATGAATTCACAATAGTAATACATAATTTTTCCTTAAAAGCAACCTTCTTTACTATAGAAAAATCCTGTGAAAAACCACATTTTTTTGTACACCCTTATTGAATTTTTCTTCTTACTACTGAAAACACAGCTGAATGGTTTTTAAAACTTGAAGACATAGTTTCTGAAAAAAGAATTTATATTTCATATGTGTTTAAAAAACACCAACTAAACCCCACCCTCAAATATGTCAGTTTCCAAGATGAAAATATTATCTGCAAGATGGCTTTTTGAAATAAAGGGTCTTACGAAACAATTTATGCAACATGTTCTGCTTCAGTGATGGGTTCTGATGTAAGTCTTTCATTGAAAAGACATCTCTGTGGTATTCCAGAAGATGGAGTCTATGCTCAATATCAAAGAATTAAAAAACAAACCACAGCATGGAAAGTGGTGGTGGAGTAATGACAGGAGTAGAATGAGTATATTTTTAAACATAGATCTTTGGAGAGAAGTCCAGAAGTAGGGACAGAAAGCTTTTACTTCTGATTAAAAGATTCAAAAATTAAATGATCTAAGAAAAACCCCCTCTTTTAATGGCAGCTGGTAGGATTAGCACTAGAAAACACAGGATGAGATATTATTTGCTATTTAAGAACATAACTGATTAACATATTTACATACTTTATTAAACAATCTGTTTTTACCAGTAAATATAAGAAATTTTTCAAAACAGTTTTGTAAGATTGGCATGTGTTTGTAGGAATTGCAATTTTCATTTATTGTGCTTTTCCTTTAGAGACTGCTTTATCTTTAAAAAAAAAAATGTTTCCCTGAAGTTATTGAGTTGGATTAATATAAGCCGCTTTCCCATTCCCTGCACTGATAAAGTACCACTCACTAATTATCAGAGGCAACCAGCTTTTCTAGGAGCATTTAAGAAGCTCATCTTTTCACTTTACACAGATTTGTTGATAAAGGTAAAAAATTCTTTCCTATAAAGACTGCGCAGACAATGGGATAGAAATCCTGCCTTGTCACAAAGCCCATGAAATACCAAGTACTTTCTCAAGATTAAGCAGGAGGTGAACACTGCACTTTCAAGATTATCCAACTGGCCTTCAGGGGAATTCTCTTTAAAAGATGTGTCCCAGAAACTGAACTGGCAATGAAAACGTCACGTGTTTTGTCGCGGTGGGTCCTCGACCCGACCAGCCCTGACCACGCGACAAGTCTAGAGTTCTCACTGCGACCGGCCTTGCGACCGCTCCAGCTATGGCAGGCGGAATGAAGGATGGGACTCTCAGAGGCTTGAAGGCTACTGAGTTTATTGAGGATAGAAGAGGACCTCTCACCCCAGGACGGGTGCGTCAGAGAGACCCTGATCCCAGGATGTAGGGGCGGGTTTATTCAGGGCTAGCTCAGGGGAGGGCATAAACATGAACCAATAGAAAGGAACAAGGGTGTGGTTTGATGCATAACATACAATTCCATGAACCAATCAAGAGGAGGGAGGTGGGAAAGGCTCTGGCCCCGACCAGTCACAGCTCAGCTCCTGATGAGCTTTCTGGAAAAAGGGGACAGGACTGGGGATGACAGGCAGGGAGGGGGGGATTACATAACTTGGGACTGACAGTTGGAAAAGGTGGGAAAGGGGAACCAATCAGGGGCTGTAACTGGGTAGAGGCAGGGGAAAGGAGTACAACATGTAACAATTTGAACTAAAAACAAGGGGAAGGAGGGCATCTAACATGGAGGGCAAACAACAAAGTACAAAGAACCACAGGGAAGCCATTTTGGGTTCATTAAACTTAACATTAAAACTCAATAAAACACCACCACAATGTTTGAAATCAAACCACTTACCACACCACTTGAGAGGGATGTTCAAGTCATATGTTCAGGCTCTTGAAGGGCCACCTCGCCTCCTTATCTCACCTCCTCAGCAGCCTCCAGAATCTCCAATGACCCACAGATAGAAGGCTTTATTTCCATGCTCTTTGCCTAACCTTTTAAAAGGTGTCAAGAACTTCTGTAATGTTGCCATCAGCCACAGTATCAATGTGAAGAGTCAGGGGTCTCATTAAAAAGTATAATCAAATTTCAATGAGCCTAAGACAAATTTAAAAAATACCAATGAATTAATATAAAATTAATTAGTATTAAATAACACATGAAATATTATCCTTTCCCCCCTCTAATTATTGTAAAGCAGTTGAGCAACATTTTATTGAGAACCAAACTTCAGCAAACTTAGTTCATCATTTGGAGTACAATTTGTGGAATAAAAATGTTCTTTTGACAGTTGTGGTGCTGCTTTCTGATGAGCCAAAGCTGGGTTAATGACTCTGTATCACCAGGCATTGGCCATACATGGTGGTCCAGCACAGGTGCTGGGGTTGTGTCACTCCTACCAACTTCTTTTTATGCTTTCCTTGGGAATAACCAGGTTAGAGACAACCAGCTGGATCGCAATGTTACTCCTTTCTCAAATAGGAATACTAAGTTAATTATTTGTAATTCTAGAACTTTTAATCATGTACAGAATTTAAATGCTTGTGAGGTTGTTGTTTTTAGGTTTTAGTTGTTCTTTTGTTTGGCTGTTTGCATTTGGGGTTGTTTTTGCTGGTTTGTTATGTTTTTTACTTTTCCTTTCCAAACACTAAGGTGATAAATACACAGAAGAGATACACATTATTTATTTCCTGAATTGAAATGGAATTTATTTTACATCGTGCATACTTCTGCTGGACATAACTTCAGAAATGACTATGAGTTAGGACTTCATTTAGGGTATATATAGGCTGTGATGCATGCCCAAACAAAATGTCGAATGCCTGGATTTCTGAAATGATTTTATCAACTACTTTTAAATAAAAATGCTTTTACAGTTCTATATGCTGAAAGTTACAACTCTGAAAATGCCTTCTGGGAAATGGAAAATTCTATGTCTTAAGTGAGCTTGAGGTAAGGAGGGGCTCACTGGATGGAGTGAGGAAGGCTGAGATACATACATGCATTTTTTCTACATTACTTCAATGATCCTGAAAGCAAAAAAATAAAACAATGGCTTTGATTGGACATGGCGAAAGCAATCACTCTGAAATCCTCCCCATGCTACTCGCCTAATGCACCTCGGTGCTGGCTTCTGATATTCCTCATGGTTCTTGTTTTGGACCTTTTTGAGCAGAGGCTGCCAAATGTATAGCCTTGTGCCAAATTACATGGTGGTTTTCAGATATGTGCACACTGTGCCAAAGAGAAATTTATTTGAAGAAATGAATCAGATGTTGAGATGTTGTTAGAAATAAAATAGAACCATTTGTATGCTGAGTTTATTTTTAAAGTTCTTTTGATACGAAAGTCTAAACAATCCAACTCTTGTTAAAGTGCTGGGGTTTGGGTTCTTTCCCAGATATAGGATAGGAAAACCACCCTGAACAGGCTCAGCTGAGAAGTTGTTTTGTTAGTATGTGTAGTAGCAACCTCAGGAAATACTTGGAAAGAGCCAAATGTGGAACAACTGATGCAGTGGAACAACGTTTTCCAGACTTTTAAGGGTTTGCTTCTTGGAGCTTGTCTGTTCAGCACACAAAATGACAGATCGATTGGTGTTCCCATGTAAACCACATGTTGCTAGATCCCACGGTAGGGCATATGTGTGGATATAAGACAGGCAACTTCCAGTTTTAGGTTCAGCCACTGCCACATAGCATCAAGTCACAACAAAAATATTTTTAACATGGTAATTGCAAACACTAACTAGTTTCTTGTTTCTGTTGCTCTGGAACTAGTATTGATGAAAGAGGAAAGAAAAGGCCTGGTCACCATATTGTAAGTGTTTATGAACCCTTAGGCTAGAATCTTTCTAAGTGTCTAGCCATGGCACTTTTCTTCACCCTGCTGACATCAACAGGAGCAGAAATAAGCCAATGCAGGTGATGCTATTCTTAATGTGTTTTGTAGCAGAACTTATACTCATATGACCCCTTGTTATTCCTGTATTCTCCTCTCTACTTGATAGTCTATTTTAATTCAATTGCTCTCCAAACTGGATTGCCAGGAATATTCAATGGCTAAAGCCACTTCTGTTATTTTGTCACTATAAAAATTTGATGATTTTTAGGAAATATAATACAATATAATATATATATGATATAATATAATATATTCAATTTCAGAAGCTATCCAAACATCCCGGCATCATATTGACTAATATTACAATAAAAATACATGAGCTTTATTAATATAAGCATTAAAAAAGGGATGATTGATCAGAGCTATCTCATATACAAAATAGTCTAGAAATCTTATAAATGCAGTGAGGCATTTTTATGAGGTTGTTAACATACCTTGCTTTCAAGCTGGAAGGATGACAGCAAAAATTGTATTTTTTTTGTCTTTTCTATTTGATTGTCTGATAGCTTCTCTTCTAACTGAAAGTAATACTTAAAGGAGTGAAATAAAAAAGAGACTTAAACATTTTGGAAACATAAAGTTTAAAGCACCTTTTTCTATAAGCTCAGGTCTGGGATTTTTTGATGGGATGATAAATCAAAAAGAATATAATGGCAAAATTCCCCCCTTTGATCTAAAAGGGAAGGCTTGGATTCTGTTCTTGGTTATACCACAGCAAGACTTGGCTGGTATTTATCAGTGAATTTTCACTTGTATCATGTACAAGCACTAGACAGTTTAGAATCTTGCAGAGAGACTTTCTTGTATTTTGTGCTGAACATCAACATTATAATACATGGAGAATAAAAGTAAAAAAAAAAAATTAACTCTACTTTAGAACTAGCCTAACATCTCACTCTGACCTGCAGGAAATACTAAAACCTTGAAGTTTTCACAGAATTCTGGAAAAAGCCAGAGAAGAATTTATTGTTATCAAGGAATTACAATTTGCAGCAATACAGTTCTTCAGTGACAAACTAGACAAACATGCATCACCATCCCTGGTCATCATTTTCCCAGTTTTTGACCAATTACCTCATTTAAAAATTACTAGAGTCAGTGAAGAGTACCTGAACTCTAGGGATATTCTGAACCTGTAATCTGGGTTGGAACATAATCACAGCTTTGAAAATAAAGGAAATGTGAAGAAGTGTAGATCCTGATCCAAGCATTTAGACTCCTCATTGTTCTTTTGACTGTGGATTTCACTACTGGACACTACTGGCTGGGTTAAAAAGGGATTTCTGTTCCTCTTTATTTGGATTTTTAATGGAACTTCTTGGCACACAGCTTTGTTATAAGTAATTTTAGGAGGGATTTTCCAAATTTTTCTAGTGAAACAGTATACTTTCCACTGATTGTAGTGTTTTCTTTTTTGTGTGAATTGCTAATTGCTAAGGCAGAGGCAGTAAGTTTTTAAACATGGAATTATGCTGCTATCATTAACTTTAATTAACATTAAGGGATAAGAACGTTTCCTGGCAAAACCCTGCAAGGTTCAGTTGGCATGACAAATACTGTGTGTCTGTCTTTTTAATACAAAGGAAATGTGTTGACGATTATTTCAACTTTTTCAAGACACTTTTTAAATTACTGTTTTCTGAACTACAGGCACCATAATAATCAATTCAACACTGTCTCAGGTGGTAAAAGAGTAATATGGAGTACTGACATACTTGTCTCTTCTAACATGGAAGACTGCACAGCAGACAACACTGACCTAGTTACAAGATGCATTATAGGAAATAAAAGCTAAAATGGAGGAAAGTCATATCACAGGCCATTCTTATTTTGCAAATAACAAAATTTTTCAGCTTATGGCATACAAATTTTTCATCTATGACGACAGAAAGAGATGAATTAGATAATATTGATGGAATAGCAAAGCAAAAGTATTTTTAAAAGCATTTCAGAATATGCTTTTCCTCCTTTTCTCCTGTCTTACGTTGCTGAGCTAGTAGATTCAAATGTGAACTAACCAGCAGGTGGTAGCAGTGTTTAAGATTTCTAGAACTGGTATGTAAATCATGCACGTTAATAATACATAGAGAAAATATTTCTGAGTACAGACCACACAGTCAATGCCTCTGCAACTTCATGGCAAGGTTCTTCCATCTTTATTGATGAGGTATGGACATTTAGTTGACATCTTTAAGGCATTTCAAAGATTATTTCATGTAGAGGGTAATGGTCAGATGAGGCTAATAGGTTGTGTGGGGGGGTTTCCGTGGTTTTTGGTTTTGTGGGGTTTTGTTGTTTTGGGTTTTTTCTGGCTTGATTTGGATTTTTTGGCAGGAGATGAAGTATCAGCCTAGTACTTCAACTTCATTTCACTACCATTTCCACTCCATCTGTAAAACACAGAAAAGTTTTGACAGTGTTCACATCAGATTTTATTTTGTACTATATATTATGTATTTTTTATTTCATGTTCACTCAAATTCAAGTACATTTCAGCTTTATCCTTTCATTCAGTTTGGCTTCTTTTATTACAGTCAGTAAAGTGAATGGAAGAAATGCACCCCAAGCAATCATGTCTTTGCAATTCCTTTTGTTATCTAACATAAGTAATTTCAAACAATATGACAACTTTGATTGTTGTAACACACACAAACAATTTTTATAACAGGAGAACTTTTCTGTAATAGGATAATTTTGGGTCATGATACATGCAGTCTCTAGTAATGACTGAAATTTTTCTGAAAAGTGCCTGAGGCAGGTGCCTGTTAATGAAAATTTTGTGATATCAACATTGTAGCAAGGTACCTGTTCTTGAGTAAGTGAGTCTAATTAAATGAGAGATTTTGATCCATACTAGACAATCACTAAGGACAGTATGATTGTGTTGAAATCACTGATGCATATAGTCAACTGGTAAGTAGAAGGAAAAAAGCATATCTCTCCAGACCTGTAAGAGGTTACAATTCATGTGTTAAAATTATGCTTAAAGGCCTTTCAACAACTTCCCACATTCACGTAAATACTAACAAGAAGTAAGATATACCAGGCATGAATGATGTATCAGGTCTTGTGTTTTGTATTTAAGGCATATTCATTGCTCTTCTCCATAACAGGCAACCCAAAATATCACAAAATGGTGATGGGAATGGAAAGCGTGACTGATAGGATATAATTTTGACAGAAATGGAAGACAACTTATATTGAAAAATAGTTCCAGTAGCCTATTTTGTACTCCATACTCCCTCTGATTTTAGAGCTGAGAAAAAAAAAGAGAGTTAAGCAGCAAGACCAAAGAAAACACGTATCTGAGTCACAAGTTTGAAACAGAGAATGATTTAATCATAACATGCCATCTAAATACAGCTGTGGTGGACCACTGCAATAGGTCAGCAGACAAAAGGGCCTTGAAACAATTACAGAATCAGACAATGACAGAATATGTTGCGTTGGAAGAACTCTCAAGGATCATAGACATCACCTCTCAGCCTTGCAAAGGACCATCCCCAAGTATCACAGCATGTGCCTTGAACTCTGTCAGGCTTGGTGCTCTGATCACTCCCCTGGAGAGCCTGTTCCAGTGCCCAGTGGTTCTTCTGGGTAAAAAAACATTTTCTAATATTCAACATAAACCTTCTCCAACACAACTTCAGTCCATTCCCTCAGGTCCTGTCACTGGTCACCACAGAGAAGAGATCAGTTGTCTGCTCCTTCTCTTCTCCTCAGGAGGAAGTTGTAATTGCAATGAGATCTCCCTTCAGTCTTTTCCAGGCTGAAGAGACCAAGGGACCTCAGCTGCTCCTCTTATGGCTTCCCCTCAAAGTCCTTCACCTTTTTCTTGGCTGTCTTTTGGATGTTGCCCAATAACTTAATGGGGTTTTTTTAATATCGTGGCACCAAAACTGCCCCCACCACTCGAGGTGAGGCTGCCTCAGTGCAGAGCAGAGTGGGACAATTCCCTCCCTTGCCCAGCTGGAGATGCTGGGCCTGATGCCGCCAGGACACAGTTGCCCCTCCAGAATTTGACTGAGGTCATTTGATCTGTAGTGATGTACCTAGTGACTTCTTTTATCAGTTACTAAGTTCTATCTGTATATTCACTTATTCTATTCACTTATTTATATAAATAGGCTCTGCTTCAACATTGATACAGCTGCCCTGCACAGATATTGCATACAGAATACTTAATTATACAATATCTGCAGTTATTCTGGCATTAAAATAAATTCACCATATGATTTTAGAGAGATACTTTAAATATTCCAGAACAGAATGCACATATAATGTACATTTAGAATTGTACCTGTCAGAAAGCTTCTTTGGTACAGTAGCACATCACAATTCCCATCCAGGGATGTGTAGCTTCTCAGTGCTTTGACATGCTACACTTTTTAAGAAAAGGAGCAGCGGTCTTGTGTCCTGGGTACTTCAGAGGTAGGTGCAATGCATAAACCTGATACAGCTGCCCTTGGCAGGGTTAACCACATTTTTGGGAATCCAACTTTATATCCAACCATTTACTACTGGTAATTTATGTAAAATGTTTTATTTCTTCAGGTTGTGTTCTTTTCTATTTCTTTTCAATAAATGCTTTGTAATCAATTGATGTTTGATTCAAGAAACTGCCTAGATGTATGTTACCTGTAATGTTTTTTTTCTTGGGTGAATTTAGTTATGCATGGTGCAACTGAAACTTCTTTTACTGTCTTGTATTCATTAGCAGTAGAAAGAACAGAAAAATGCAGTTGTTTGAAAATAGAAAAACAAAAACTAATAATTAGGATAGAATTTAGTTTAATAATTGCTTTCACATACAAGTTCATAGGCTGTCCTTAAACTTGGAAATGTAGGCGGCTGCTGAACTAAGTCATTCATAAATTACCATGTGTTACCTCTGCTAACTTGTTAAGCATTCTGTGGCAAGTAGACAAGAAAATCTTTGCTGATTTTTCCCCATTAAGTGGGTGCAATTCACTTGTCTAGAAGCTACAGGGCTGCATCAGCACACCATGTCTAAGGTATTTCATTGGCTTTTTCACACAAGTGCAAAAAGAAACACAATTTTTTTAAAATAAACTGTATTGTTAAGCTTCTTAATATAGTCCTCTAGTGGGCTTTTTCATGTTTATTACTTGAAATGCAATTACTTGAAAATTAGTCATTTGATGCTTTCGGGTTTTCAGGTTGTAAATTTCTGGAATGGGAAAGGCTTGAGTAGGCTTTCAGTAGGCTTTGAGTAGGCTTTGACACATGGTCTTTCATTTCCATTTATTTCAGCTAGAATTCTGTCATAATTTATAAATGTCTTTCGTATCAATATTTTCTTCATTAAACTCTTTAACTTGATGATATTACCTGATATTAACCATTTAACAAGTAATGTGTTACATAAGTAACAAATATTTTTCACATTTGCTTTGCAGAAAGAATCATAGAAATGGCTACAAGTCTTCAGTACTTGAACATGATGGTTTATTATCTGTTTCAGTTGTGCCCCATATGTACTCATAAATATGTTGCACCACCAGCTGATAAGCAATTCTGAGCACTCTTATTTTCATCTTGTGTAACAGTCTTGTACTTTAGTATTGAGAAAACATCTTCCCAGAGGACAGACATTTGCAACAGCTGTCTTAAGTGTTTGGCTAATTCACTATATTTCTATACTTCTGTGAAAATACTTAATCCTTTCCTACATTTTTTTGCCTATCAGCAGCCCCCACTGTGAGCGTTCCTCTCAGCAGCGTGTTCTACAGTGACTAAGCAAACTTAGCAAACTCACACTGACATTCCCTCTTAAGCATAATAAGACCATCTTGTTTGAGGTTTTCTTCTACATTCCTGACATAGCTTCTTCTTCCTGAAATGCTGAGTGAATTCCTATGTAGTAAACAAACCAGGTATTGCCAAACCATTTAATCCATATGATAGCTGTCTTACTAAGATAGAAGTTAGGACTCACTTGTCATTTTGAATATTGAAAAATATTCTTTCTTTCTTTCTTTCTTTCTTAGACTAGTCAATTCATTTGAGGACAGTCACAGTCATGGAGAAAAGCAAAGGTAGAGAGAAGCTATATTAATGGAGGGAAAAATTTCCTGGGGATTTCCCATCATGTATCCCCTCACAAAGAATTATTATTTTTTATTAAGGTTCTTAGTAAAAAATGAAAATGTGAGGATGAAATCAAGCAATTATACAAAATAAGTAAATGCATGNTTTCTTTCTTTCTTTCTTTCTTTCTTTCTTTCTTTCTTTCTTTCTTTCTTTCTTTCTTTCTTTCTTTCTTTCTTTCTTTCTTTCTTTCTTTCTTTCTTTCTTTCTTTCTTTCTTTCTTTCTTTTCATGTATGTAAGAGATGATGATTACCCTCCTGAGTAAATGGAATATCGAGATGCTAAGATTCGAGGAAGATAACATGACCTGTTAACTGTATTGGTCCATAGGAAAGGGATCCAAGGACATACAGTAACATGAAAAAATTCCAGTGTTTGTCCAACTGACCTGACTTCTCTCCAGGCACTGATTATCCTAAGAAAAACAAGCTGTGAATAATCAAGTGCCTTGTTTCTGTGATGTGGCACCTGGACTTGTTTAAGGAAGGGATGTCATGTTTACAGGCAGCCTAAGGAAGCTTATCAGATACTGCAGGTGATGCTGTCTGTGCATATCATTTGGTTTTTTATAGGATTGATTTGTGGATGAATCAACCATAAAAATTATTTCATAGATTTCATAATTGAGGGCAATACAAATTACTGAGTAAAACTGAAGCGGTTGAAACACTTTTAAAATGAATCTCACAAGTTGCTTATTTACTTTTCAGAGTATAAAACTGAGAACTCTGGAAAAGGATCAATCTCCTCTCCAGTAACCACCCACACTGTCCCTCAAGCTCTGTGCTATCATGCCCTGTTACTTCACTTCCTTTTGCTGGTATCACCATCTAAATATGATTTACATGTGTAAATTGGAAAAACTTTTTCAGTAATTTAACTCTGTCATTCTGGATAACCTCTCCACTTTCTTGGTTAGACTACTTGCAGTGACTGTAACATGAAGTACAAATCAGCAGTAATCAGTTAGTAAGCTTGCCCTGTTTTTTCATACATCTGCTGCTGCTTATCATTGACATTTGGAAATGCACACATTTTTCTCTATTGGAGAATGCAACAGATAATTCCAAAGCAACAGATAACATTGATAAACAAAACTCTACAAACTAGAAACAAGAATTGAGGAATACATACTCTATTTTGGCTTAAAAATACTTTGGTTGACTCCCTGATTTTTTTTTTTTATTTGGTTTTGATTTTTTTTGAGTTTTTTCCATGTCAGAGCTTAAGTCTAGGGAATGTCTATGTACTGATTGCAAAACTATGGTATGAGAGGATTACTGGGCCAAGATTTTCCTTAGAATGGAAACTAGGAAAAAATAGTTTTAATTGTCAGCGCATATAGATGATAAACTATTTCAGTATATTATTTCAAAAATGCTTTTTATTTAGTTAGTTTATGGCTATGAAAATGCTTCAGGCATGTTCACAAGTGTTGCTTTCTATTCTTTTGTTTTGGGTGGAGGGATGGGGGATTCAATTTTGTTCTACATTGCTGTTTCCAATATGTTTTTGTTTCCAACAGTAAATCAATTCCTGCTGTATATGGTCTTCCCCAGTGTGGTTAAGCTTCAAGTCAGACTAGAACAGGAAACCACTCTTAATCTTACTTGATAGTAATGATCTTTTCAGCAGAAAGGTCAAATGCCTACCAGATCTATCATAGCTTTTCCCCCTTCCAATGAGACATTGCTAATAACTCAATTAAGGGACCTTGCAGATTGTCAAAATTTCCTAAAATCATGATTTGACTCCTGTTCGGAAGATCCCATGGAATGGAATAATTTCTGTTCCTCCCTGGGGGATCTTGTCCATGACATTATTTTTCACCTGTCTTGGCTGATGTTTAAGTACACATAGACAAATAAACCCAAAGTATAAATATGAGTTTACACACACACACATATATATGTGCACATATATACATGTGGGTATCTATATGCACATAAGTACATACAAATAAATATATCGCCATCTAAACACATATGAAACAATTCTACCTGTAAGAAATTATGAGTTTACAAGGCTGATAAACTCATATAACTAAGTAGTAGCTTTCAGACCTTGACTTGAAATGTATAACTTTATTTTCAGACACTGTCCTTTAGCATGTTTATTCTCTCTTTCATTTTGGTTTATATCTAATAAACTTATATGGGGTTTCCCCCAATTTTTCCCCCTCAAAATCTGAGTAATGGTGGAGATAAGTTTTAAAAAATGTATGTGAAACTATGCCCAAGGCAGCTATGCTGACAGTGTGCTAGTGGTGACCACTGGAAGTTTGGCGTTACCCAGTACAGTTTTCTTCTGGCTCATGCTTCTGTAGTTATGTGTAATGTCATGTGCAACTATTTCAAAAGATTTTCTTGACCAACCAGATACGTGTGTGTTCCTTTGGTCAGGAGGTTATTAGGCTGTTAGAGGAAGAAAAGAGATTTCCTTGGCATGATTTGGTTTTTGATGGTTTGCAATTTGGCTTGTTCTCATCTTGTTTTATTAGAAGGGATGACACTCATTTACTTACTTTTTGTTTAGTCAGTCTTTCCTTTGGACATTAAACTCAGGACTGTATCTACAGAGGTCATCTGATCCAAGCCTCCCAACTTACCCAATACAGCAGGGCTCCCTCAAATCATCAAATCTACTCTCTAATTCAGTGAAGTCACAGTCAATTGCTGTGGTATCCTGATAGATTTTAGGATCTCTAAGGAGGAAGACTCCACAACATCCTCAGGAAACCTATTCCCATTGCAATTATTAAGCCTGTTATGGGAATCATTTACTTGGCAAAAATAATGTGAATGAGAATGATTTCATTCTTCACCTGGCAAACAAAAGCTGTACGAGACACCACCTCTACCTGTCTCCTTCAGTCCTCTTTTTTTCTTTCCAAATTTTGTTTGAAATTGGAGTTTTGACAGATGTGAAAAGCTGAGTTAAAATAATGAAGCTGAGTTAACTTTAGGTCACAATTCTAGCTGGAAGAAAACATGTTAGGATCATATTTAGACTCCCTGAATTGGTGCTACTGCTGCTGCCAGCAACTCCACTGTTTTATCTATCTGCTGCCAAGTACTCCATCTGTGGTTAGTGGAGTACATGGAGGGCAACAATTTTTCCTCCTTTTAATGTAGAAAATAAGGTTTATGATATGTCCTCAGGAATGGTGTTCCGATCATCAAGCCATAGGATGTTTCTAAATAGGCTGTTTTGTCTCTAGTTCTATTTTTGTTTGATCATTTTGGATATCCAGTCATGAATAAATGCCCAGAACAACAACTACTCTGAAGTTGTTTATTGTTTGTATTGAATATCTGATAAAATATTTGGTACCATCGAACTAACTGCAAGAGTGTTATAATCCCCTATAATGCACAAATGAAATTCCCTGCGAGGAAAGGCATTCCAAATTGCTCTTTCTCCTCTGTCTCTCATGGAGGAGTCAGATTAGTAGTTAGGGCTCCCTGACTCCAGTGAAAATCTTCAGCTGAAGATCTCATGTTTTCTGCTGTGAGAAGGAAGAACTGGACTAAGTAGAGATCACAGGCTGCTAATAGAAAATGAAAACAACTTGCCTTCTGAAGTTTATTGCTGTGGCATTTAAATCTTATTCCTTCAAAAATAACATGAAAAAAAGTAATTTTAGAATTAAATTTAAAAAGAAAGTGCTATAAAAATTATTTCCTTGAAAAAATATATAATTGTCCTAGCATCTTTGCTCACTGAAGTCTACTTCGGCAGTTTAAGTGTGTGAAATATGCAACATATATAAAAGCAGAGCATAATTTAGGATTCTGTCATCTGTGCCTAAATGTCTAGACCAGGTATCCTGTTCAGTTCAACAGCAGGCCAGCTATTACAGTGTAACAACTACTCTATAACCACTTGAAGCTTGGATAGATTTCAAAAATTCTAATGGTATTTGCTTTTCTAGTCTGGAAAGTGACACATTAGCTCTTCACCTACTGTATGTAGACAACAAACAAGATCATTTCAGCTATAAACTTGGAGACTTTTGGTTAGTTCAGTAAGCTGATTTATTTCATCATAAAAGCATAACAGTTGGGCTTGTTATAAGTAGTAATGGCCTTTTATTTCTGTTGAAAGTATCTTTGCCTGGGTAGAGTACATGATTAACAATTGGGATCATTAACATTTGCCTGATTCTTGAAATTATTCCAGAAAAATCGCTTTCTTATCTTTCAAAATGCATGCCACAACTTCTAATTTCTTTTCAGAATATAATACTGATACCTGTAAAATTATTTGATATCATTGAATAAGCAGTATTAAAAGTAATGAAAACTCTCTCTAGATATGAGAAGGTTCAGAAAGAAATCCAAACTTAACTGTATTGAAACCACCTGTCCTTTATCCATAGTATCATATACTTACATTTTCTTAAATCTGGGACAGTAATAAAATAAGAAATTAATTACTTTACTTGGAGTAGATAGCCATGATGATTTCTTCACTTTGTCTTCGGCGTGGAATTTGATTTGTGTCATATAGTCATTTCCACATGTAGTTCCTAGATTAAGGAGTGAAAGTTGCCTTTAAAAATAACATTACCTGGAAAATGTTCATATTATTTCAAGTGCTGGATACCATTCTCTGATTTTCACTGTCTCTGGACTTGTTACCTTTTGTTGAACTTAGAGGAGTATCTTGCTAGTTGCAAAAATTGGGAAACACTGAGCATTGTTTATGTATCCGTTCTGTCAGGAAGTGTCAGGTGAATGTTACTCCTTCAATTAGATTATTTGAAATACAGGAAAAAAGGCATAATATCTTGCTTTTTCTATGATATTAGCTCTCACATATATAGTGATATAGACAGACACATTCTATTCAGCTTGCATTAAAGACAACATGCACAAATATTAAGAAAAAGACACAATAGATAAAATGGAAATGGTATCATTAAGTAACTTCAGAGTGTAAAAGACAGACATAATGTCAGCATCCATTTTTAAAAATTGATTAAGGGATAATTATTGTAAAATATGCTAGAGCTCTGAGAATAATTTGCCCTATAAAGTTCCTTTCTTGCTTGCAGAAATAAGGTTTTCCAGAAGTAAGAAAATTACCAGTCCTTGTCTTTCAATTATCCAGAAGAGACTTCAGTGGTATCAGTCTTAGAAGTGCTGAGATAAAAACTTTAGTTTCCAATGCAGCCCTGGAGACCATACAATGCTTGCTCTGCACTGCCTGAGGTGTTCATTTTACTGAAACACAACAGTCTAAATGAGGGAAAGACAATTGCAACATGACCCTTTGGCCCCATCTAAGTGATCACTGTGCTGAATTAACAGGGCCGTTTGATTACAAGTGCTGCAAAGCTGAAGGCTTAAACATAGAGTCTTTTGATATATGAGCCTGGGACAACACTCTTGATTAAAATAACACAGTGTATACTGTGGAGTAATTTGGTTTATTTTACCTGACCCAGAACAGAAATGGGATCTTCATATCAATACAGAGGTGATGCACTTCTGATCTTAAACTCCCTGCAGAGTCCCAGCATCCTTTAGTCTTCTGCTTTTCAGATGAGATCAAGACCTCAGAAGTTCCTGTGGCTCTGTGTCTTCTCCCCAGATGTGAGCAGAAAGCACAGCTGCTCAAATTTGACATGTTGACAAAACCCAGAAGCTAGCATTCTGAATTATTTTCATTTTTTTTCTATTGCAATAAATTTTGCTTCTAGCCAGGAAGAAGGTCTGGCAGAACTGGAGAACAGAAGTAGATGATTAATCAGAGTGGTCCCACCAGAAAACCTTGGCAAAACACAATTCGGTTACGATCAACTTCTTATGTGATTAATTTTAAAATTTCAAAATTGGCCTATGCAGGAGATGTTATCACAATTTCTGAAATTGGTAAGAGATGAAGTTGTTTATGTAGGGAAAGCTAAATAAATATTACAAAAACTGGAAGAAAGGGCCCAACAAAATAATTTTGCTATTTTCTTTATAGTAAATATAACTCTAGAGATAGTAAATGTAGTAAATATAACATTAAAGCTGTTATAAAGATTTCTACGAAAAAGCCCTGTGTTGAAAGAAAAATTTAGCCTCCAATCTATATAACATGGCTCTTTTTCTGCCTGACCTGTAAATTTTCAGAGATTTAAAAGATTCAGCTTTCAGTAACAAACTCATTACCATATAATTTTCCTAGAATATTAACTGAAATGCAGAACAAATTAATTTCCTTTAAAATAATGCATTAGGGATATTAGAGAGGTGAAAATATTGTAATGTCAGATTCTGTATTAACAAATTATTTGTTAATTAAGATGTCAGAAATGCTTAATTTGTATTGCACTAACCTATTACTTCCATGTGACAGCTAAAAGTATTTTAATGATAAATACAATACAGTGTTTAATTTTCTAATTAATCATAAATGGATTATTTAATCTGTTTTGCAGTAATTAAATATTGATATGTAAGAGCTGTTCTGTCCTAATAATGGCATCTGGCACCAAAGCAAAAATCATTCAAGCTATTGTGTCATTTCAGAGTGACCATACTAACGCTCTACTTGTCTTGCATGTCAAAGTAACTGTGAATTTAGGATTAAAGTAAATCTCAGTGCAAAAGGAACAAACTTCAATGGTTTCAAAGGAATTATTCCTGTATATCTTTGGCCAGTTTCTAGTACTCTTTGCTTGTTATGAAGTACAAGTTAAAATCCTTGTAACACCTTTGTTGCTTCTTTCCTTGTTTTCGCTGAAAGCTCTTTGGCCGGCATATTGAATTATGACGCTAAAAGTATTTAGGTATTTAACATGCTTTATTGAATTGCTTTGGCAGATTTGAAAGCTCAATCCACTGGATTGATATGAAGAATATTATTGCCCTGCATTCTTCATTGGTACATCGTCTCTCTGGTGTTCCTACCTCATATCAGAATGCATGAATTTGTGTCCTGAAACTGAGTCTTGCAATGCCTTTACAATAGATACAAAAATAACTGCCTATTAATTATAGAAGAATTCAGATAAATGGATATCTCTGAAATTGTAGTCTCTCTGACAGTTGTATTTCCATTTTATTTTGATTATTTGATTATTTTTTCTTTATCTGTAGGTATTTTAAAATAATTAAGACACTAGATAGTCTCCTAGTCTTCTCCTCTAGAAGAATTCTAGAGTTAGATTAGTTCTAGAGTGTCTAGATTCTAAAGTTCCTTGACTGTAAAAATACATAGGAATGATCTTCATTCATTACTTAGTGCCATAAAAATATCAAAGCAAACTAAAGTATTACCTAAAAGCCTTTATTTTGAAGATAATCAAATAGTCTTTCACAAATATTTGTTTCAGCCAAAGGAACATAAGTATTAGTTAAAAAAAAGAGTTTAAAAGTTCTTTGGCCCAAGAGTTACACATGCAAGACATCTTTCTGAGTATGTGGACTTCTTGTGGTGTCACACACAGAGACTTATGTTAGAGAGAGGCTGCATCAGGCTCAGTCCTGTTCATGAATATGTTGTGTTGGAGCCATGCAGAATCCCATTGATACCATGAGAGCTCAGGGAGGCACAAAGCCAACTATGCAGCAAAGATTTATTTGCACGGATCAGAGTCGTAGATGGAGAACGTGCGAATTTTGTTGTATGGCTCATTAATTTTTCACAGCTTTGGGGGCAGCACAATGAATAACAAAACTATTAGTTTCACAGCTCATAGATCACAGCTCTCAGAAAAGGAGGGAGCCAGCAGACCAGGGTTCTGTAATAACCCACCAAGGGCTCCCACCATCAGGAGCACAGACTTCCTGCTGCGAGGTGGGGAGGCATCTGGCTGCACTTGCCAGCAGACATCAATTATTTCAGAGGTTTACTTTGTACAGTACAAGGGTGTAGGATTTTACAGAATAATTAGTAGGAATTCTAATGGTTTCTTTTGCCAGTATTTATCAATGTTGGGATGTATCTTTAGGCTGTTGAACATATATCCACAAATTTAAGTAGATCTGAGACTTTAACAAGATATGACCTTGAGAGCAGATGATCTTTACCTCTGACTTCATAATTTTTGAATTGGCAAGTGCAGCATTGATCCTGTACTTTTCAATTATTTGACTCATTTAAAATGCTTCATGGTTTAGTTGTTTCTCATGACAATGTCAAAATAAGGGCAAAGGTAGCCAGGTCTATGAAAATAAAATATTCTTTTCTTCTGTGCCCTGGAAAATTGTTAATTCCTACCGAAGGGCTCCCTCAGGAAGGAACAGAGGAAAAGAGGAAAGAACAGCTAATCTCATTTTTCCTAGCAGCAGCACACCTGGAAAGCTCTGACCTATACTGCAAGCCCTGTTAGGCAGGGCAAGACTTCCAGGACCATGCCAGAGACAGCTATGCATAAAATAGTTTTTCAGAAAGGAGATTAAATAAATGGGATTATCTTTAATAGGATCACTCAGTAGGGCAGAAAAGTGTGAATGAATACTACTATGACAAAGCAAACAAACTCCAAATTAACAATGGGTTGATGTGACACAGGGCTAAGGTGAGTGGAAATTAAGTTCATAATTGGGCTATTTGCCTTTCTAGAGCTTAGTTTAATGGAGGGAATTTAATAAACTTTGTCTTTGACTCTTCAAATATTAGACATGATATGAAAGAAGTTGATTTCTTTAAGCTTAGAGAATTTTTACTAAATATGGTTACTATGCAAGACTTAGTAAAATGTGCATTCTTGCTGGTTTCCCCAAACCTAGAATTGGTGTAAAACATAATTCTTTTTTCATAGTACCATGGTTTTGCTCTTATGTTAAGCAAAGTTGAAAAATTAAACTTTTAGAATGCTAACCCCAGAAATAGCATCAGGAGCTTTCAGTT
Source organism: Cyanoderma ruficeps (assembly GCA_008694505.1). Lineage (NCBI taxonomy): Eukaryota > Metazoa > Chordata > Aves > Passeriformes > Timaliidae > Cyanoderma > Cyanoderma ruficeps. Next base: position 2,093,856 of record VZDJ01000187.1, on the reverse strand, counting down.
CATTAAGAGCATACATTTCCTAGTTAACTTCCAACTTAAATAAAAGAGTGTAAATCTTTTTGTTCGGCTTGTTTAACTGCTTTTCTTCCTTTATAGAGATTTAATGGAGGATTGTTGCTCAATTCTGCAGGTACCTGGCAGACAATGCCTCCCAGATAAGGCTCAATAGAAAGAAGGGTGCACTGCAAGGCAGAAGAGGAAATCTACAATGGATCTAAGGCTCAGAAAGAATTATAGTAGCCTGTATTACTTATAGGGAAAGGGGAAGCTAAGAAAATGTTGAACTGATTAATTTAACAAACAGAAAAATTCTGATGGACAACATATTTTATATCGTTATTGACAAAGAATGTTAAGCCTAAACTGCATTCTAATTTTTAGCCTAAACTTTTGAAAAAGGACTGATAAGTGTAAAATTGTTGACCAGTGTGGACCAGTTACACATTAAATTATCTGTTGCTGAATAGCTATGTTACATTTGATGCCATTACTTTTGACAAGCAGTAGAAACTCTTGAGTGTGAATTAGGTTCATTGACAGAACGTGTTCAGAAACTGCTGGTCCCTAAACCAGTAATTGTAACACATCCAATATCTGTATTACATTATATTTAATTCATACAGAATAATTCCAGTCATTTACAGTAAGAATTGAAAGCAATTTAAAACATATGTCTCATAAACTGTCTGCCATAATCTATGTAGGTTCTTTGCTGCAGCACAGATGCTTATGTTCAGGATGCTTAAGAATGGTTTTAAGCATATTTCTGTATTTAATGAAAATCATAGAAAGAGTCTGTCAGTTCTTCACTCCCGTGCATCACACAGAACTGACTTTTCTTGGGATAAGCTGCCACAATGACACACCTCTAGTTGAGCTGGACAAATAAACTCAGCTCAGCTTATGAGAACTGGAAACAACATTTGTTTATTGATGAATCCATCCTTTCATGAATATGTCATGCATCCCAATAGCCATGACAAATTATCTGCAGTTCTGTGTATATAATATATACATATGTATTCCTATGACACCTGTCCATGGTAATTCAACAGAATATGTCATAAAATATAATGACTGTCTCTGCATCTTCAAATATTCGCCTTGTGTCCTTGCTGCTATACATGACATGCTATCTTTAGCTGTTATAATTTTTAATCTACAAAGCTCATTAAAAATTCTTCTTTAATTGTTAGAAGTAGATTTTTTTTAATGTTTGTAGTACAAGCTAGTACTGACTGTAGTTCTTTCTTTTTCTAGGAAAAAGAAATCTGACAAATTACACTGGACATAAGCTAATTTAAAAAGTTGAAGGAAGAGGCATGAGGCATGGGATAGAATGATAGTTATAAACTCTCTGAGTACTAACTAAATTGTTTTAATCCTCTTCTTAAGTGGGCAACAGAAAATCTGATCTCAGCACTCTAGTCTCTAGGACAGCAAAACACAATTATATTCTTTGTTCTGGAAGAGTGGGAAAGAGTGCCAAATTATTAAAATAAACAATTTAGGTTCTCAGAACTTCAGGGAGCATGTGCATGTGCATATATGTACATATTTACAGGTATGTGTGGGTCATGTATTTTTATACATATGTATGTAAATAAATGCAAAGATAGTTATGGACTGAAGCAGAGGGCCACCTCCCTCTGGGGTTTTTCAACTTTTAATTGCATCACACAGGGATTCTCCAACTACATCTGGATAACTATCATGGGACTTAATTTTGTTTCCACAATGGGGTAATGAGGTTCATCTGCAACAGTTTTAGAGGTACAAGAGAAAGAATGATATGATAAACCTCATCCTGTTTTAATAAGCAAGTCTGCTTCTTTTCCTAAGCTACAACAGGACTTCCACTCTGATACTTCCAGACCTTCTCTTTCAATGTTTATTCTTGCTTACTTTTCATGTAGCAGTTTTAAATGGGAGGTAAACAAAATAGTGGCAGAGGAATCATAATTGGTATACCTTCTATTTACTCTCAACATAGGTTAATGTTCCAGTATGTTAGAAAATCTTCAGTAAAGCAAAGTAAATTTTGGGAAATAGCATTTCTTTAAAAATGCTGCAAGGAGTGTGTACATGGAGCAATCCTTGTCACTCTGATTGAACCTCATGGGTAAAATTCTGGCACTGCTTGAATCAGCTGTTTGCCTGTTCTATCCACTAAGACAGGATACTGTCTTCTGTTTTTCACCATCTAGTAAAAGGAAAATAAAGGAAATGTTATCGCTGTGTGTTTTGCAATGTCAGTGTCAGAAAAGACAGGGTTTTTTCTGTCAATTTAGTTGCAGATAAGATTCTTAGATGTTACTGACAATTAATAAGTTAATTGGTAACTAAATTTCTAATTAGTCATGTTCCTAAAACAAATGCAACCAAACCTTTCATTGAAGTAGAAAGAGGATAGAAGTCACAGACATTTAATGTAAAAAAGACATATAAAAATTAATGATTATCCTCCTGACCTTCCAGAAACATCTTCCCAACATCTATGAGAAACCTACCAGGAAACAGGAATCTAAGTAAGTAGTCCCTAAGGTAGTTAAACATAGGTTGCTAAAGTAAAGAACTCTTTGTTGCCTGAACATTTCCTTTGATTTAACTTGGAAAGGTTGCTGGAAAATTGTTTGAGTTGGCCTTTTCCCGTCCAGTGATTTCTGTGTAATCCACATCTAAGTAAATATGTAATCACAGCAGCATAGAATTATGTTAAGATCTGACTCCAGAATAGTAAAGTATTCGGAGACTTTCACAGCCTTGCCTTTTTACAGTTGAGAGTTATTTGAGGGGGCAAAGAAGAGAAGACAATCCATTCTGGTTCTCAGAACCCTACAAAATATTGACTAGATGAAGTTGGATGAAACAAGTACAAATTGAAGAACACTGCACTGAATGACACATGAGAGAAACAATTACAAGGAATACAGTAAAAGAAAATTTGAAAGAAAATGCACACTGGAATTCCTATAATTTGTGGAGTACATCTGTACCAGTGAATACAGAAAATTTTATTATCCATGAAATTCTGACATTTCGCACTTATTTTACTAAGAACCACATCAGCATATGATGAAGCAAGCTACAAAATCATATTCCATTAAATCAAAATGCATTTCAACTTCGGTAATGATTCATTACCTTCCACATAGAATAAAACTTTACATCAACCTCAACGGTTTTCTTTCACTGCCAGCCAGATTATATATAATGTTCTAGAGAAATAATTTTTATAAGCTTACTTTTGGCAACACTTACAGTGTGAGTGATATGTAGTACGACACCAGATTGAATTCCTGTTACACATTATACAGGACACCAAAATGGCAGCTCCTCNTGCCTCTTTCTATTCTCTCTCCTGCTTTATATCAAATCTTCCAATGAATTTCTGAGGAACAAGAAAGCTGATAATGAATGTACAGAGATTTGAATAATCAGCCAGTTCCAAGAAAAACATTGGAACAAGTAATGGTTGTACTGCAGTGTTATCTGAATTCTTCTTTCCAATTTCTAAGAACAGATTTTGCTCTAATGTACTATGGAGACTATGTAAGTGTAAATGAATTTGTCCTTTGAACATCTATTTTCAGAAATATAGTGTTATATCACAGATACATGCACACATTTATTCAACAGATCAGGGATTACATAAAGGTCAGGCCATTTTATATTTCTATTTCATTTATTTTTACTGAAAATTATTTTCAGTCTTCAGTTTTCATCTTTATTTTCCAGTGACAAAGATGTATGGCTTGAGGAAAGGATCAATGTGAACAATTTATGGAAGAATGATACACAAGTATAAAAATGACAGAATAACAAGGGATGTGAGCAGAGTTGTATCCTGAGACTTCACATAACAACATTTCTATCTTTATTTTGGCGTACTAATAAAATTCCTTATCTATATGTTTTACTTCACAAGGGTAAAAGTATTTTTCAATCTATTCCATTTACTGCTGTCAGGGCTTCCTTTTGCTATTGACTGTCATGAGCTTGAGTTGAGATCAGGATGAACAGTACTTCAAAGCATTTGTTATTGAAAAAGTATCTGATTTTTTGTTTGTTTGTTCACTCATCTTTCTACATGGTTAATAGGGATCTTTCTTTAGACGATATGTAGAGGTTTGAGTGTGTCTGATTTTCGCAATTTTCAGCTTGCAATATTCAGAAAAGGTTTTCTACACTCTCTTTGTCAAGAAATGTATGACTGACACTGATACAGCAGCCCACACATATCTGTAGTTAACTAAGAAGGTGGCAGCCTGTTGAGACAGAAGATTTCTTATAAAGAAACTATGTAAAAGTCTTAATCCTTCTTCCTGTAGAGGTCGGTTGAAGTTTTGTATTTGATTTTGTGGAAACCAAATTGGTCCCCAGTTGAATAGAAAACAATCACTCACTGTATAGTGAGAATTTATATCGTGCAAAAAAGTATACATTATTAAAAGGACTGACATAGGGGTCACTGAGCAATTTTAGTAGCCTACAGATCATTACGTTTATTACTCAATTTTTTTTCCTTTTATGCAAGAAAAACTCACAGTGAGTCCAGTAAGAGTTTTTCTTACTTAAGGGGTACAGAACTGAGTACTTAGTTGAGAACGAAAGCAACATTAATGACTTCCATATGTTATTGCATAAACCTCATTCATATGTTTTTGATTTTAAATATTATAAAACAGAAAACAAAAATATTCTGTGTAACTTTTGGTGAGAAGCAGAAATGCTCTAAAGATCACGGATGAGAACAATTGGATTTTAGATGTGCAGTAATTGTTTGAACCCTGGAAATAATTTGTGCAAAATAGTCTCTTGTTCTTTTTGCTCGGTCTATCTGTCTTACATACTGTTTCCATTCTCTTGTCTTCGCCGTTATTATTTCCAAAAGCCCTGTGGGGATATTATGTCAGCACTTCTTGACCTCATGTGGTGAAGTTGTCAATGTTGAATTAAGCATTTTTTTAATATAACCATATCAATCTGATACACAGATCTTCCCTACAACACCCTTGATCATGTAGTGAGGTGAAAATAAATACGAAAGAGCTGTAACTGAACTGCACTGAGAATTTGGGAGCTTACAAGCAAATTTAAATTTCTTCATATGACTCAATATATGAATACTGTTCAGCTCCTATTTTTATACAGAAATCCTTAAGCAGAGACAAAGATAAGGAATTGCAAACACAGAAAGACTAAAATTCAAAAGAGAAATAAAACATGTTGCCACTGAATCCATAAATAATGTTTTCAGCATCCTTAGGCACTGAAAATAGTAAACATTTTTTTTCTATTTTTTAAAAATAAAACCCATACCATATTATAATATAAACTACTCCTGCATGGACAGTTGTCTAAAGTGGACTTCTACTTTGATCTTGGTATCCAGAATTTGAAATTACATGCACTCTCTAGCTCAAATTTCTCTCCATGGCCATTATTTGTGTTCCTCTGCCAGATAGTTGTAGCCAGACAGCATGAAAACAGCTGCAATTTTTGTATTGACTGTATTCAAAATTTAGCTTGTAATTTACCTGGATGTGAACCATGTAAAAATAGTGTAAGCCTTAGATCATAATACAATCAGTTCATCTTTTTCTTCACATTTATTTAATGAACTTTGTTGTTTTATTCTGTTACTGATGAAGTGAGGAAGAAAGTATGAATATTGTAGTCTTCTAATGAGCTGTGTTCATACCAGACTAGCGTTTTTCAAGCAAACATGCTGTGGCTGGAGATTTATGTCAGTAGGTCAGAAATTACTCTTTTTAGAGAAAAAAGGCTGACATTGACTGACAAGGCTATAAAGTTTAGTAGCACACATTGAAGAACACGTATAAAACCTGCAAATAGTGCAAGCTGAGATGAAATAAAAGGACCAAGGAACTGGAAAGGTCTCCAGTCTTCTTCCTTTTTATTGCTACATTTTTAAGCTCATTGAGGAAGACGAGTCAGTAGGATGAGAGGAATAAGAAATCATCATTTCATAATTTTATATTCATATTAGAGGTACATAGAAAACATATAAGTGTATATAATAAATGTTTATATAATTGAAAATAGAAAAAAAATCCTCAAACTATGTAACCCAGTAAGAAGAATTTTTCATTGAAATGTTGTTGTCTTAATGTTGACAGTAACTGAATGCGGCATTCAAAATTAATGGCTCATCTAAAGTTCCAAGAAAACCAGACCAGTGGCTTGTGTCTGATCCAGAAGGGAGAAGTCCTTACAGACTCAAGAGGTACATTCTGTTGGCTGACTTTCTACAAGTTTTTGTTCTCTAGGTAGGCATATGAATTCAATGTAAACATCTGAGTTTTTAATAGGAATTTGGTACTGTTGGCTCCACCTAAAAGTAGCAGTAGTTGCTTACTATATAACCAGTTGAAAAAATGTGTATGCTCATCCTCATCCTGCCTATGATGGTGTAATTAGAAAATTAAAGGGAAACATTGTATACAATTAATTTCATGGGGTACACTGCAGGGCTATTTTAAACATATATTATGTTATTGTATTATTAGTGCAAATTACTGTAAGGCTTTTCTAACACTAGATAAAATGGTAACGAAGATCGACTATTAAGTAGATAACTTAGATCAATACATTTTAAAAAAAAATTACTGTCTAGCCACTATCTCCCAAACCCTCAGCATTTGTTTTCCTTTTGCTGGGAGAACATTAATCACATTGCGTCAAAGACTTAAGAAATGTCACTTTGACCAGAAGGACTTGGTTAAAGAGTGCACACTGTTAACAGAGGTGGTAGCAATAACATAGGGAGTGTAATATGCACACTTGACCTGACTTCCAGCTGTTTGGCTTCACAGTTATTATGCGTACTGTGAAATAAATAAATCTTTCAATAATAAAGCAAAACATTTTGAAGTCCATGAGCTACCCTTTTTGAAGATGAAAGAAAGGGTTTTGAGGTACTACATAACCTTTCTCAGGTAATCCTAAAAAATTAGAATGACCAGTGAATTTTGAGCGCAAATCTTTGTTTTATGTGGTTCTTTGTTTTATTTTGCTTTGTTTTGTTTTGGTTTTTTTAATTGTTATTCTCAAAAGTGCATTTGATGGAAATTATTTAAGGTGGCTTTGTAATTTTTGCAATTCTTTTGAGGGATCACATTTTTAATAGGGAAGTATTTCTGTTTCTTGAGCTATTTCTTGTACTTGTGTGTAAAGTCTTTACAACATAATCTAAATCCATATATCTAGGAAGAACTGTACAGAACAGAAACCGAAGATGGAGGTAAATATAACATAACATTTGATTTCTAATACTTGGTAAGAAGGAAACCCTGTTCTGGTATTATCACATCCCACTGGCTATAATACTTTTGTTATTGAGACTCTAGAAAGTCGAATTTTAAATCAAGTATAAGGACATTCTCAACCCAGTAATTCCTGTAAGGCCCAACATTTAATGAGCAACACTGAGATTTGAATGTGAAACGTCCAAATTGTGCAGTGTATTGAAAGAATTGGCTGTACAAGACCTGATTTGCTTAGGCAGATGGGAATCCTATTTGTTCTCTTATTCAACTGCATTTAAAGAGTGTTATTTGCACCATAAACATAAGTACAATACACAAACAAGAACTTCTCTGGCTAACATCTGGATAATTTTGCCAAAAATTTTAAGAATTATAAGATAACAGAAAATAAGAGACATTATTTAAGAGTTTAAGTATCCCTTCAGTCTGATCTGTCGGCTCCAGCTGGAGATATGAATGCAGAAAAATATAAAAAAACCTAAGAATGAAAATAATCATAGTCTTTCCCTTAGGTGTTCCATTTCAGCAAATGGCCTGTATGTTGGAACAAGATACAAACACAGTAATTATGCCCGTATAAAATACAGGGGTCTTTGTGTGTGTGTATGCCCTTTTATTCAGTATAATGAACTTATTATTATGTCACAACTGTTTCCACCTTTGGATCCAGATTTCACGTAGACAAAAAATGACTGTCATTTCAGAAAAAAAATCTTTTTGGGAGGATGACCATTGTGGCGTTCAGGTTTAACCAGTGAGCCGGAGCATAGACAATAGATGCCTGAGTTTCTCTGTGTTATTCTGTCCAATTCCCTGGTATTTCTGCATTCATCTTACCGCACTACACTTGACCTCATCCTCCTATCTGAGGTGAAGCCGTTCACCACCACTATCTTCTTTTTATCACTAGCATTGTAATTTTTGGTTCCGTCTTGCTGTTAATAGTTTTCTTGGTGGGTCTTCTGCAATAGTCTTGTTACACTGCCAAAAGTTATTTTCTCAGTTAATGTAATTAGTCCATGTCTTAGCCATTTATTTACATTGCATTGTAAGAAAAAGAAAAGTACATTGATGATACCGATTCTCAGTCTGGAAAAGCACAAATACAGTCCCAAGCTTGTAGGTATCTACTCTGAAGATAAATAAGAAAAGAGGATGACAATAGAACTCTATAAAAGCTTAGAGCTTTATTCACATGGGTCAAATCATGGGATTGGGATCCAAAAATTATGTGGCTTTTGTCCTTACAGATGGTCTGGAAAATATCTCCTCTCAGTACAGATTCTCATTTTTTTATTTTAGTTACTTGTGAAAGTCACATCTATATCACAATGCATGTCGGTGCTCCAAAGGCTAAATTGCATTTTACAAGTGGGCTCACTTGTATAAAGTGCTAGAATGACTTGCCAAAGACCACAGAGGAAGCTTGAGGCAGAAAAAGAACAGAATGTGCACTTCCTACAACCTTGCCCAGTCCTTGAACCACTGGTTCAGCCTTCTGTTTCACTGCTACTGTCATCACCATGACTCACAAGTTGTCCAATCTGTAGTCAAGCTTGGATGTTTTAGGAATTAGAGCTGGCTAAGTTTTCTCTGTAAAAGAAAAACTTGAAGTATTGAAATTAATTTGCAAAAAAGCTGCTTTGGTCAACTGCCAACACCTCTTGTACTCATTAATTATTGCTAATTATTCAACTGAACCTCCTTAAAAGGATTTTTCTGAGAAAGAAAGCCAAGTGCAAGATATCTGTAATACATAATTTTTCTATAACATCCTGCAGGGTGTGCTCTGCTATGGAAAACCGTGTTGAGAAAAAAAGAAAAATTCCCCATCTAGAAGAACACAAAATCAGTGGGGGAAAAATAATTGCTGATACTGCGGAAGGGCATAATTTCACTTGAAAATTGTCAAATGTGAATGGACCATCTCACCCATTTTTCATGGGTAAAAACTGTTAAACTCTTTTAGATATTAAGGAATATAAAAGCATGGTGACGCTCTGTAAGGAATTCTGAGAAAAAAACAAAATGACAATGTTTAATAAATAATTCCATAAGACTAATTTGAACCCCTCAAGGATTTAGCTTCCTTCTTGTCTTTTAGCTAGATCAAACCAAACTAAACCATTAAATGCAATTTATGCTAAAGAAATCTCTTCTAACAGTCATGACTTAGGAGCTTCTGTTGTGAACAGAAGCATTTTTGTCATGTTTTTTAAACATCTAACATGATTTTCTTAAAAGAATAATTTTCTTAAAATAATATGTTTCCTGTATCTTAGAATTGCTGTATTTTAAGGGGTTTTTTGCTTATCACTAAAGCTTACCTCACTTGTTGGCACTTTCTTCCCACTGGAAAACTTGCTATACATATTTATTGCAGTTCACAGTTTTTTGTGTTTCAACTGTCACTAAGATCGCCTTACACAAGTGCAGAAGTATGCAACAGTGAGAAATAATGGCAAGAAAACACTTAGACAAACATTTCTAATGCTGCAAGGGGGTTTGATCTTGCGTGATAGATCTGGCATACCGGTTCAAGTCATGGGGGTAAATTGGGTTCTTTTTTTTTTTTTCTAAACTCTTTTCCCTTCTTCTTCAGTGATACCATGAAACAAAATCTACTACCAAGCTAAAACATTATGCCACTGTGTCACTGAATTTATGTCATCCGTATTCCAGAAACTGCTGCAACTATAAAAGCAGCTGCTCCTATTTCGTGAGACCAAACTTCATTAATATTTTAAAGAGTGATGCAACTAAGGTAACTAGTTTTAAAAATAGTTTAAATTTTTTTTCAGTTTACTAAAAATGCATCTTGGACTTCTGGCCAAGATAGATCTGTTGATATTTTTTGAAGTGTCTACAAGTTACAGTAATTTTCCACATTCTCTTTGAAAGCTCAGGTCTAGGGGGAAGAAAAGCGCCACTACTGAATGGGAAGACAGATAAGACTGCCTTTACAGTTTTCTTTGGGCGAAAAATCAAGGTCACTCACTTTATCAGTTGTGACAAATAGAGTTCAGGCTGAACCTGGGATAAAATGAATTTCAGCTGCACGTTGCCTGCTTGCAGCTAGTGCAGAGGCTGCCTGGCACCAAGTGAAATGATTTTCTATTTGCTCTTATCTCTTTTTCCACTTTCTAGAACAAAGACAAGCAAAGTATCTTTAAGCTGCTTAATTTTGTCTGCCTGATGAGAAAGAACCAGAAGTATTAGAAGTTAGAAATACTTGAAAAAGTGGGTTAGGAGCTACTAGCCTGTGCTTTTAATTTTCTGTCCTTTATTTCATCCCAGACACTAACAGTGCTTTTGTGAGTGGGCTTAGGCATATGTTAGCAAGTCAGAATAGTATGAACAGGAAATTTATGAACAAATCTGAATTGAAAATTTAGAGCATACCTCAGTTGCTCTGTCTCCTGTAAAAACACTTTGGCAGTGCATAAATATCCTTAGACATGAGACAGTTCTACATAGGGCTCTGCTACCTTCCAGGTTCCCCTCATTCACTGTAAAGATCATAGCTATTGCCTTATATTCTTTCTTCTTCAACAAGAAGATAATGAATTTCCCCATGATAAAATATACAGATGTGAAGAATCAGACAAAATGGTAGATGGATGAGTGATGAGCTGAAGTCTAAGATGAAGCAGGCTTTTAATATATATAAAAATATTCATGTATCATTAACCAAAAAACAAACTTCAGTGACATTTTTGTGATTTTACCACAGTGTTATTCTCGATTCCTCTTTTGTGCAAAAACCTATTCTAAAAAGAAATTATTTTCCAAAAATTGACACAACCATCTAGACAGCTAAATCCTCAGAGAAGTGCAGTACAGACTCCAGCAGGATTTTGTGCATAAACACTGCTGTGGGGCTGAGATGTGGTATTTAGCACTGGAATGGTTAAGGATGTCCTTGCAGATATAAGGAATGTCTTGCAGTTGAAGCTGCCTAAATATGCTTGAATTATAAGTGGGTCAGTGCAGAAAGCAGGAGGGGTTACTAAAGCATTTCTTACCCTGTTCAAGTTGTTTATCAAGTTCAGCCAAAGTTAAATGTTATGCTCAATGCACTTCAAGTTTTATAGGTGGTATGGGGATAGATACATGTAGAACGCTGCTACTTTCGAAATGCTTGCATTCACCAATTGCTAACTCTCTTTTTGCTCATTATCTAAAGATGGTCTCCATGGGTCACAACTATTTGGGACACATACATTTAGCAACACTCCAATGTTAATGTGGTTCTCCAGAGATCACAGCTGGGACACAACGTTTCTGTAGCTGCTTATGATTAGATTAAGACTGTTCTCTTTCCAACCTTTACTTCTTATGTCACTGTAGAATCATGAAGCCTGCTTTTCTAACTTGTGCCCACTTAAATTCTGGAAACATCTGAAAGAGATTATGGTTTCTTGTAGTTTTCTTCTTTTTTTGTTTGTGTTGTTCGTTCTATTTTGGGTTTTTAATATTTATTTTTAATTACTCCTGCTTTAATTTAAACAATTTTACTGTAAAGATTTTTAAATCACTCCTATTCCTGGAGGAATTACACACCAATATATTCACATCCCCTTTCTCTTGCTTTCTTATTGTGAAAAAGAGAAGTATGTTCATCACTACATTTATACTAGAGGGTACCATTTGCTTAAAGCTGCCATCCAAGTTCTTTGCATAACAAGTATTTAACCCACTTCAGATGAAATCTGCTCTGCAACTGTAAACTTACTAAGTACTGCATGTGCCCTGAATCCACTTATTTTAACTGATAAAAAGTATAAGGCATACCAGAAAAACATCTTTACCCAAAAAAAGATGCACTGCCTGAGGAGTTTGCATTGGAAGACTCTAATTTCCTTCACTGACATTGCTAGATTCGAGAAATGATGCCCGATGCCTGAAAGCCAGCTTCCAGGCCAGTACAGATACAGATTTGGAGTCCAGAAAGCTTCAGCTTCCCTTCACAGGAGAGAACTTGTGAGTTTTGGTTCCTGACTTGCTGTGTCTAGATTCGACCCTCCTGTCCAATGTGCATAGTTACACATGTATGCACAGTCTTTCCAACTGATCATATTCCTCTGCCTCTATGAGTGGTACGCTATTTTCTCTCTGTTTAACTGTTCCTGGTTACTTTTTGCATGGCTGAGGCCAAAAGGCAAAGCCCTTGTCTTGTGATTGGTGTACTGCAACCAATTTTCTGTCTCCTGGTTAGCCCTAAATATCTGTAAAGGTGTACATATGTTGTGCACTGAGTGAAGAAATACACTGAGTGCTTTCACATGGGGGTCATCTATGCATTCTGGTAGAGGACAAATCATGTGTAAGGCTAACAAAGTTCTCTGGTACTAAGTGAAGGGACCATATTTTCTATTTAGTAAAGAAAACAATCTTGAATTAATATTGTTTGAACACATCTAGTGCTTGCAAGGATTCTTAGGTGAAGCTTTTAGTTTCATTCTATTTAGTGCTGTCCTTGCTAAGATTCTGCAAAAATCAGTTAAGTGGTGGTTTTGCTTTCCTGGAAAAACCTGGAGAAAAGCAGTGATGTTGTGACGCCTGTCATATTGTGAAAGACTCTCAGAATACCACATGTGAAAAACTAGCTCTGGTTTAACAACTACACATTCATTTATTAACTACCTTGCAAAAGCATTGTGATCATATCTTCTGTCCCCCATATATTGAGCTCTGGAGTCAGTGGAGCACATGAGCCAGCAAAGCCAGCTGTTTGGGGTGCAGTGCTCCTTGCAGGGAGAGCAGCCCGACATATCTCACCCGCATGGTAAGGACCAGATCAATGGCCCCCAGCTGTTGCATGAGGTTCACAAACAATTGAAGAAAGGCTGAGCTGCTCTCCAGCTCTTCTTGTCTTCCCTTTTTATCACCCAGCTGTGAGTACTCATGCAGACAGTTTTATTGATGTAGAGTTAGTACTGTTTTTGCAGGACAAAGCTCTTAGCATGTCACAGCCTCCTAATGGGTGATACTTTGCATTTAAGGATTTTGGTCAAATTCCTTTCTGTGTTTCTCCCTTCTTTCCTTTCTGCTAGTCCATCTTTATGTTTATAACATCCATGTTTGAAAAGAAAAAATAAATTATGATGTAATTGCTGAAAACTTGCTTGCTTTTAAGGTTTGGTATAGTCATTGCAAGAAAGTACATGTAATGTATATAATGATCTAATTTGTAATGACATGCATTTATTCTATAACTTTTGCATGGTGTTGATATTTCCTGTGTAATGAATGGACACATATGGTACATATGCTCTATATGGCATATGACAGCACTACGCTGAGGGCTTTTTGACACTTTAGGTGGCAGCTGATTCTTTAAATAACAAAAAAATGACACTCTTCATCCTATCTCTTCTTCTACCAGTGGCACAGCAAGCGTGCAAACAGTCATAAATATTAAATCACTAAAATGGTGTAGTATGTATTTCTTTGAAGAAGAAATTCACTCCAAAAATTATTGCAAAAAAGCAATTAAAATTTAATCCAATATGTAAAGTAGTGCTACTTTCACAGCAGAGCTTTGTAGGTGTTGAGTTTGTTCATGATTTTTATTGGTTTTCCACTGGTCTTCTTTTGATAGAACTTTTATTTCATTCTTCAGTACTGCTGAGCACTTTCTCAGCTGGCTTATTTCTGAGTAGGGCCCTAAGGAGGGGGTTTGACATAGCAGAAAGAGGTGAGAGATGCTCCTAACACTTCATATGGTAGCCATAGCCTTCAGGATGGTATATAGGATATGTAGCAAAAATTCTGTACCTGTAGCAGATTAAAAACGAAATCTTGATGACCCATCAGAGGTACCAGCTCACATGATCCTTACATTGCAGCATTTGTTTGTTCATGTTTCCTAAAATCCTAACTACTGAATACCTGCGATTGAATGAAAGTTTCAACTCAGAATATAAATTTCTAACCACCATTTTACCACTACCCATCTATGTCTTCTCCTCAACCTCCTACAATTCACTCAAAGATTTGAAACTCTGTAGGGTGTAAAAAGAAAATAGTAACTTAAGAGCAATTTTTCAAAACCCTGCATTAGCTGATAGAAAAATATTATTTGTTTTAGTTCACATTTTTAGACCTTTTTCATGAATGCTTTTATAATCTTAGATTTTAAATACACTATAGCAATGAAAAAAGTATGTTCACATTGCACATGGGTATTTAGTCTAGCTGATGGTTATTCCACGAAAGGATGAAGGACTTAAATCAGAAAGGGCTATAAATGATATTGTTTGCATCAGTATTACCGGTTCAGCATTTTAAAACTGGTAGAAGACTAGGAGAAAAACAAGTGTCTTAATTTGGAAAGACATGTATCTGCCAGGGAAAGCTGGAGCTCCCCTTGGAATGGAAAATGTAAACTCCCTGCCTCCAAATTATTGTAATTTTGCAATTAAGGGGTTTTCAGACAAAGATATAGGAATAACCATTCTTTACTAGGAATATTAAAAATACAAACATAGTAATACAAAAAACCAAATAAGTAAAAAGATCCTAGAAACCCTGACAGAGTCAGAAATATGACCTGACACTCTGTTGGTCAGGGCATTGGAAGCAGTCCAAAAAAATCCTCCTGGAGTAACAGATGTGGTTCTGTTGGAGTAGAGATGCTCCTGGAGAAGGGTCCTGTGGTAGTGAGGTGGGCCCGGTCTTCCTCTAAGAATCCAGTGGAAAACAGGCTGTCCTGCTGTGTTGAATTTCAGCTTTTATCTAGGTAGGAACGGTTGGCTCCTCCCATTAGGTGGAGCATCTCAGAATGGGATGTTGTAATTTTATCAGTTGTAAAGGCAGTGAGCCTTAATGGCCCATTAACAGCAGATATGCCCCTGGAGGGAGGATGGGTCATGGAAGAGATAAGAACAGTGCTTCACCTGATTTTAACAGCTGGCCCATTATCAGAAGTCACCACCCCCTCCCCATCCAGGTGTTAAAAGAAAAAACAACTCTTCAACTGGTTTCAACAGATTGGGAATAGAATACATGCTTTTGGTTATATATTGCAACCCAAGACAACAAGTCATCACATTTATATTTTATATAATGAACTGAGAAATTTGATAATTTTAAGAACTGCAATTTTATTGTATTTAGTTTCTAACATTTAATAAATCCTTTTAATATCGTCATAAGCATTGATGTTGGCTTCTTTGCAAGCAGCGACCTGGTTCAGGAAAGACATGGTGACTACTCTTGCCACTCGGGCCAATCACTCACTGACACCAATGTGATGGATGGTGAAATGGCATTTATTTCTTGCTTTCGTGGTCTTTTGTGACCACTGCTTGGTCCACCTACTTGTATCATCACAAAACTCTATTGGGTAACCTGAACTAGGGAGGGGAGGAGCCCCTACTTTTCCCATACAGCNCCCCCCCCATGACTAAATGAAACTGTAAAAGGTGTTAGAATGGTAATACCTGTATTAGAAATTGCCACTAATTGTGTTAGTAGCAAAATGGAGGTAGCATTAAGAAATATGGCTGTGGTTAGCGCTGTGGTACCTTGTATTTACCTGAGTTGCTACATAAGGCTGCTTGAGGTAAAAAGCTGCTCAGGTCAGTTGCCTTTGCTCTAAGAACATAATATCAATTCTGCTTAAGCGAGCTTTGACAAATTGGGTTATTTTGTTTAGCACACAGGGACCGAAAATCAGCACAAACAGGATAGTAAGAACTGGTCCCATTAATGCGGATATCAGAGGAAGAACTCAAGGTGAATGGTTAAAAAATGAGTCAAACCATCCACGTTGTGCATCTAGGTCCTTTTTTCGCTGTGCTAATCTTTCTCTGAGTTCTGCCATTGAATTTTTGACATAGACTGGGAAAACAATTGAAGTTTCCTCAGACTCAGAGTTTGCATAATAGCTGTGCTGCATATAGCATTTCACCCCATAGGTACTTCCACTAAAATCACAGGCTTTAGAGGAAGCTTTTCCTATCAATCTCCTAATGCCTTCACTGTTGCAGCTGCAGGTGCAGAACTTCAGAATTACAAAGGGTATATTGACCCCAAATCTGCAGAAAACTGTAGAATACTCTCTAGAACATCAAGGCCATCTTTGATAATTTAGAAATGCCTTGGTATGAGTCTGGACTTCAAATTTCAAAGGAATTATTTCTAATAGACATAGTTTTTATTTTCTTTCTTCTTATTCTCTTTTTAATTTGTGTACAGTTTATTTATCAGACTCTATCAGATCAGAGAAGCTCTTTGATCTCCAGGATTTATAGACTATGCACCTGACGTATGCCTATCAAATTCTGGAAGTGGTAATAAACTGGAAAACCTAAGGCCTAATTTGGTTTCTGTATCCTTTCTTTGGGGAGAGGGAAGGAAGCGATGAAGGGGTTTTACAAAGTTTAGAACAACTAGTTGAATTTGAATATTGAATGCTAAATTACTGTAGGATTTGTCTTACTTGTCACATCCTAGAGTGTGAAAGTGATTCTTGAAAATTTTCAGCCGTACGCGGTCGTTGCATTTGTTGCCTATTTTTTCTTTTTTTTTCCTTCCCAGCATAATTCTTCTTGATAAATTTCTTTCTCTCCTTATATCTAATAATAAAAATATTTTGAAAGAGGTAAATTAATTTCTTCACCTTTCCAAAATCTTGCAAATGTGCTAACAGGTTTGCTATTTTCTTTCAGCTGTTCAGCTGACTGTAATTTAGTAATAACCTTAAAATCCCTGTGAAGTGAGTGGTCACTTCCTACAAAAGGATAGAAATCAGCTGCCACTTCCTACATGACCCTATAGGCTTCAGAACAGGGATCTGCCATTACCCAAAACACTGGTTAATTGTGAGGTTAGGGAAAATGAAAACAGTAAAAAGCTATGTGAGAAAGAAAGAATATAATACTCAATTCCTTTTCTTTTTATTCTTTTCTTTCTTTGTGTGTCATCCTTTTACTCTCTCTCTCTGAGCCCTTTTCTAAAGTGAAAAATGTATTACTGTGATTGGAAAACTTTAGTTATTTTGTACTTTAAAATATTTTAACTCTGTAGTTGAGTAAAGTTTTAGTAAAGAGGGTCTGTTATTTGATGTTATGAATTCTCCTCATGAGCATCACATAAAGCTGTGGAATCTTCTAGAAACCAGCATTCTAATCCATAAAATAAATATTTTTTAGTCCTGTAAGCAATACTGTGAATAAGACCATATGGCTGAAACAAATGGTAATAATACCCTTTTTTCACCAGGTCATATCAGCATGAAATATGTGTTCTGTCATTTATAACAATAAAGGGATTTGTTTTATTAAAGAGTTGTTTATTCATACACGCTATGCAGCTGCTAATGTCAGTTTATCATTGTGATCTTGTTTTGTTCATAATGTGGCAGCTGGAGGTTCACTCTCCATGGGCTTTGCAGAGGTCAAAAGAAGTCTTTCTTGTAATTTGAAAGGCTGTATTCCTTAAAACAAGCTTGACATCTTTCAGAACATGGTCTACTTTGTTAATACCGGACAATTCTACATAGACATATATTTCAGATGAGGTTTTATATACATATATATATGAATCTTTATATGTAGTGCTAAAGATAGATATTCTTTTCCATTTTCTCTTCTGATTTTCTTGTAGACCCTTAAAAATCTGTCTCCCTTGACAAATACAATTTAGAGTTTAGACTTTATTTTAATGACTTATTGGAGTTGTAAAGTGAAGCTGTAGGATCAATTAATTACATGACTAAGACACTTCATTTGTATTTTTTATACTTTTTTTTCCTTATAGATCAGAACTGTAACTGACTGAAACTCACAAAATATTAAAAAGTTTCTATTTCTTTCAGAAAAGATCCAGTCTGGCAGAATGACTATGTGTGATGTCAGTTCCTTTCAAAACTGGAGACAAAATAAAGTGATGAAGGATTTATCTAGCTAAAATAGGTGAATATGAATAAATTTCATTATCCAGATTTCTTTGATAAGAATCTGTGAATGCTTGTGTGTATATGCAAAGTAAACATTATTATTTTTAGCAGTTTCTTGCAAATGAGAGAGACTTTAGGTTTTGTTTAGGAAGCAGATGGAAAATTTCTAATTTTTTTTTTTTTTACTTCTCACATTTAGGAAGATGGGGGTTTGACACTTCTCTTTTTTATTTTGCCTTAAGGGCAGAAAGAACTGGAGTGACATGTATCATAGTTTTCTTCTGTCCATATGGAAGAAAACATGTAGGCTGAAGGTGCTCATTTGAATGTAACCTATAATATCAGTAGAGAAAAGACTGATTTTCCCATTCATTTATTGAGAAAGAGTTGATTTACTCCAGAGGGATTTAGAAGATAATAGGATCAGTTGTTTGCATGAAATTAAAATTTATACCTATTTGAAAACCGCACATAGAGCATGTTTAAGTCTGTATGAACTGTTTTTGAGATGAATTTTGCCATAGACTTGATAGAATTTTCACAGAATTATGGCAACACAGGAAAAAAGAAGAAGCTTTTCCCCTGTTAAACATCAATCCTCTTCTCTCTGTTCTTGAACTTCATTTACTCAGCCCATTGGGGCCAAACTCTTACATACTATAACAGTTTTCAGCATTTTCCATCTCTTCTATTTTAGTTTGATTCTGTTGAGTTCAGTTGTAAGTCCTGGCAGGAGTTTTAAAGATGGCCTTTATATTTAAACTGTTATGAGGAATACGTCCTCAAGGAATTAAGCACATACATTTCAGTGTAACACTTCACTGAGACACTCCTCATCATCTCCTAAAATCTCTATCTTTGCCCCCAGTTTAACTTCTAGAGAGTGAATTAACTCGGTGACCTAATGACTTAGTTTTTTAATAAACATTTAGATACAATGACATAAACCATCAAGACAGGCTTATAGCCAATAAAAAGATTTCTTGAGATAAAGTTTATATATCAAAAGCAGCTGGTTTTCCAAGGCATACCTCTTTCTAATTATTCCTGTTACTGCAAATGTAGACAGTAAAATAATAGATATGTTATCCTATAAAGTAGAATTAAAATAGAGCTAAAATATCAATGTGCTTTAACTTCCAAGAGTAGAGAATAAAAAATTTATTTGTTAAGCTTAATTCATATTTGAAAAACATCATTAAACAATTCAAGTTTGTCTTCCAGCTTTAATAGTGTGAGAAAACTAGCTTATATTTTTCTGATTGTCCTTCTTCATTTAACAAAGTGATCTATTTTTCTGTTTGAGACACAAAGTTTGCATGAGGACAAGCGTAATTTTGGTTCCAGGTCTGCATTTATTCCAAGTATGTGACTATTATGATGTAAAACACATAGCAATACATAATTTGGATTAATATTTACAGATCCTTCTTAACAATAAACATAACTTATGTTTCCATTATCCACATTTTTTGGATTTTTATATGCATCATTCATTATTCCTTCAATAAAGCAATGGAGGGAACAAACCATTTCTTTCTTGAACACCATTTCATCTGGAATTCTGAGTATACATTTTTTTAACATTGTGTTAAATAGTTTTATAACAGATGGCTCTAAAATCAATTGAAGAACATATATTTGGAGTAAAATTGTTCTTCAAAGAATACAAAATGTTATATTTTTTTGACAAATTAATTTACTATTTTAAAAGAATGTACATACATTCATGACAATGATTAATCAAGTTTACATAAGAGTTTTAGTGTAGAAGATCAGTTATGTTTATCAATCTCGTGCTAGTAGTATTCCTCAGTATTCCAGCCCCTTTATGTCCCTGTCTTAACTCTTTATTCTGGTAAACCTCTTACTCACATGGTTTTGTACTCGTGAGTGAAAGATTAGTGATGAATCAGACTAAAATACATTCAAGTTCTGTCCCCCTTTTTCTGATTTTTTTTTTCTTAGTAGCTATTCAGTTTTAGTTCTTCTTGAAACTCTGATGAACTGCAAAAGTTCTGAGATTGTTTTTCTTTATGAAGGAGAAGGGACTTAGCAACTTACCCTTCTGTTTATGAAACACTGTTTTGAAATGAAGCATCTCACACTGTGTACGTGTTTCTATATTATATATTTGCTTTATGGTCAAGAAGTCTCCCATTATATTGTCAGATGTCTGTGTGTTCTTGGAAGCCCAAGTTCTGTACATGCTTGACTCTGCATCCATAACAATGTTCTTAGTGAGTTCAATGTTCATAATAGTGTATGTGCACATTTAAAAATTCTGTGATACTGAAATATAATGCTGAAAAAAACAATCCTATGTTAATATTCTATTTGCTTGTTGATAGTGTCACATAAACTGGACAGGCGAAAAAACCCAGTAAGCTATTTTCACCGTTTCTTTCATGATGCAATTAATCAATCTCAAATTATTTATCCATGTAAACCGCAATTTTTAAATTGGCCTTTAAACAGATTTGAAAAAACCTTCATCAGTTGTATACTGACCTCCTTGAATTTAATAGGTTGATGTTAAAAAAAGTGATCTCACTTTCAAAGGCACTGTACCCATAACAACAGGGGATTTCAAAGGAAATCTGTGTCGTCCATCTATGACTCAGTGAAGTAATTTAGTTCTGCTGATTTATAACTAACACTTCTTAGATCTTCTAACTAGATTCTTTGTAACTTGGGTATATTCCAGTATCATTGAAATACAGCAAAGAGTACCAGTAAGTACTCAGTACTGCTCTTAGGAAATGTCCTCAGGAAATTATTATTAATATTTTTATGCTACCAGTCTGAACTATTACTATGCTATTACCTCACAACTTATTTGAGAACTCCCCTTTTGTTGTGAAAGGAACTATAAATTGCAGTATCATTAATACATATAAACATTAGGTGAAATTTACTGTTTTCAGAAATAGTTCTTTGTCAAGGAAAAATTATTTTGTAAATAACTAGGCAAATCCTAAACTGGTAGTCATAACAAACAAATGGAAATAAAAATATGTTTCTAATAGCCACGTCTCAGCACAATTAAAGCAAGAGAGCAAAACATTGTAAACAACTTTTTTATCTGCCAAAACAAGTTCAGAGCAATTATTTTCTTTTATTACAGAAGACACCACAACCAAAGAGCAGTACAACTTTGCTCTTCATATTTGCTTTGTGTGTTAGAGATGCCATCAAAACCAAACCACAAAAAAAATCAAGCAATAACCAGCAGAGCAGAAAACAGCAAACAGCCTTTTAGATTTTGGTATTTAAATGAAGAAGGAAATAATTTTAAACAGTTTGGCTTGAAAACGTGTTTTAAAATTTTCATTAGTGATTCTGTAGTAGACTAAAACTTGTAGATATTTTACATTTTAGAACATAAGTACTCAATTTGCTTTGAAATTATATTTAATAGAAGTTTTAATGCCTGAAGGTAAAACCAGAAAAACATACTTTGAAAGAATAGAAATGTAAAACTTTATGCACCTTTCCAGATAGCTAAGGCAGCAGTTAGCCCTGGCAATACTGAGGCAGGCTGGGGACTTCAAGCAAGTATATGCTGCCTTCAACTAACTTCAGTGTCCCTATTGTGCATTCCCTACAGCAGGAGCTCCGTTCAGAAACAGCCCCAGGCACCTGGGCCAGAGGCACATGGGCCCAGTTCAATTTATTAATGCACTCTCTGCTCTAGCTGCACTGTATCAGTAAATAAATAGATGAGGATGAGAAAGAGATGCCAGCCACAACAACAGGAAGAAAAGAAAACAAAAAAAGAAGTGGCAGATACCTATGAGCTGTGAAAAACTGCTTATTTTCTCAAGTTACAAAACCATTGGAAAACTGTGCTACAGGGATGTTTGTACTTATTTTATGTACAAGAGAGATCTGAATGGGAAGTACCAGGGAAGTATTCAGTGTGGGAATTATTGATTTGATAGATAGGCAGAGTGTTACTTCAAAGGACAGGTACTTACGAGCATATTCTCTGAAGGTGTAATTACTGCGTACTCAAGAAATTTACCTATTTCTTTTTAGTTTCAATTATTCAAAGTGAAATAACAAATTAACACAGCATAAGAACACTGGGCTTTGGGCATTGGCTCTGGACAGTGGCCAGGCAGAAAGGCATCTGGGGATACTGATTGACAGCAGCTGACCATGAGCCAGGAATGTGCACAGGTGGCCAAGAAGACCAATGGCATCCTGGCCTGTATCAGCAATAGTGTGGCCAGCAGGACCAGGGCAGGGATTGCCCCCCTGTACCCAGCACTGGTAAGGCTGCATCCCCAGGTTCTGTGTCCAGTTCTGGGCCCCCCAGTTTAGGAAGGATGTTGTGATGCTGGAGCATGTCCAGAGAAGGACAACAAGGCTGGTGAACACAAGGGTCTAGAACATAAGTCCTCTGAGGAATAGCTGAAGGAGCTGGGGGTACTTAACCTGGAGAAGAGGGAGGTCAGGGGTGACCTTATCACTCTCCTCAACTTCCTGGGAAGAGGTGAGCTCGATCTCTTCTTCCAGGTAACCAGTGACAGGACAAGAGGACACAGCCTTTCCCATTAGCCTTCTGTGCCAGGGGAAGTTTAGGCTGGACTTCAGGAAGAAGTTCTTCACAGGAAGAGTGACTGGACACTAGAATGGGCTACTCAGGCAGATGGTGGATTCACTGTCCTGGAGGTGTTTAAGAAAAGATTGGATGCAGCACTCAGTGTCATGGTCTGGTTGACACAGTGATGTTGGGTCATAGGATGGATGGGATGATCTCAAAGGTCTTTTACAACCCAGTTGTTTTTGTGATTCTGTGGATATTAACATATAGTTTAAACATTTTTAAACTTATTAATTTACACACTAATTGTGGTCTATTTATGTTGTCAAATGAAAATAAAATTTTCTGCAGTGCTTTCTGCAAGACAAAAATCACAGTAAAAAGTTTATTGATAACTTCTGTCTGAAAAAGTGCTTTTTTCTTTGCTTATACTCACAAATTGAACTTAATTTGCATCTTCAGTTTTCAAAACCTGCAGATGCAAATTAAGGTCAGATGGACGTGGTAAGGAAGCACTGCTGGCCAATGTTTTCTGAATTCCTTAGAATTTCACATTTCTGCACCTGTGTATTTTCAAATAACTGGGATTTCAGCTGTGTGAAAATAGGCACACTTGTGGTGAAAAAAAAAAGAAAAAAAAATCTGGTTTTTTTATGTATAGAATCAATTTAAAGAGTTGTTGAAATCATGCTATACTATTATGTATATAGTGTCCAAGTAATCCAGAGGCAATATGTATGTTAAAATCACATGGGAACAGGACTATGGATAGCTAACATAAAGCAGTAGATTAAAAAATACACAGGAGAACACTTATATGTAGCTCAAGTGTACCCAAAAAAGACACAGTGGAGTCTCAGGGAAATGTGTGACTCTATATACTAACAGAGCAGCTAACTAAATAATTTAATACTTTCACCTCTTTGCTTATGCATTCCCATGAATGCACATGAGAAATCATATCAGAGAACTTATATCTAAGTAAATGCATTTTGAAGTGAAATGAAATAATTTATGAAAGTGAGTCTTCTCATCAAATGTCAGCACTGTAACATGTTAAAGGAAAGAAAAAATGTCATTCATTTCCTTACATGCAACTTGGGATGGGACAAAATTTCCATTTCTACCACCTCTCCTAGTCGTATGAGGTAATACAGTTTTCCCTGCAAATATGAGTGAACTCCCTTCTCTTTTGCCAAGTAGAGTTGTGAACCTGCCAAAGGCATAGCTACCAGCTCCAAAATAAGGCATCCAGATTTTACCCTGTACCCTGTATTTACAGATTCAGTGCCTGCAGCACACTGCTGTGATCTGTCCATGGGGGTCTGTGGATAAGGGTGAAACACATTTGGGGCCCAGATGAATTACTGGGTTGTTCTGCACACCCTTATCTGCTCCTGTAAATCCTGCAATATTTGAAATTGTCTCTGAAGAAATGCTGTTTTTTGCTACACCAGCTTGTCCACAGCAGGCTTCAGCACTACTGTGCTCTATTAAGTACCTAAGCATAGACACTGAGGCCCAACCTGAATTGCTAAATAAGAGAGACCAGAGCCCACATCCTGGCTTCAAAGCCAAGCAGCAAAGTCTGGGTTGAGTACACACATCTCAACTTTTCCTGTCTGCAGGTAGGTCCTCTGAAACAGGACAGTCACTCTAGAGTCCTCCCAGCTGGAGTAGTTTCTGGAGTTTGCTATCCCCCAAATTACGTTTGGGAAAGCACAAGCTGGTCTCAGACAAAACACTGCCAGGGAATGTCTAAGGACAAAACAGTTCAGGCAGGCAAGCAATTGGAGAAAACTCACACTCTGTGTTAGCACGCACACCCTTCTTTTTGCCTCTGGGATCTTTGAAAGCTTGTGCAGTTGTGGCACAGGACTCACTCAAGGATGACCCTCGTTGAAAGGGCAGGATCTGTTAGTTTGCAATGAGTTGATTAAGAGCTGGACCTTAATCTGAATGATGATCTTGTTGGTAAGAAAAGTAATTTGTGCCTACTGAAATGCAGATATATATAATTAAAGAGAATAAAATATTTTCCAGTGGTAAAACAGATTTAAATACATTTCTAAACCTTATATGTCAATTCTAGAAGGAGTTATCTAGTCACCAGCTTAGTTAGGAATATTTTCCCCGGTAAATCTGATGACCTCAATTCTATTTCTTTAGCAGGTCTCTAACTTCAAATTTGTAGAAAATTTCATTAACATTAATGGGAATATTCACATTTTAAAAATTATGAAGATGTTACTCAGCATTTTCAGTATATACCTCTCTCTGCTCTCACCATCTTTTGATATTATCAGTTGTACTTTGGTCGCAGGTGCTGTGCTATTTAAAACAGGGCTGGAAATTTAGACCCACTCAAGATGCTCCCTTTTTCCCCTGCCCCTTTCAATAATGGAGGAGCCCTAGGAGAGATTATAAATTGGAATCAAAATTTACTGAAAATCATAATAATCACAACAATTGTAATAACAGAGTGTACAAAAGAGAGAGGGTGTTTCATCCACCAAAGGGTAGTCATCACTGAATGAACAAGCATCCATCCCCCCTTCACACCCTTCAGTGCAAGGTAACAATGAGGAGCTGCATCAAACAAACTCCTCAGAAGCTAGATCATCCCTGTTGCCTCACGTGCTCTCCACGGATTTATCCATCCATTGGTTTGACTCTGCACAGCGGCCTCCAGCCCTGGCATCACTCCACTCTGCTCTGGTGGGGCTTGGGCTCCACACAGCTTGGCTTTGTGCCACAGCCACTCTCTCTTTTATTTTCCTCAGAGTGGCATCTTGGGCTCTCCATCGCTGTCTTTCAGCATGAAACCACAAAAGCTGTGTGTCAGAGGAACAGGAGCAGGAACTGCCAGTGGCGGAGAGGGGCTAGGCCTGCCGGGGTGACCCTGTGCCTTTTCTTGCAGAGAGACAGGCAAAAATGGCCAACTTCCCATTTCCAGGCCTGGTTCTTTTGGGAAGCTTGCTTCCCCAGCAGCGACATGTGTGGTGCCAAATAGACAGCACTAAAAGCTCCACACCCCTGTCTCTGTACTGAGGACAGGTCCATATTTGCATTACAGGTTCTTGACACTGTATGGTTCAGACACTTGTCTGGAGAGTCAATATCATAAAAAGAAAAAGAATATTCTTTCACCCATGCTTGTTAATTTGTATTCCATGTTCAAGATACATTAACATTCTCTTCAATTAAGAGGATAGAATATGATCTGAAAGTCATGAGCAAAACTCACAAAATATCAGACCAGATAAGCAGTGAGTGCTGTACAGTTATTTTTGTGGAAATGGAAAGCATCTGTAAACATTTCTGGAAGAGAACAGAAACACAACATGCAACAGAGAATTTACAAGGGATAACATTCTAAGCAGGTCTAATAAGATTAACCTTGCTTCAGCAAGAGATATGCTATTGCCATGAACGGGTTTGTAAGCATATATAAAGAAAAAAAATTACTACTGTTGTAGCTATTGGTGCTGATTTCATTTAAGTGTAAATTGTGGAAAGCAAAGGCACTCCTTTTCACTCAAAATCATTGGTTTATACAACACTGAATGGGTTTTTACTCTTCTCATTTTGCACACTGAAATCTTCCTCCAAATAATATGTAGTGTAGGTATTTCTTTTCTTCATCTTGAGGACTGCTTAAGAATTCGCGACATTAAAAATATCTCTAGGCACATTTTTAGTCTGGTTTCCTGAGGAAACAAGGCTTAGGCAGTTATGCTGTCTGTGTGTCTGTGTTTCTCTCACTGGTACCCTGGAGTGCCTTGGACAGTTTCAACAAAATTTGACAGACACAGAGTTTTCAAAGATATTCAGCTCTTTCAGCCAGCCTGCACGAAGTATCGCCCTGGGGCCTCATTCAGGCTCCAGAGCTGTTTGTTTGATCCATCAGAGTTGAGTTGTTCTGTTTAGCCTCACCCAGCAGCCAAGAAATAGTAACTAGCCAGGCAGTAAGCTCACAGAAAGCTGCTGGTCAGTTGGCACAGCTGCATTCTCACAAAGCCACGGTGCGTGATACTTCTTGCTGAGCTGACAGGTCAAGAAAAAATTGATAGGGACCTGACAGGTTGTGGGCAGACTCATGCAGGAATATGGACATAGCTGCACAGAACTGCAATGCATTGGGTTTTTAATCATTCTATAAAATAAATACTAAGAAAAAAGCCCAAAACCCTAAAGAAACCCAATTTAAAAAACTCTAGAATTTTATTTGTCACAGAACTACTTAAGTGATGAAACAAAACACAGGGTTAAAGACTCGCCACCATCCAAATATGTGTATAACACATCTGTTAGGAAGTACCCAGTATCTGGAAGCTACAGAAACAGACATGCATATCCAGAACACATGTGAGAATGTATGTGCATGTAGATACATATATATGCATACTTACATATGAATGCACTAATCCTTGCATCTTCATAAACTAATGGACATAGTACATATAAAAACCTTTAAATTCTGTGTCCTTGGTATTTCCAGCACATTTTGGCCTCATGACACCTGGTTGCTACACTACTAGATGATGGAGCACAGTATTTGGCCAGTAAGATTAGGGCACATCAAGCAATTTTAATCAAGTTTATTGATTCAGCTTTTCTAAATAAAAGTCCTGGATAAACGATGTAATTTGTCACTAGCAGGGCTCATATTACATAATTACAATGTGAGCTTAGCTGCAAATAAGTTTCACAAGAGCACTGTTATCACAGAAACTTTCTAGTAGTTCTAGAAAGCAGCTTTGTTTCAGAAAAAAGTCAGAAACTATTTCACAAATTTATTTTATTGCCAAAATATATTTCAAAATGTGTTAACCATTTGCCTTTGCTCTTTAACATGAATTGCACTCTGTGTTTGGTTAAGAACAAAGTGATTTGAGCCAAATGATTAAGGCAATAATTTCATGTTTTTGTATCATTTAATGAAAAATGTATTAAAATTAATAAAATTGAAGGAAAATTGAAGGAAAAAACTCAAAACCAACATTTGAATGGCATAACAAAGTGGACAGCAAATGTCCTGTAAGTAACGCCAGCAGGCAGGAAATAACACAGATTAAATTCAAAGCAGCTATTCGTGTCTTCAGTCTCTCCAAGAATGCTAATATAAATCCAGCTGGCACCTCAGGTAGCCTCCCCAGCCACATCTGCCTGACGCATTTGGCTGTGTCTAACACTGCTTTTTTTTTTTTTCTTTTCTTTTCTTAAGGAAAGGTCTAACTGCTAGGAAAAGTGTAATTCATTTATTTCAGAATTTCACAGAACAGATAATTCACCACGTGGCAACTTCTCTCCTCATCAGGTTTTTCCTACTGTTGCAATGCTGAACAGAAGAACTGAACAGCTATGACTTCATTCTTCATATTATTTAGTGAGGCATGGCTGTATTTCCATCACATGTTTGTGGTTTTCCTTTTTCAGAAAGATGCCCAGTCATGAGCTTGAAGAAATGCTAACTTCTTGCTGTTGCACCTAAAAAGCCCTGAATCAAAGACAGCAATATATCAGCCAACAAATAGCTATTCAGTCTGATTACATAAAGCACTACCTGGTTAACATCAAGCTAGTCCAAAATGTTTTTGCAAGGTTCATTTTACACCAAAAATTATCTGGCCAGATCTCATCTTCATTTAATTCTGTTGAATTTTGGCTTAAAATCAGGAAGGATTTGGATAACAGGCCAGGAAAGGATCATAGTCTCAAAACGTGAATCAAAATTTTCAAAAGCCCCTAAACTGGAAGTGGAGTTTTGTTACAAGCTGTCTTTCTTTGCAACAACAGGACAACATGGGATTATGGAATTGAAATGCTTTGTATTTTGGTTATATGGTTTTTAGCTCATAAGAGTACAAAATATTTTTCTAGTCACCCTGGAAAGTTGTATATAAATTCCCAGTTCAGAGCTGAGTTAGAAGTGTTATGTGAAACCTCAAAATGACAATACTCTATTGCACAAAAGAAAAAAGAAAAAAGAAAGAACATTAGAAACAAAAAAGTCCATTATTCAATCTATTTCTTGATGCCTGCACAGCATCAAGCAAACAACTAGCTCTCAATAAACAGTAAGAAATAACAAATAAGCACAAGAGAGTACAGCTGAAATAATCCCAAAGAATTAAGGCCAAGTAATTACAGCTTCTTAGACATGTTGACTATAAAGAAGTGTTTTCCTTGAGGGAACTTGAGGTTAACCATATGGCATACTGACCTAATCTTCAAAGGTACAAGAATGGGAGGCCTTAGATGAAGCATGGCATTGCTATCTAATTCTGTGACACAGAAGAACAATTTATGTAGCTCTGTACATAAATTGGTAGTCTTTATTAATAAAGTAATTGTGTAAATTAATATTATGGCCAACATTCCAGCATAATGTTTTAGGATATAAAGAGAGGAGTGATAGAGCCAGGAAATCAAGCTGCCTGTGTGGAACAGTGATTCACTGCAGTATGAATCACTTGTGTCTAGAGGCAGAACTGGTCCTATTTGTGTTTTGCATTGTGTCAATATTTCCATGGCAAATCATTGTTTTCTGGGCTTCTTTCCATGGAAAGTGGATATTTAATTAAAACTGATGCACAAAACACCAGGTCAACAGCACCAGTGTTAATTACTGGAAGTTATAAGTGTTTCCCCATACAAAAGCCATTTGGGTCATTTGTATATATTTTTCAAGACAAAATTGATTTTGAAATGAGTATTTGAACCATGTTTATATTTTGTGAAGTTGAGAGTGAAAGATCTGCGAATTTTACAGAAATTTACAAAAATGTCCCTAATTTTTTTAGCTTTGTCCATTCCTTCCAACTATCTGTTGTACAAATCCTGACTACATTGTGTAAGGCATTTTTGTTTGAGGATCTGTTTAGCTACAAGTGTAAACCCAGTCAACATCTAAGAGCCTCATTCTATAGTCAAACAATAGCACACTTTTAACTCCCAGTGTGTTCCTTGTCATAGGACTTATATTTATGCTTTATTTCCTAAATATTTCATAACAGGTAAGATAAAAATTTGGGCTATAAGTATAAATGTTTTTAGTATAAAAATATAAAGAGTTTTAATCAAAACTTCATGATCGGAGCAATGACAGTACATGAATAATTCTAGATTTCCCAAGGGTCATTAGTTTCTGTCTGGCATTTGACAGGGATATTTAAAACTTCAGGTGTGACAAACCCTGACCTCTTCAGCAAAACTATAGAAATGGAGGTAGAGAAGATTTTTTTTGTCCAGTTTGGAAGATGGATAAAATGGACACTTCTATGTAAGCCTGTTACCTGTGTATTGAACATCAGTAATATATCCATATAATTTGAAGATTTCCCAGCATGAAAATTGTTATTTTTTTAAACTTGTTTTCTCCTGATTTTAGTGCTTTGGGCTTTATATGCATGTATTTCACTACCAGACACCTACCTTGAAATAATTAACGCTGCCTGACACGTCTGGGTTAAGGGAGAGCAATTTAACGAGAGTTAGCGAAGATTAAGAGTAGTAGGGCATCATTATACATTCTGTGAAGCATATTTATCCTAAAACAGTCTATCTTGGAAATATCTGAAATGTTCTGGTCTGACTCAAAGTGGGGTCATTTGGTTTTCTTTGGCACAAAGCGAACCAGCTAGGTCAAATGAAAAAGCTTTTTTTTAAATGGAACTTTTGCTTCTGAAGATATCATGGAGTTTAGACACTTCTTGCTTTCTCAGACATAAGAAATTTCCTTTTCATTCATGATTATATCTATTATTAAGGTATATAAAATTACTATCTCGCAATTATGACAATGTCCAATGAAATTAATAACACCACTTAAATTATGATTAAAGAGTGTTTAGAGGATAGCAAACTTAAACTCTAATAAGTATTAAAAAAAATTCAAATCAGAAACATAGTGCTGTTTAATAAATATTAAGGACACAAGATGATAATGGTGATGATGATGATGATTATTTAAAACCTTCTTAGAAATTTCTTCCACTGAGGTCAATACTAGAACACTCTAATATTAAGAGCTTTAAAGTTCCCCCTATCCCCTCCCTCTTTAAAGTTTTGTTAAATTAAAAGGACAACTCAGAAGGACTACATAACTGTAATAATTTGACCTTTGACATCATCTGTTATCCATGCAGTAATTGTCTGTCACTTGCCTCATAAGAGTTTCTTCTTTTGCAAAGAGATGTAGATGATAACATGGCTAATAAAGAGTTTTAAAGACCTGAAGTCCAGTTTTTCTTTTTAATAATGTATGGAGACTATAATATGAAATTGCAGCTTTTGCCAAACTTTTTTCTTTTAATTTGAATTCTCGATTTAATGTCAAGAAAAAAAAAATTATTACTACCACAAAGTATCCAGGTCTGAAATTTAGAAAGAAGATGAAGAGTTTCTTCTAAAATTTTTTTCCTGCATAAAGTAAACATGGTGAACTTCTACTGACACGTTTTCCTGGGTCTAAAAGTGGAAAGTTTTCTCTGAAGTGTCAGTGGATTCATTATCTCTGGCATGGATTATCTGAGTGCATCTGCAGGGGGAGGTTGCTCTGCAAGACTTCAGCAAAAGTCTCACAAGAGGACACTCTCACTGGCAGCTCCCTCCAACACTTAATTGTCTAATTCGATTATTTCAATCTTGAAGCTGCCTAATGGAATTTTAGCTAATGTCTACGGAGAGTTTAGCATCAATACTTTCCCCACTGCACTCTGTGGCAAGGCAGGACTGCATGAGGTGTCAGAATGCTTGCAATGTAGTAGGATTTCTTTGGAGTAACTATTTTGGAAGCTTACTGCCATTAATAGAAAACACCCTCAAAGGTATGCATGTTTCCTGCCATCCATAGGATTCATGTTGGATGCAGAAATTTGTCTGGAGCTTGCCTGTGTCTCTTTAGTCAAAATTAGAAGAGTTTTATACTATATTCATAAAAGCATGACGTTTTAAAAGCTGTTATAGATAGCAGCAGCTGTCTGCTCAGCTGGAAACCAGGTATTCAATAATAGCAGTCCCTGCAATGTGGCTTACTGTGCATAAAAG
The DNA here is from genome assembly GCA_008694505.1 of Cyanoderma ruficeps. Lineage (NCBI taxonomy): Eukaryota > Metazoa > Chordata > Aves > Passeriformes > Timaliidae > Cyanoderma > Cyanoderma ruficeps. The sequence goes on along the minus strand of VZDJ01000187.1, from coordinate 2,062,055 downwards.
GATACAGGTGAAAGACAATTCATAATGTCAGCCTAACAGGCTGTTGAATCGGCCGGGGTACATATAAGGCTAAATACCTTCTGCTTGTATGCTGCAAGGGGTGAGTGGGGAGTCTGTTACATAAATGTGCACCTATTAAAGGATTTAGTAATATCTCCACCCTTAGAGATATCCAAAGCCTGTCTGGACACAGCCTTGAAAAATTTGTTGTAGCTACCCCTCTTTTGAGAAGAGATGTTGAACTAGTTGATCCCCACAGAACCCTTCCAGCCTCACCACTCTGTCAACCTCCATAATAACACCTATGTGATAATGTGCAAAGTCCAGTTAAGCTGGATATGCCTGTTCTTCCTCAGCCATATTCCAACTGCTAATTAATCTCATTTAGGATGCTTGCAAGAATTGGCAAATTGAAACTGGTTTAACTCCAGCTTTTTTCCACTTTTTATAGCTCTGAGTAGAGAAGAAAATTAATTAGAAATTGCTTTTCTCCCAAAGAGGTTAAAATGCTTTCTTTTTTTTTTTACCATTTTTATGTAATTTATTTTCTGTCAATAGAATAATATTGTCATTATTTATAATTCAAATAGCTTCTCTACATTGCCATGCTTCTACCAAGTTCAGTAGCAGAATTAGATGATTTGTTTTTCATAGTAATACTTGCCCTTGAGCCACTGGGAGTTTTACTTAAGTCCTTGTCAATCTAGAAATAGGAGATGAAAAATGATAACTCTTTTTCATCCCTGAAGAGTCAGTACTGAAATCTCAACATGAAAAGCTCCCAAGACATGAAATTTTATAACCGTGTTTTCTCTGGGTGAAAAACATAGTGGAAGTCATTCTGGCTTTTTAATAACTGTCTCATTTTAAGCCTAGTGCAGCTGGTTTCATAGTAATTGAAGTACTGGGGGTTACAAATTCAATACAGAGATCATACAATAAATAAAATTGAACTTCACACTTAATTGCACTATATAGTTGGTGTATTGTTGTTCCTAACATTTGTCTTTTTTCTTGGTTGTTGGCATGCAGTCTTCTAAAGATTATTGTTTCAAGCTGTGAGTTTAGAGGTGGATGTGTTTGCATGTTTGTATTTAGCTTATGAAGAGCATCACACTGTGGAAAGATATCAGTATAAGTATTTTAGGCAATAGAGCTGGATAAACTATCATAAAAAAGAAGCCAAATGGCCAGTTCCATATGAGTATATATGAGTATCAATTAGTTTNATTTTATTTCATTTTATTTATGCAGATTTTTGCCATTCAAGGGTTAAATCATAAACCACACAGACATCGATTATGGAGTCTCCGCCACCCTGCATCCATTAGAAGACTTTGAACTCAATTCATGTCTGCAACCCTCCTTCCATTACAAAGTAATGTCAAGATCTCTGCAAAGCCTGTGCTCTGTTTAATGTCTTATTTGTCATCCAGTTAAATCCTAATGTTTGACATTTAGAATTATCTCTAATAGCTTTGCCACTTTCCTAGGATCTTTCTCCCCATTCAGCATAGCTGTTTTATAATCTTTACTAAATTAGTATGCCTAAAACAAATAACATATATGTTACATGATTTTGAAATTGTAAAAGCCTATATAAACATCAAGTCCATGGGGATTCAGTCATGTTATTTCAAGTGTAAAGAAAAGAAAGCAGATGTCCCACATGAGACTTAAACTACCTTAATCATAAACAAAAAAGATTAAAAGAAGGGAAAAACTAGTGGTTGCTGTTAGTCTTATTATAATCAGATTCAAGATTACTTCTCACAGTTCTCATCTTTTCAAAATGGAATTTAAAAAACAGCTGGGACAACCTGAAGTCTTTAATTTTCCAGGCTGAGCAAACCAAATTCTCTCAGTATTTCCTCTCAGGAGTGGTTCTCCAGCCCTCTGATCAGCTGTGTCCCCCCACTGAACTCACATCAACAGGTCCATGTCCTTCCTGTGCTGAGGACCCCAGAGCTGGATGCAGCTTGCAGGTGAGGTATCACCAGAGAAGAGCAGAGGGACACAATCTGTAGCCCTTCCCTTGTCCACTGATGGAGTGACTCCAACATCCAAGGTCACTGAGTTGGTCAGGCAGGACTTGCCCTTGGCAAAGCCATGCTGGCTGTGTCTTGTTCCTGTCCTTTGTGTTCCTTAGCAAGGCTTCTTTACTTCTTGTAAGTAAAAATAACTTTCACTAATATTTAATTATTAATATGAATTAAGGGACTAATTCCCACTAAACTACAGGCTTGACTGTGCAGCAGTAGCATTAATCTGATATTCAGACTGAACTTCTGTCATTGAGATCAGTAATTTAAATTACATGATGCAGCTTTACTCTGCAAATTGGACCATCACATTTCTTACACTCAAACTCCACTATTTAGATGGGGAGTTAACTTTTTTTGGTAAGATTTTTTTTTGTTTGCAATTTTCTGGAAGCATTTGGCACACAAATCCATTGCTACTTTCTTCAGGGAACAAAGTTGAATAAGGTGTACCCTTCTCCTTCCCTAACCTCCATATGGCGCTTCTGATTCTCTGCCCAAGAATATATAAAGTCTTTATTTGTACCTCTCCAATTCTATGTGGGTTAACATTGCAAATAAAGTAAATGAACTCATCTGTGTTGGAAGTGCCACAGGTAAACTTGAAAGAATTGTCAACTAACAAGAATAACTATGATGGTGGTGAGAGATTCAGCATCAGGCCATTCTGGCTTCTTGCTGTTGTTTGCAACAGGAGAAGCTCTCTGTCTGGGGCTTGTGCCTACTGACATTGCAATGTACAGACATGGTGATAAATCACTCACTGTAGCACAATGACTCAGCCAAATGCAATGGAGAAGTGCATTTTCCTGTGTTTACACAGGAAAGAGGAGTGGCCAGAAGGGAGGATGTAAGTATACATCATACATCAAATTGGTTGTTCTGATATGGATAAGGAAAGCCTTGTCCATAAAACCTCATTGGACTCTTCTGTGGGTGCACTGTCTACAATCAGCAGGATGACAAGATCTTCTGAATGACAGAAAGACAGAAATTGCCCTCTGAATCATAGTGAGACACTAGAAAGAGCACATGTCTGTGACTGAATGGTTTCAAATAATCCTGGCATTTCTTTTTCTAGCTGAAATATCCTGTTGACTAGTTTATCTACTGTAAAACTCAAACACCAACGTCCATGGAAAAAAAGTTTATTTAACCTGACCGTTTCCTCAAGCTCTGGTATTTGTAGCACTGTCCTCCACTACCCATCCTGGTACTGAGATTTGCAATTTTACTTAAGCTTTTACTGACAGCAGTGACTGATGTTAAAAACAAAGTCTGCTCCCAGATCAGCCAGTGAAAACCAAGATAAATCAACAAGTCAGGATGGTACCATACTGAGGGTGACAGACTCAGTATCACAGACGAGTATGGGGTAACTCCCCACCACCATGCTGGAAGAGAATGAACAGAAGCAAGCAGGGCCATAGGTGAAAATTTTGTGGCAAATGCTACATAAACACCTAGTTATATGCTCCAGCTAATTAATTCAAAATACATCTACTCCATTCATTACCTAATGGTCAACCAGTGCAAATACCTGACATCAGAGATCACCCGATCTTTTTAGGGGTGGGAGGGAGAAGGCTGTAATGCATTTTCCATATCTTAGTTTCAATGTTGAACCCAATTTTTAGCAAACTTTTGAAAATTTCTGAAGAATATAAGTGAAGAAAAGTACCTTAAATGGCCTGCTAAACGGTGGTGACTTGAGCATTGTAGAAGTCTCTGTATGACTGCAAACACTTTGAAGGATCTATTTTTGGTGGTTCTGTTGTATGGAAGTTGGACATGTTTCTTTGTTTTGGATCAAATACTATATATGGAGATAGGAACAGAAAAAGAATAGATGTAAATACATGTAAGTCTTCAAACTGACTGAGAACTGACCAAAAACATGAAGGAGGAAAGAGAACTGAGAACTTAGAAGAGAAAGAGAACTGAGAAAGAGAAGATGAATTAACAGGCTCTCTCCATTAGTGCTAAGATTGCTTCAGTTGTGTTGGGGTTCAATCCAGGACATGCAATGTTAATTAGAGAAGTGTCTATACATAACAAAGATGCAAATGTTACTGCTGCTGCTCAGCATTTTCCGAAGTTTGGTCACTGCTATTTGTATTCCTGGTGCAACACGGTAGAAAAAGTACCATGAAATATTTAGACAGGTTGTTCCTAGGGAACTGCCTTTGGACAAGGTGGCACAAAGTTGTACAAGTGTACTGCAAAGTTATAGAAAGAGTGTATTTTCTATTCAGAACATCATGTTGACTCTGAAAAACACTGAATGCAAACAAATCAACATTATATTTTGAATAGACTACCAGAAACTGTGTGGAAATACATTGTTTCCTATGTAGACAACTGCAAAACACAGTTTGTAAAATAATAAACCTATGTGGCACAATTTACTCAAATTTTAGGGCATTCCTCTGCCCTAAAAATGAGCTTGAGGGACAAACTCTATGTTACATTGTGTTTGGTTCATGAATGGGAAACACATTGTGAAGTGCAGGACAGAGCACAGACTTAGGCTCCTAATCAACCTTCTGGCCCTCAGAAGAGCTGCCATTTGGGTTGTGAGAAGGATCTTCTGAGCCACAAAAGGTCTCCACCATCTCTAATACTAGTTAAGCACAACCCTGCAAACGTTCTGCTTTGTTGAGTAGTGGGCAATGTGAGGTATGAAGTAAAAGCAAGAATTTATATTAGCCACAAATGGAAATTTTCTTGCAGAGCTCTGGTCCTGCAGATTTGCTCATTTAGAAAGTGTATGTCAAATCATCAAAATATTTTCTTTCTCTTTTCAGACCATATGCATATAATGTATGTGTATAGCAACTTGTTTTTTGGAAAACTAATGAATAAATTATACGTATAAAATGTCCACAGAATGATTATAGTTTAAAAAAACAAACATGTGCATTTGTCCATTTATTACATATTTTACCCATCTCTACATATTTAATCTCTTACATATCTGTCTTTCCTACCAAAAATTCTTTAGAAGTCTCTCACAACTCAGTCTTTCTCTACTATTAAGTCTTTCTTCTACTCTTCCCCTTTCAACACCATCCTCTTTTAATAGAACAAAATTTCTAAAGAACAAATCTCAGTCTGCTTTCAAGATAATTTCTTGCTTTCCTGTTAAAGACAGTTTTGCTGACTGTAGAGACAAGAGAGTCCATTAACCAGCTTCTCTTGAAATACTGTACTTATGTCTAATACCTTTATGGCTATTATCCCTGTGCAACACAAAGCCACTCTGCAGTCTATGACTTCAGAACAAGAGTGACTCAGTGCATAGATGCAAGGTTTATTTCTGCTTGGAAAAAAGCTCTAAAATATTTGTGAGTTTTCATAATCATAAACTGCTCAGTACAATAATTTGTGAAACTGCCAATATGTCTGTTTTCTGGCCCATCAATTTTTTATATCTTTAGTCAGACGTACCAGTTTCTATTGAAAACTCCCCTTTCTTCAGCTGTCCCTGCAAAATTCACAGAAAATAATTTCAGTATAGGTTGCCTGATGTTCCACATGTTTCTTGTTCTCTTCTTATAAAATATTTCAGTCAAACTAATGCTAAACAATACTGTACCATATGCAAAACTTTGCAGATGGAGAAGGGAATGGTTGGTTGTTTTTATTTCCTTTTAAAGTGCATTAATTGATTTTCAAGGAAGCATAACAAAATCATGTCATCACTCAGATTCATGACCTGAATAAGCAGTTCTTTTGTAAGATGTTTTTTTCAACATCTACTGTCTGTAAATATTAATGGCAATCAATGAAATCATTAATGAATAATCTTTTTGTAAATAGTTTTAAAAAGTTCAGTAATAAATTTGCTCTGAACAACTCAGTCAGTTTCTTTTCCCCCAGGCCATGTGAGACTGTGACATGTGCAGGTTATTGTGATGGTTCTTGAAACACTTCTAATTCAGATAGAGGGGGTTATTGAATTGGGATGGCATAGCCATAACCTATATTATTGACAAAATGGATGGGTTAATTTTTAAAAACAAAACCAAGAACAAAACCAAAACCATCCCCCACCAAAAAAACCCCCACCAAAACCCACAAAAAGCCCAATTAAAAAATTCGTACACCTGTGTGTTCCCAGGATTTAGAAAATAAGGACAATCCATTCTGAGATGTTCTGTAGACCTGGGATTTTTTTCCTTGAGAGTGCTGGAAGCCATTTGTCTAAGCAATCACTGAGTGAAACAAACAAACCAAAAATGTTTTTAAGATGATATAGGATAAAACTCTCATTTTGCAAAAAAGAGAAAAGTAAAATTTTAATTATTCACAATCCGAGAGTAAAAGTAAAAAATTATGATGAAATGAGAACAGTAAAGGAGCTGTGTGAGAAATTCTGGCTGTGTGTAGAGAAAATAAAGTAGAATCCAGAGTACACATATATTTGTAGGCAACATATTAAAGAAGAAGTACTTCATTGAAGACAAATTTTCTCCAAATCACAAAATCTACCAATAACTGCTAAACTAAATGGAACAGTACTCACTGAAAACCATTGAAAAAACCTTGCCCTTTTGGATTTATTAGATTAAAGGGATTAATGAATCATCTATGCAGTGATTGAGCAGAGAAGTCTCATCTATTTTGTCTGCACTTGCACATGAATGTTGATTCTAATCAGGTAAAGGTACATACAGCTGAAACTAAACTAGTATTCAGAGCTTCAGTATCTGCAATAGCTGACCTATAAAAATCTTTCTGAAGGTTAACGTAGTTCTGAAGGTGTTTCTAAAGTATTTTTTCACACATCTAATGTGACTTTAAAAACTCCAGCTTTTGACCTTTATGAACATACCAGAAAGACCAATGAGGAGAATTTATACAAGTAGGAAAAACAAATGAGTGCAAGCTTTTTATGAGTAAATACAGACTGGAAATTCTGCTTCCAAGAATTCAAGGGATAGACTTTTGGATGAATTTTCCTACAGGGATAAAAAGGAACAAGTTATTTTTAAGTGTAAGTTTACATACTTATGGAGGAGAAGATAGAAGAAGATTATTTGCAATAAAAAAGGTCTAGACTTAATATTCCAAGAGGGTCTTTCCAGTTTTATGTTTCTACATCACATTACAGAAAACTACAAGCTATAGGAATGCATGATTTTTATTAGGCAGTTACTGAAGCGCCACACATGAACAAGTGTTAAATCTCTAACCCAAAGGAGTCTGAGTTTGATTTTGAGAGGAATAGTACTCAGCACATTACAAAGTCGGATCTAGTGTCTAAAATACTCAAAAATATCGAAGTTAAATGCCCATTTTCAAGAAGTTGCTACTTAGTAGCTTACATTCCACTCTCTTAGATAAGTAAGATGCTACTAGAAATAGAACTAATTTTCTTAAATCATCTGGCTGCTTTAGAAAGCTGTACTCATTAACTTCTCTAAGCACATGATCAGAGAAATTAAAAAAAAAGAAAAAATATTAAAGGTCAGCAGGAAATTATAAAGACATTCTGGAGTTTATGATTCAGCATATGACTAGATACAATGTTTCAGCTTATGTTTAATATGTCTCATTAAATTGGACAACTCTGAAATATCAATAATCAATTTTGCTGCTGTATAAAATTGCTACATTTGAATGAAGAGCAGTACAAATCTGTGAAATACTGGACAATTTTACTATTTCTGTATTTCTTCAATTAATCAAAGCAACATATCAAAATTTGTTACTGTTTTAACATTGGTGGTTACTATCTGTTATTTTTTTAGACTAGTTTTGAAGTGAAATTTTAAACTAATTTTTTTTTCTGACTATATTCTACAAATTGTAGCTGAGCAGACATTTGCCACATTTATATGCTTAAATAGCACACCTCTTGATTCTTAATTAAATTAATGGTTAGACAAGGTATGCTTTCTATAAGGAAAGTATGGGGAAACACTGGTAATTAAGCCATGTTGCAACCTTGCATAAACTCTTAATTTGCAATAGCCTTAACAAGGCAACAAATAAATAGTGTATCAATACTTGGCTCTTTTTAACTCTGGAAATATCTATTTCATCTTGTGAGTTGTGCCTTCCCACCCCACACATCTGAAGGAATGTAGTAGAAGGGGTAGTAGAAGCCCCAAGGAACACTTTTGCTTGGTTTCATAGCGTAGTTCTATCTTCTGTGGACAACTACTGGCAATTTATCACAAAAACCCTGGTCCTATACTTAGGACACATTTATATTCCAGGTATTCTTCTGCAAATTTAGGCTGCCTTTTTATGTTGCTTGTTCTCTTGGCTTTACAGCACAGTACCCCCAAGTGGCCTGTTTAAGTCAGAATTCAAACATAATAGTTCAGTGATGGGTTTTTAATGAACAAAGCTGAAACTAGACTAAGACTAAAAAAATAAAGAGGGTAGCAGGGAGCATTACAAAGGATTTTATGTTAGCAAAAGTCAGCTCAGCAACCATGTCAGAGGAAATAAGTGTTTTACTTAAAATCACTCAGAAAACAATCATTCAAATTTCACCTTGCAATGCCTTTCAGTGGCCTGTGGTCCTGGCTCATGGTTTTGCTCAGAGTGTCTGTAAAATTGCAGCACTAATCTTTAGAAGTAATTTTCCCCCTTCATGGAGGTTTTGTGTGATCATGAGCCAAGAAGGTCTAGGTAGAGCCCAAACTTGTTTTCATGTTTATCACATGGCATTAAAAACAGCTGAGCATATGCTAGACTAATGACAGTGGCACTGAAAGGATGGCAGAAAGGAAAGGGGAGAGGGAGCTTCACCTGTACGTTTTTGGTTTTTTTAATTGGCTGTTCCCCAAGTTTTTATTCATGAATTAAAATGTAGTACATTTTGTATTGGAAACTTCTGCTTTAAGTAGCCGGTCAGCCTGTTGAAGTAAAAACTCCCTGGACAGTTGTCATCAAGTGTTTTGATTGAAACCATGTTATTTTAAACAGATGTGGGATTATATTCTGCAAGGACCCCAGTGCTGAACAGCCTCACTGAATTTGCTCACAGGTGAAATCATACTGGTTGGTATCAACCAGGGATCCTGCAGTCCTTTCTTCAAAATGCACCCAAGTGTCAGAGGAACTGGCTCCATGATTGCTGTGGGACTGCTGAAGATGCTTGGCTGAGGATGCTTGGAAAACACCTCTGACTGTAGTCTTTACTCACAGCCCAGCAAAAGTTATTCTGAAGCTGAATCAGATGATGAATTAATATTTGTTTTAAGGTCTGCCTGGTTTATGTACAATAAGGATATCTCAGTCTGATTTGTTTCTACCGTTAGCATAATCCGTACATAAACGCTACTAAATACTGCAGTCATTCTATTTTTCACTGTAGTATGGTAGGATATCATACCTTGAGCTGAAGTTTCTGGGATATATCTCTCCCTGGACAGTGTCAGTTAATTCATCTGATTGAAGGACAATCATGTGACAGCAAAAACAAAGGGTTTCATGTAATATGATAACTTTAGGACTTTTTCTTTTGTTTTCAAATATGAAATATATGTGTTTAGGATTTAGTATCAAAGACAAATTTTACCTCATTGAACATGATCACTGAATGATACCACCAATGGAAATACCAAGTAAAGAGTCATTGTCAGAGTCCATATGGTAGTTTATACAAGAACTGGTATGCAGGGTTAAAACTGGTATTTCAAAAATTATCCAAAAAATGGCTGGATGGAATTACAACAGCAGTAGCTACAATTTGCCACCAACTTACATTTTGAATTTTGTTTCTTTTTCAACACATAATTATTTCATTCAATAAAAAGAAAAGAGGGAGAGAGAATAAAATAAAATTGATTGTTAGGATTTGAAACATTGCTACAAAACTCTGAGTGCTCAAACAGAAACTCTGTCCAGCTTTCCTACAGCAGCAGGCCCCAAAGCCAAGGCAGTGTGGCTTGCATGGAGTCCCATCAGCAGAACTGTAGATTCTGCATCTTCATTTTTAGAAAGATACACTAGTCCAGAATTCTTGTTATTCTCTGACTATAATCATGATAATTGTAATGAAATGCCACATGGTAGATTAAAGAGAAAAATAAAGAAATTACATAGGGAAGCTATAATTTACCTTCTCACTTCCTTTTATGGTTAATGGTATTATTGGTTATATGCTGCCAACATGCACAGAAAAAGAAGTTATATGCCCAAAGGACTTACAGTCTTACAGACCTGTTCATGCTTACTGCTGTATGTGACTGTACACAGGTATATTTGTACCAGCATTGAATATATTTTTTTTGCCCATTGACTAAGGTGCTGAAAATTGCAGTTTATTCAAGAAAAGCTTCCATCCATATCAAATGCCATTCCGACATAATGATTAAGGTATGTAGCCTGTGAGTATTAACTAGTACTACTATCTGTTTAAAAAATCCATACAAACTGACTGGCAAGAATATTGACCTACATCAAACTGTAGGTTTGGACATCTGTCTAAAAAAATACAAATGTTAAAGTAGTCCTACAACTACTTATTTCATCTATTCAGATAATGTTTTTTCTTTTCCTTTTTCCTAATTCACTTGATTTTGCTGATTTGTTAACATTTGGTATTTAAATCTTTTTGCATGTTTTCTATTTTTTATTCTAATGTCACCTCTCTGCCACTGCATAATTTTCCCTCTAAAGCAATATTCAAACAAAGGATCAGCTGTATAGCTAGTCAGTTGTTAGCTATTCATCTTTACCGTATTATTCAAAACCGTGAATATTACACAGTTTTGATTGTTATTTACTCAGGGGTGGGGGTTTTGCTTGTTTTGTTTTTTGTTCCGTGGGCTAATTAGGCCTGCAAACCATATGTTTTTTCATCAGAAAAAGTATAGCCTTTCAGCATTTTTAAACCACTCCTCTCATTTTTGTACAATTTCAAAGAAGTCCAGGTAATTTTGTAAATGGAATTTGATCTAACTAAGGATATTTCTTCTTTAGTACTCTGTTACACAGCTATGTATGAGGCTGACAGAATAGTTGCTTGCATTTTCTAAAGAAAATCTAAAATTGGTAGAGCAGTCAAACCATATATTTTTGAATATTGATTTTCAAGTTAATGGTTAGGGTTTCTGCAAATCATATAATTTTGTCTATCACAATTTGAGAATGCTGCATGTTATGTCCTTTGAACACAAATTTTCAAGAGAATAGTGTAGAAACAACTATTTTCTCATGTTTCTTGTGCTTTTATGATTGAACAATCTGACATCATGCTGCTCATTAAGGAAAACTTAATAAGCATTTGCTATGAGGTAAAAGCAGAGAAAAGTTGCTCTGTCACAAGAGAAACTGGAGTATTCCATAAAGACCTTCTTTCAAGCTGTTCTGCTTAAAAGACTTAGTCCAAATACACTTGACTCTTTTTATTCTTCTTAGTTTTTATATTTAGAAGGTCTTGTGGATAATTCTGATCTATCAAGAAACTTTATTCCCTTTTTCTTTAATCCTCATTTTTATCCTTAAGGTTTCCTCCTCTGGAACATTGTCTGCATTGTCATATGATGACCTTACTTTTGCTGAAATCCTCAATCAGCCATTAATCACTTCTTATCTGAACTATTGCTATTCCCTCTTCACAGTCCTTATAAATCATTATTCTCAGCTTCAGGAAGACTAAAGGGTCATAGCCATAGAGTCCTTCCTATCCATTACATATCACTACCTCAGATGCTACCCTAGTTTTCTATTTAAATTCATCTTCTAGTCAACTTTCGAAACGTTGATAAATAATTCTAATACACTACATGAACTTCTTGAACAGCAACATCTAACTTTACTCTTTCCTTCTCTGTGTCTCCACCATCATTTGAGCAGATTACTAATGTCACATCTGAGCCAAATGAAATTCCTTGTCTGTGGTATCTCTGTGACAAAGCAAATTCAAATCTCACATTTAAATCTCTCTCTTTATTTTCATGTAAGTTGTTTGCTTTTGTGTAAATGCGTGTATGATATTGCTTTATACAGAATTGTATTTCAGAATTCGCCAATACAGAAATGCATTTATAAACCATTCTGCCTAACCAAATTTAAGCAAAAATAATACTTGATTTTTAGAATTATTTAGAAGTCTTTAAATCAAAAGATGAAATAAAATTGATGAAAAGGCTCTGGCATGGAGCATTATAAAAGTTGTGAGAAATGCTTTGTAGAAGGTGAAAAAAAATTAAATAAAGAAATCAGAGACAATCCATGTTAGATTTTTCTAATAGAGAGGAGTATGTGACTAACCCCCTTCCAAGCTGAGTAAAGACAATTTCCCTGTTCGTAAGAGCATTTAACTTTTATAAGGTTATGTTGATGTTGCATTTTCTGTCTGAAAAAACAGATATATGACAGTCAAAACCACCTCATACTGCTCCTCATAAGGGAAACCTTAAATTTATCCTAGCACTCACTTTTAGGCAAATGCATATTGGGGAGCTTCCTTTGATACTATATTAAAAAAATCAAAAGTTCAAGTATAGATTTTTTTTTAATAGATTCTCATCCCTGTCACAATCAGGCTAATCTATAGAATGTGAGCTCTGTTTTCTTTCTTTTTTTTAAAATGTTGCCTTGCAAACTGAAATAGGAAGTAATTGCTCTACAGGAGAATCCTTCCTTTTACCAGGCTAATTGAATGAATTTTCTTTTTTTTTGTTTNTTCTTTTTTTTCTTTTTTTTTTTTTTGTCTAAACTTTAAGAACAGATGTGTAAGATCTTTAAAGTAATAAGGATGCTACAATCCAGAAAACTGATGAAACACCCTGACTTTTCAGTGAGGTACAAAGCATCATGTGGTATATGAAAGCTGAAAGTAGAAGAGTAGTAGAGAGAAACAGAAACAGAAAATTGGGACAAGGTCAAGTCTGGAATATTTCAGAGGCTGAACAAATGACAGATTGAGTGTGATAGAGGCATAGAGGAATAGATTCCTGGAAATGTACTTTATAATTAGAATATGAGTCCTGAGAATCTATCTGGTGGACAATATCTTCAACTCTAGTTAGGTTGACAGATTAAATAACTCTGTGTTTTCTTTCAATATAATGGCTAGGTCACCGCAACTTCTTATATTCAAATCAACATGTGGTATACTGTCAGTAGTTGGCTATTTGTGACTTTTGTTATTCCAACTAGAAGTCAGAAAACTGGGCACAATGTGTCCTGAAAAAAGGAAAAGTAATTATATATTCATAATTTCTCTGGAGGCTGTTACATAATTGCTGTGTACATTTCCATCAAATGCCAGTGCAGAGACCTGGGAAACCATACTTTGTACTATTTAAGCTCATGTCTCAGAGTTAAAAAGTATAAGGCTTTTTGGATGCAATTAATTTAATCTATAATTACTATCCCATAATTTTAGAATTACTAATGGGGAAACAGGCCAGTCTTTTTCCATATAAAAACCCGATACGGAAAAGTGCTCTTTTTTTCACTCTTCTGGTATAGACCACCACAATTTCTAGATAAAATTGTGTGATGTGAAAAGGCAAAGCCAAAATACTAAAACAAAGATTTATTTTTTGTAACACTGAAGACAGAAAAAAGAGATAAAAGTGAAAATTCATGAACAGAAGAATAGGATTTTCTGATAGACCTAAAAAAACAGTTTGAAAGAGACTTACTGAAATTGAAAGAAAATGTGGTTACAATACAACTCAGGAAGACTTAAGAACCACTAGCTTAATGAAGATGTATTGATTACTGTTTAAGCAGTTGCTGAGCTTTGTCTGTAGGCTTTCCTCCTACCATGACATAATTGATATTATACACACTCCTTCAGTGCAGAATTAAACAGATTGTACCACTTCAGCTTGTATCCCCAGGGAAGCCAACCTCAGAGGCAGTAACAGGAGCTCCAGAGACAAAAGTTGCAATTGCAAAAATACACACTCTAGTCATAGTGGGGTTATTGATTAAGATGTTCACTTCCTGAGGTATTACCAAATGGTATGCTGTAACAGGCATGAACATGCTCTTCTGAGAGCCTAAGCTAACAAACCAGCCAATTCCAACTGCAATTAGAATATCACAGAGCCCAAGCTAATAAACCTTGGCCTGAAGCATGGTACATTATTTTAGGTATGATGACACGCTAGTGGCATGCACCGTATTGGTTGAGAGTGCAAAAGAACAAGATTATTTGCTAGCCAAAACCTACACAGACATTGTCACAATTTCAGCAAAGAGTTTAGGTTGCTCATGCAGTTCAGTTCTGTATTTCTAAACTGAATATTCTATACAAGAAAAGCCACAGCCCCAGGTAAGAACAAGATGAGTTACTGTGTTTTCAGGCAGAAGTTACGATATCTACTATGTAATAATTTATAATTAATCTCATGAAATCCAAATTTCATTGCTTTTTAGCTATCATGAAACATAATGCTGGAAACTGGGGAGAGGTGAGATTGCAAAGAAGTTTATCTGCTCTTTTTGCCTCTATGGAAATAATTGAGATCCCCACAAAATTAAAAAAAAAAAAAAAAGCTACTTTGATAGAATTGTATGTTTTAAGATAAACTTGCCCTTAATGGATAATACAGAATCACAGAACCACAGAATCACAGAACAGGTCAGGTCTGAAGGCACCACGGTGCGTCATCTGGTCCAACCTCCCTGCTCAAGCAGGATCATCCTAGAATACACAGCACAGGATTGTGTCCAGATGGTTTTTGAATATCTCCAGTGAGGCAGACTACATCAACTCTCTGGACAACATTCAGGTGGAACGTCCTGTGTATCTGTTTCTGCCCATTGCCTCTTGTCTTACTGTTTATGCTAAGAGCCTGGCCCCATCCTCTTACACTGTCCCTTTAGACATTTATACACATTGCTGAGGGCCCCTCTCACTCATCTCTTCTGAAGCCTGAAAAGGCCCATGTTACTCCGCCTTTCCTCATAAGAGAGATGCTTCTGTCCTTTGATCATCTATATTATTCTCTGCTGGGCCTGCTCCAGGAACTCCATGTCTCCCTTGACCTGAGGAGCCCAGAACCGACACAGCACTCTATATCTATATATTCATAGAAAATACATCCTACTCTGAGAGGCATTATTATAACTGTTAAAAGACTTCTCTCTTTGGAGGATAATGTGATTGCTGTGGAGCAGTCTCATATGTAAGTGCAAGGTGACAGGAAGTGCGATGCTGGAGGATGCAGAACTACAAAATCAGGTTCCATGGGGAGTCCCTCATTCTATACTTAACAAATAAATGGATACAGTACAAACTAGGATTTTCAGACAGTGCCTTTATTTTAAAAAGGATTTTGGATTAAAACATTAATTGTGTTTAGCAGGTGAAACAGAAAGTAATAGGTTGGTATTCACATTATGAGGTAGGACTGCTTTGTAAAGGAAAGGAAAAAGATGTGTTTGAAAACACAAGGCAAGCAAAATTTTGGACGAATCTGATTCTTCACCTGCAATTCAGTTACAGGCTAAAATGCTGGCCTGTCCTGGACCTTTGTAAGGCCATCAAAAAGAGGAGCAGAGAGAGAGTTCTAGAACAGCAAATAATATCTGGCAAAATATTTAAAAGACCCTGTCATATTTTTCTGCATATGCCATAAAAAAGAGACACCCCCTTGCCCCCACAAAATAATAATATTTTGTAGTCTGAAAAAAGGTTTTCAATCCCGAATGCTAAGCAGGCAAGAACTGGTATATTGACTGAGGATAAGTGGCACCATATCCTGAACAATTTAATGGCCAACAGCTACAATAAAGCTACAGACCCCACAACAAAACCTCAATTTCCAAATGTAAGCTTGCTAGAAAACAGATGATTTCAAACTCTATTTTTCAAGACATTATATATCTAACATAGCAATATATAATACACAGACCAAGAACAGTGGCTTCAGGTACTGAAGTCTGGGGTGAGATATAAAATCACTCATCCCAGTCCAAAAGGAAAACTACCTCAGTAGCAAAACATCATTAGAGAAATCATATGGTGTCATTTATACTTTGCTCAATCAAATTATATTTTGGCATCAGTCAAGAACCAAGCTGTCATATTTAATAGAAACCTGGATGCAGTGAGTCTGTACGATTTCAAACTGATGCCAGAGAATAAAAGGAATTGCAGAAGTACAAAAAAGCAAACAACGACAAACAGAATAATCAATATGGTACAGTATCTGAAGTATTTTCACATTCAGAAAAAATGTACTATATACCTAGCAGGAGAAAACAACAGTAACAGCATCTAACACAGTCCTGAGAATTTGATGGACACAAACTGAGGCAAGTTTCATTATGGCATCCTGCAAAAATTAAGAGAAGGGTTAATATGAACCTGCCAATTTGTACAAGAATACTTAAAGTGATAGCACTAGAACACTAGAAGCACCCCTACCAAAGCAAAGAGACCCCATAAACCTCTTTTGCAGAAGTAACACCTGTACCTGAGGGAGAATCCATAGATCCAAGTCACTGAGATATCACATATGCCGCAAAAGTATCTAGTACATTTTATGGAGCACTGCTGTCAAGGAGCATTTGCCTTAACTACATGTAACATGTCATATTATTTGTGCTTACCAGAGCCTGAAACTCTACTAAACCAGCACAATATCACCAAGAGACCTACATCCAAATAATCCTCATAAAGTGTTGGTAAATGCGGTATCTCACCTTGCAGCTTTTCTGCAACTAACAGCAGTGCTGTGCCTCATAAAAGTATGACTCTGAAAATCCCATTGTGCTACTACAGGGTTTGATATGCTCTTTCTTGTGATATCCAGACTAAAATAGTTTGTTCTGCTTCTGTATTCATCTTCCCTGACAGCTGGGGAAACGTCCTCATGTTTTCTTCCTTCTGACACATGGCTGTTCCCTGAGAATAGGAACTTTTTTATTAAGAAATATTATTTTACTTCCCTCTCAATGGTTGTCTTCTCAGTTTTTTCCTCTCTGTGTGGCTCCTTTATGAGAGGCAACCAACTGTGAAAAAAGGGGTGCCATCAACATAGTTCTGGCACTTTTGTCTAAATCTTGGTACAACAAAAATGGAAAACAAGTCAGTGAAAGAATCATAACCAGATGTTACTCTCAGAGCTGAAGGATTTGAACTAATACGAATCAATGTTCAAATCATATAGATTTGACAGACTTAACTGTCTCCAGTATGCTTCTTCTGTATCAGTAGGAAACAGAATATTACCCAATGTGCCAAAATGTATTTGAGCAGAAAAGAGTGCATTGGATAAAGCAGTGCTTGTCAGGGTGAGTCCTGCAGCCCAGAAGTACTGAGCTGAGCCTAGCAAAGGCTGAAAGTAAAGGCTGTGTCCTGACATCTATTCAGCCTCCTTGGCAGCATGCTCCCTGAGGTGACAAATGTGAAAAAAGGAGTGCCATACCAACATCATTCTGGCTAGTCAGAAGGAATCAGACACCCATCCTTGTAGAGAGCAGCTGTTTTTTGCGTTATAACTCCTTGCTGAGCAGTGGAGAGAAAGGTTGCAGCCTTGAAATGTGTGAAGGAACAGTTTGTCTAACACGAAGCTTGTTTTTCATGGATGTGATGTATTGGACGCATTTTCCTTATTCCCTAGGGAAATGTTGGACTACCAGCTGCAGTGCATAATTAATATTAGACTGAATCTCAAATGAGGTCATAATAATAAATATCATAAACATCTTAAAAGTACATATGATGGTCTCCTTCAACATCTGTAGTTTCAACACATGTAGTATTTGTGGCAGCCATCACTTTATGGAACAGAAAAAGATTAATATTTTTGCTAAAAAAAAAATAGTCTAGATTTTCTCTGTTTCTATCTTTTTTTTTCTCCATGCCTACATTAATTCTCCTAATCTTTTTGAAGTAATCTGCTACTCAGATCCTTTTTGTTAAGGCATAGTTTCCTTCTAAGAAAATCTTACAAAGGAAGAGGGGGTAAAAGACTATGATACAAGGCAGACACTGTTTTGCAGTAGGATTTTTTAGATTTTGGCATATAAATTTCTCTGCAGTAAATGTATGTTTTTCATCAGACCTTGCTCTACCATGTGGCCTAATCTTCTTGATATTTTGCCCAACATATTATGAGCTCAAACTACTATTTCTTTCCCTTGTACAAGCCAGTAATATAAATGCTAGAGCAAATGGTATAAATCCCAGTGGAACACACATATCTGTTTCATTTAGGTTATTGGTTGCCAATGGGAATAAACAGATTTTTATCTTTGAAGAGTTCATTAGCTTCTAAGGGAAAAAAAAAAAAGGGCAATACAAAACTCCCTTTCTAACCTTGTAAATCTATTGGGAACAAAACTCTAAACTTCATTTAGTTTTCTTGGGAGTGTTTGCTGACCTTGGCTTTGACAAACCTTGTAAGCTGTACTTTAGCCCACACAGCTTTAGATGCTCAGAGTCAACTTAGAAGATATTCATTACGGCTAGTGTCCAAGCTGAAAAAGGGTGTTGGTTTCGAAAACAACTGCCTGAGCTACCACAATGGATCCTTCTATTAGATCATCCCTACTGCCAGCTTCTCCGCACTATAGGAATACTTACTTTTTCCTCAAGGTTGGCCAAGGTAGTATTATCTTTCCTGGACAGTGTAAAAACCCATCAATATTCCCTGAAAATCCTATACCTGTATAGAAGTGCAGTGTATGCGAGACATGTGAATCCCCAGCTACCAGTCTCATCCTCTGCTTCTATTAAAAAAATAAATAAAGGAAACTAGCAAGATACACTGGGCTAAATGCTACGATTCTTACTTGATTTAAATTACTATCAACATTCAAAGGATGACTGTTAAAGAAAATATCAATATGTCTACTGGTTTATTTTTCCCAGAAGGCACTGTCATCCTGCTGGTGGTCTTGTCTCCAGGCTGAATCTCTTGAGGGAATTCTGAAAAACCACTTTCAATTACCGGTACTTCATAATTAAAAAAAAAATAAAATTATTAAGTGGAAAAAGTCTCTGGCTAAAGAGTAGATAGAAAAGGGTGCTAGAATAATTTTTTATTTGGGTTCAATTTTACTCTTTCCATACCATTTTAAAGAAATTGGTTTATAATGAAGAACATTATGTAGTAAGAATCAAGTTGTTAAATGAAATAATTTTCATCCAAAATATACGCAGGAGAGGTTGGAAATGTTGGCAAATTGCTTACAATTTTGAGACCTCTAGGGATGAATTCCTGAATAAATTTGTAAAATTGAGTAAATAAATTTGATTGTTCTGTTAAATCTATATATCATATTTTAAAATAGCTATTAAAATATATCAGATGTGATTGAAAATGTATTTCAATGTAATTTCAACTGTTAAAATGTAGGCTAAGCAGTAATCACAATGCTCTAGTTCACAGTTCATATAAAGTATTTATTTGATGTAAGAGAACAGTACCAAGATACTAATAGTAAGTCATGTCAGCTATTCAATTTTTGAGGGTTTTTTTTTGTATATTGTTAGAACTGATCAGTGGATATAACATCAGGTTTTCTTGAGATACAAAATGGCCATAGGTAGCATGACTATTACTGCCCCAAGAACAAAACTACAGAAAAGCATTCAGATTTCTATCACTATCATCTCTATGTCTCTTGTTTGGCGGCTGTCTTACACTTGAGTGCTTGCTTCAAAATAACTGCTATTAAATTCAATTGCAGAAGATCATAGGGTCTTTTTCACTTCAAAAACTATTCATGAGTTTGTGTGAATTTCATGTCCAGCCATTCTCCTAGCACAAGCATTGGATGTTTCTTACAAAAAGTCTCACTCTCACTGCAAAAATGACTTGTAACTGGCATTATGTTACCAGCTGGGGCTTTTTTTTAATGTACTGCCATTGGCTTTTATTTAAGGGATATCAGTAGTGGACACAAAAGGAACATTTGCATCAACTGTAGAGAAAATACATGAAGAAGAAATTACCTACCATGTTTGAACTACATTTTTTTTTCTAGTGCTAATATTTGTTCCTGGAGGTACAAAAATCTTGAACAAGGCACTTGTACTAGTATATCCCTAAAAACTGTATATTTAGGGATATCTTCAGGTGCTTGCATCTTTCCTGGTCTTGTGTCATGGTTTAACCTGTTGGCAGTATAGGACGTCCCTTCGGTCAGTTGGAGTCAGTCTTCCCAACTGAGTACACCTCAAAACTCTTGTGTACCCAAGCCTACCTGGTGGCAGGGCAGTATGAGAGGCAAAAAAGCCTTTACAATTAATAAGCACTGTTCAGCAATAACTAAAGCATCTGAGTGTTATCAACACGGTTTTCATCAAAAATCCAAAACAGCACCAAAACAAACTATATGAAGAAAATTAACTCTACCTAGCCCCAGCCAGCCGAGTCTGTCCATAATTTCTCTCACACTTGCAGTTTTAATTAAAAATAATTTCTTTTTAAGACATAGTGGTAAAAGTGTAAATTAATATAGGTGATGACTTTGTGTATGGAAATCCATTTTGGGATGACTTACAGCTTTAAAAAAATCAAAGTAAATAAAACCAGCAGATACATCAGCATTTGCCTGTGAAATTCTGAGGCTCCAACACTGCAGGCAGAACTCACAGACAATTTCTCTTGAAGTCTAAAGTATTTTTATAATCCATGAGGGAATTATTTATATGTAAGCCTAATCAATATTTATAGTGTAGTAAGAAATTCTCACCTTCTTCATGCCATGAAGAATTAATTTCTTGTGTAATTTCATTTAGTTTATGTAAGCTTGACAAACAAAATCCAAGAGAAGGCTGTACATCCTGTAGGCATTTGATAGGTCCTGTGATTATTGCACAGTGATATCGTCATGGTTTATCCCCATCCAGCAAGCAAGCCCCTCACAGCCACTTGCTCGCTCCCCCACAAGCTGGATCAGGGAGAGAATTGGAAGGGTAAAAGGAAGAAAGCCTATGGGTTGAGATAAAGACAGTTTAATAAGGAAAACAAAAGCCATGCACACAAGCAGAGAAAAACAAGGAATTAATCACCCCTTCCCATGGGCAGATGTTCAGCCTTCTCCAGGAGAGCAGGGCCCCATCACATTCAAGTTACTTGGAAAGACAAACACCATCACTCCAAATGTCCCCTCTCTTTCTCCTTCTTCATCTGATTTTATAAGCAGAGCATGATGCCATGTGATCTGGAATATCCCTCTGGTCAGCTGCAGTGACCTGTCCTGGCTCCTCCCAACCTCCCATGCATCCCCAATGTCCTCCCCAGCATGGCCGTATGAAAAGCAAAAAAGGCCTTGGGTCTGTGTGAGCTCTGCTCAGTAATAACAAAAACTTCCCTCCATTATCAACCCTGTGTTCAGCACAAACCCAAAACAAGATCCATACCAGACACCATGAAGAAAATTAACTCTACCCCAGTCAAAACGAGCACAGACATATTTTTTTTGCATAGACAGGGCAGAAGTAATGTACCTTGGTTGTACTCTTACAGAAACAAAATTAAAATTCGAACTCATCAATGTCCAGCTGGGTCACCTTCTCCTGCTTATCAGGCTGCATTAGGGTTCACTAAATATAGGTTGCATTACAATCTCTGCCACCTTTTCAGCAGCTGCTGCTGCTGTAGCTTCTTTTTCTGCCGGGCTTTTCTAGCATTTGTGATGCCAAGCCTGAACTGCTAGACCCAAGAGCATCTACTAAATTTGGTTCCCCTCTGCACATGCTGTATTTTACTGAATATTAGGGTGTTGAATATTAACTGGAAGTTTTGGTGTAATGAAACATATTTTCAGGTACAGTTATGACCATTAACATTCACTTTAATATTAGACACAGACACCACTTGTAAACTAGTGTACATTTTAAGGCACTAACCTCACTAGGGAATTATAGACCTTACCTAAATTATTAACCTTGGAATATCCTCAGCCTTTCTGAGAATGTTTATGGCATTCTACTGTTGATTTATGGTGTATTTACCTCCATGTATGGCATATACTATGGGTGGAATCCCAGTGAAATGAAATGGCATGTGGATTTCCCTCAATCAAGTAGGTTACTGGAGATACTTACTTTAGAACTTTTCCATTTCCTACTTAACTAAATATCCCCATTTTATTTTAAATTAAATACCTAAATAATTTCATTTAGCTGAGTAAAACACTTCTACTTGAACAGATCAAATGTGAATAAACTTATTATCCTGGGAAATTGTATCACCTATATGAACAACAAATCCTCTGAACAGCTTAAAAAAGTCTTACTTTCTGTAAGTAGCAATGAAGGTAATAATTAAGGTTGTTATGGACAATGCTTTTTATCATGCCTTTCTCTGGATCTTGCTTTTAATATAGAACTGGAGATAACAATAATAGTACACAGAATCTCTATTATATATAAACTCTGAGTAGAAATCACCAAAATACATAATGATTAAGGATTTCCTCATTATTTTCTTGACCGCTTCCTGATCCAGACTGCCTATAAATAGATCAGAAAAAAAATTGCTTTGATGCCTATTAAGAGACTGGTAAACCACTTTCATCACAGTCATAGGTGCAATACTACATAATAACCCTTTCCAAGATTTAGTATAGCAATGTTCTGAAATATCACGGGAGATAACTAGAGTGTCAGTGACAAAGATACTGGTAAAGACTGTCCAATGCCATGACTGCTCAAGAAAAATTATACTAGTTTTCTTTTCCATGACATCTGTAACTTCTCAGTCAGTGACTAGTTCCAAGTAATTGTGTTCTCTTGGGGCTGTTTGAGTGTTTCATGATGAGGGGTTTTTGTTATACTTGGATAAGCACACTAAAACTGAGAACTGACTTTTGGCTTGCAAACTAAAAGCTGGCTTCAGAAAGGAAAAGTGTTTTTTTGGCTTGAGTTTTGGTCAACAGTATCCCTTGGTGAGACTCTAGAAGCACTAGGGGAGTTTCAAACTGATGAATAAGCCAAACACACAAGTTGCTTTTGATCAATGAGATTATAGGGTGAAAACAAGATATCACTTCATTTGTTCTCAATTCCTTGCACACTGATAAATTTTTTGTTTACCAACTTGCTATCAAACATTCCTTCTATGACAAAACAAACTCAGAACAAAAAAAAAATACAGAAACTTTTTTGCTCATGTTTTATGTTTTGTGGCAAAATATTGTGCCAATGCCAACGATTGCTTGCTACCTCACAGTAAATAGGAATAGAATGCAAGCCCCAGCTATTGATTCTAATTGAACAAAAGGGATTATAATCATAGTCTAACCTGTAAAGATAAATCTAACTTGAATTAATTTATTTAAACTATTTATAGACTAAGAACCATCCCCTGGGTGTTGTACTCGTGTTTTCAAGACAGTTTGTGACGGCAATAAAATAGTGGTGTCTGTATCTACTACTCAGCTTTGTATTGTAATTTACTAGGTATGACAAAAATAGTCAGCTTGTCTCTTTTGGTAAGGGCATGTCTGCAGACAAGTTTGTGGGGAATAAAAATAAGCAGAATTAGCCTTGCAAAACTCATCAGAAGAGTGAACAGCTTTGTCCTACCTTCTATTTTTTTAGGGAGTTGTAACTGGGGATTCTGACCCAGAGTTTCAACTGGGAGGATTTTTAGGAAATGTTTCTCAGAAAGGAACTTCTGTAATGTTCAGTTTTATTTAATTTCCCTATGTATACAAAGGTTCTGTTTCCATTTTAAATTTATTATTTTGGTTTTGAATTTTTATCTCCTTAACTTCATTGGGTTCCATGTGACTCAAAGACAGCTACTCTCTGAAGACAAGTAAGAATATCTTCAGCATTCCAGTTAGAATTAACTGTTTATTCATGGGAAATGGCAACCAAAGTCCTTTTTACTGAAAGGTTCCCCAGAGTTTAAGATCCCAGATGGATATTGCAGTCTTTTGTGATGATGCTTATCAATATATGTGGAATCCTTAAGAAAGGTATCTTTTTCACAACAGGGTCTCCAATATTGGGTTAGACTGTAATCATTACTAGGATAATCCTGTCAGAACTAATGAAGACTGACATATTTCCTTCCCTGTGATCCCTGACATGCCTTTTATTCAGGTTACAAATGATCAGTATCCTGTTTTTGTTATGCTATAATGAAACCAAAGGACCTAGTCTTTTGACAAAAATTTCAAGTATAATACTGAAACTCTTTCCAGTCTTTTCCCTAGGGAATACACAGGACTACCTTCATGCAAACCTACGGCTGCACGAGCAGGTTTCTCACTAAGTATATTTCTCAATTGTACATATCTGGTTTTGGAGAAAATTCTGTTGCTCCAGTACGTTTAACTCAACTTTCATTTATTTGACATTTTTAATATTAGGTCTTCTTGCCTCAGCCATTACTACAATTTCTCTCTTTTTTTTTTTACTTTAATGACTCTTTCTTTGTTTTTCTTCATGTTCCCATATTCACTTCCCATAATGTCCAAGTAGACAAATTTCCCTGCACACTCAAAGGTAAAGATGCTATTTCTTCCTCTGGATTGAATAGTTGGATCCTGTTTTCCTTTGTGTGTCTGTCTGGTCCAGATACCTTTCACAATCACTTACTAAGACCTACCAGAAGTATTGTATTTGGGGGTGTGCCTAGGGGAAAATATTCATGTTCTCAGTGGATTTAAAATTGTTCCTGGTCTTCTTGTTTTTGTTGAACATGATCTAACACAAAATTCAAATATATGTCCAGAACAAAACTGGACATTGAGTTCATTCTAACTTTCATGGCACAAATTCAAAAAGTTGTTATGATTGAAGGGAAAAAAATGGCAATTCAGGCAAATATCTTTCTGTGCAATTAAACAATGCCTTTAGATTGTTTCTGGGACCTCAGAGATGGAAACCGGAAAGATTCAGTATTGTTGATTAAATCAAAACTGAATCTTTCTAAACACACCTTCTTGTCACCTGAAGTTGAAAGACATGAGCTTTCATTGTCACCAAATAGAAAGCAAAACCACTTCATGAGGCAAAAAACTTTAGTATGGAAAATCAAGATTATAAATCTCCAAGATAAAATAACTTCAAATCCAACTTATCCCTAGATGAATCAGTTTTGTAAAGATATCAGGAAGTGCCAGAATTCAGGTATACATTGGTATATAAAAAT
Organism: Cyanoderma ruficeps; assembly: GCA_008694505.1. Taxonomy (NCBI): domain Eukaryota; kingdom Metazoa; phylum Chordata; class Aves; order Passeriformes; family Timaliidae; genus Cyanoderma; species Cyanoderma ruficeps. Next base: position 2,036,956 of record VZDJ01000187.1, on the reverse strand, counting down.
GGCTGATCTAGGTGCAACTCATTCTTGTCACTCGCTGTTGTAAAACTAAGCTTTTAATTTCAGAAAACTGTGGAGAAATACAATACAATACTAGCTTGCGGGTGATAGCAGTGAATGAAAAGAATGATACCTGCATGTGAAGGGATACAGAAGGTTTCCCAGGACAGAAATGCAATCAACTGGCCACTGAGATAACATAAAATCTGTTTCATAAAATCATGGTGTCATAGAATCATGGTCGTAGAGCCACAGAATTCTATGGGTTGGAAGTGTTAAGTGTAAACTCTGTATATTAATTCGTGCCTGAAATTAAAGTGATATAAAGCTGTGGACAACGACTCAAAGAGAGATTCTGGAAAGCCGAGGGACATCTGAGAACTGATAAACTGGCAGGATAAGAAAATCAGCAAATGAAAAGATGCTGCAACCAAGGAGATGAGCCATCAAGTGGTCCTAAGGACCGGGAACACCTGCCCGATAAGCCTGATGGGATCATCATGGCTTATCGGGAAATCTCATCTGTTCATCAGTGCCATCCGGAAAACCTATTCAAGAGACTCAGAATCCCAAAAGAGGACCGATGAATACCTATACACAGACTGGTGGACAAAGGAACCCTGCCTCAGGGAAATTAAAAAGTATAAAATTGGACTCTTGGTGGTGGGACTTGGTGAACGGAGAGGAGACTGGTGTGCTAGAGGTCTGTCTCACGTTCACCCAGTGTCATTTCCCGGGATCGACCTGACCTTCTCGTGGCTGTAATTTTTGTTTGTTTTTTTCTTTCCATGTTCGCTGTCACATGAAAATAAATTTTACATATTTTTTTTCAATTTAGCTGATTCATTTATAACAGAAGGGACCTTACAATCATCCATTTTCAACCCCCTGACAGGGAAAGCGACTAGACCAGGTTTTACTACAGCTGACCCACTGTATGCAGAAAAAGCAAATAAATAAATAAATAAATAAATAAATAAATAAATAGCTCAGAAGACACTAGTATTCTAGTACACCTAGATGTCCAAGTACATAAAAGTTTGGAACCACAGTGTGGGCACAAAACCAATCTTGTTCAGAGCCTCAGTCTCAGACCTCTTTGGTTTTTTTGTTTGTTTAATCAAACTTTTGTTTTCCCTCCTTCATTCAGTACCACTTTCCCAAGTTTTGTCCCAAAAATTGCCTGGGCTTTTGGATAGTGAAATTCAGTGCTTGATCCGACAGTTCCACAGCTACTGAAGCTAATGAAAAAGTCTGCCATCTGCATGGCTAAATGGAAGTAATCTTTACTGCTAGAAGCCAAACTACAGTTTTCATTCTACCTGCTATTTTATTTATGGCTATTACTAAGAATCTAATTTTCTATTTTAGTTCTATGGCTTCCAGACTCTTAAATTAGTTTTGATTTTGGGTTTGCCTTCATGTTTTTGCTGTGGTTTAATCTTTAAAAATTCCATTAGACTTGACAGCTTCCTTAAGTTCCATAAGTTGCATTGTCCCCGAAAGAACAAATACTCCACTGTTTTTTTCTGATACATTGATTTTCCATAGTTTTTTAAAGATACTCTTTGGCTATTTTGTTTTTACGCTTAACATTATGCATTCTCTCTCCATATTTTTTAGAAACAACCATGTTTTCTAATTAGTAGTTTTGATGTCAAATTGTGGGACTTTTAGCTCTCTCTTGTAAGTAACCCATCCATAGCACAAAGATTTATTGTTTTGTTTTGTATTTTTCCTTTCCTTCAGACTGTTGAACTTGTACTATTTTGAAGAGTAAGAGAGAGTTACTGTGATCTTACTCTGTTATGATTCAATGCCATGTTCCCATTCAATTAATCAGATGTATATCTACCACAAAAACAGTGAATTATTTCTGACTGTCACCTGCTCCAGGTTTCACATACAGCTGTAAGTTTGTATCTGTTCCTAGATTTCCACACCGAAACTAAGCAATTTATTTTTGCTATTGAATACACACCCATGATGCATCCATGTGTTTTGAAGGCTGTAGCTCTACCCATGATCTCAAGAGACTGAGGAACAGCAATATCGAATTCTGTCTTAAATGCTTATTTTAATCCCTTTGGTGATGGATGCTGCAATGGAGAACAGGAAGGTTGCTCTGAGCAGTTTTTATGCAGAAGCGCAAAGGAGAAATGAAACTGATCAGTAGCCTAAGTAAGCCATGGCTGAGACCAGTTCCACTTCCTTTCACCATGAGGGGAAGAGACAAAAAGTTAGAAGGATACAGAGGAAAATGTAAATGCCTAAGAAAGAAAGGATGGTGGTGATGATGATAAATTTTATAACCAGCCCTGGAGATCTGGAGCACCTGACCCCTCCAGCAAACATTTCTCTTTCCCTCCAGACGGTGTGTCATGACAATACGCCTGCATCTGTTGACACATTTATTTCCTACGCTTGATTGTATAATCCTGAGGCCAGGAAAACCAGAATAATAGATGCCAATGAGATTCAGTCTGAGTTCCTTTCATATGAGTGTCATCAACTGTTCCCAAAAAAGGGAATCCTAGTAGTAACGATGATATTTTTGCAGGTGGATATTTGGGAAGATCATTATACTTGCCTGCAGTTTGACTAGATAAGGTGAGATCATTAGAGAAACAGGTAAATATTTTTTTTGGTACAAAATTTGTGCTCTCTGTGGAACTATTACACTCTCTCTATTTAAAAATTTTTGTCTATAGTCTCATCTTTTTACAAATTCTTTCTGTTTATTTAAACAGAGAAAAATTTACCAAAAATATTGTACCTACTATTTCTGTGAGCAATGGAAATTGAAGGTCCTTTGGAAGAATCAGGATTTCAAGATGTCACAGGTCAATAAAAGGCCCATGTGGATAGCCATCACTCTAGCTTATGACTACATAATCTGCTGAGGAGATTCACCATAATGTTTCCTAATGATGAATCTGAAAACTATGGGAAATCATACAGAGGCAGAGAACACTCTCAAATAAAAATGATGGAAGTTTATATACAGTGAATTCCAGCCAGTATGTAGAATCATTCAGAGATAGCAGGAAACCCCAGTTATGGTTCTTAATTTGACTACAGCAGCAAAATAGGAGAAACCAAAGAGTGCTACATGTGTGCTACATTTCTTCTCCTCACTTCCTTGTTTCCAAGGGTCTTTTGAATATATTAAAATCTATCATATTTATATGTATCTTTGCTTTTGTATAGTATTTATTCTAGAAGAAGAAATGGTTTATTTCCCTGGAATACAATGTACCAATACCGACTTACATCACTCAGTCATTTTGGAACGCATTTCCCATGAAATAATACCAGATAAGTACATTACATAGTTATTTCTTTTACTTACAAAGGATTTAAAGTCATGAGAGTTTTCTTGTCTGGGATCAGGACCAAACTCTACGTCAACAAGTTTCCATAAGGGTTGCTGGATGCTTTCTTGTACATCCTAAATACTTGTACTTTTTAAAATCCAAGGAAACAAACTATTTTAAAACAATTTTCTTTCAAATGTGCTTTTGAAGAAAAGCATGAGAAAACACTGAAAAGGAACTGAACTGAACTGTGAAAGAGCCTCCTGTTGAACAAAATCATTCATCAAGTTCAACAGTAGTAGAAAGTAAATGAAAACGTGACCTAAATAAGCAGCAGAAAAAAAGCATAGATGTTAAGGCTGTAAGAAATGCTTCTGTCAGATTTTTGGCATAGTTTTGCCCTTATATTATATGTCTAAAATACTGTATGTATGTTCTCAAAATAATAATAAAAATAATAATAAACATGTAGTAGACCTGAAAGCTGTTCTTCTTGAAGAAGCAATAGAAGTTTAATAGAAACCATCTGTTAAGATGCTTAGACTCAAGAGGCCATTGTTTCAGCTGGTTATTTTGATCTTCTTCTGTGATATTTTTAAACAACAAATTCTTTGCAAAAATGCTTTATTTAAATAATTTCTAAATTAGAATGTCTGTATTTTCCCATTTTTAAGGGGAGAAAAGTTCGATCATGCTGTCCTTTCATTTACCTTTATCTGCTTATATGTTCTCTTATATGCTCATCAGAATAAGTTTTTCCTGGAACCATTTGATATGTTGTATTCAATGAAGTTTTACAGTAAAGCTTACTTTGCAAGTACAGCATAAAAAGGTGAAGCCTGACACTAATACATTGTAATAGACAGGGGTTTTCCTCTGATTTTTAACACTTAGTGCTGTCTTCTGCTCAGTAATATGTATATGGGGGGAAAAGTCAGACAGTAGTCAGTAATGAGATAAACTGAAAGCAAAAACACTAACAAGGAAACATGTTTTTTTCTCTGTTTGTGAGAAAAAGATGTCTTAAGGCACTTTTTTAGTTTGTACTTCCTTTGTTTAGGGGTCACCTCTGTGCACAGTGCTGCAGTGCAGCAGACATTCCTCTGAAACAAGCCTTAACTAGCTCTGCTAGCAGCACAGTTTAGTGGCTAGAACATGGTAAAATGTCAGGAGGTTTTCTTGCCTCACACAGGTTTTGCAGTGAGGCTGCTTCACACAAGAGAATTTAGTGCTGTCCTGACTGCTAGCAAAGCCGGGGCCTGCTAATGCAAAGCAGACGCCGAGAGGTTGCGGCAGCACAGCTGTATGGAGGCAGCAAATTCAACAGTGGATAAGAAGTAAACTTTCCAAGGAACGAACAGAAGAAATGCAACAAGACAATTTGACTCTAATTTATGGGCCTAAACGAGAAAAGGAGCTGAAATCTTGAGCAGCTTAAAGCATATGAGTAAAAATTGTAACTTTGTCAGAGCTCATATGCTTTGTCTGGTTCTACCCTAAAAGCAATGAATGTTTTGCCTAACACAGTATCAGGCTTTTCACTACATTTCTTGTGCAAAAGCATGTTATGTGTTTACATTTAGGCTTGAAAATAAAAAAGACAGTTTGTATCTTTTTATAAAACATTATCTGCATTTTTTAATCCGTAACAGAACTACTATTTTAACATACAACTGTTAAGAGCAGGCTCTAATTTGATTGAAAAAATATTTTTCAAAGCAAAAAACTAATGTTTTACCAATCATTAGCAACCTAGATGTGTTCAAGACAACATGCAACATACGATGGCATTTCAAATTCAAACTAACTTATCATAATTCTGTGTAGTGATATGGGAATGACAGATGCCAACCACCACAACAGGGTTCAACACCACTTCAGTTCCACTGAATCAATAAGCTGAAATTTATTTTTATGAACAAGTTTAGTTGCTGAAGCTCCAGATGGGTGCTTCTGATGATCACTTCAAAGAAAGAAATTGCTGGTCAATTATGCTCTTAGCATCTAAGTTCCCCATCTCATCCTCAAGGGACAGGCTGGACCCATAGTAATATTAGGATCCCAGGATCTCCTTGGTTTTCTACTGGTTTGATTTATATTATATATATGTATGCATGTGTATGTGTGTGTATATATATATGTATAAATTCTTTTTTTTAAAACTAAGAGGTTGTTAAGTGATCATCTTCCTATATCTTTCCCATATCCGGTTAAGCCGGCTTTGGATGATCCTGTGGTTAGCTGTTTGGCATGTTGAAATCTGGTTGCTGTGGATCATATGCCACAGGCTCTGTCTGCTCTAGCTATTACTACTGTTTAAGCTGCTTGGTCCAAGTTTCGACTAACTTTGTCTACAACACTAGGTAGGCTGCAAATTTTTTTAAAGTTCACTTGAGTAAATATGTAGCTGCAGAGCTCCCTCTAGCAGAGTTTAGTTATGCTCAGTCACTTTATCCCGCTTGTCCTCTGAAGTGATTCTATGACTGCTTTTCCCCCTGTTTTCCTGAAAAACATTGCTTCACATAGATGCTTTTTCAGAAGTTAAGGCTAGATATTCTGTAGATCAAAAGTATTTTGAAAGAGATTTATACAATGCACAAACATTATTTTCATTCCAGACATAAGGGTTAAGAAAAAACACTCTTATCTTGAAAAGAACTTTGAAATACAGTCACTTGTTCCCTCCTGTACACATGCCAAGGGAGCTTAAAAGAGACAACTATGTTACCACCAAAAAAGACATTCTTTTTCACTGCATATAAAATTGGAAATGCTTCTTAAGAATTTTGTAATTGATAAATTGGGAAGGTCTCTCAACTGAAGATAACTGAGTTCAGTATTTCTATGAAAGTTGGTTTTATACAAAATATATTTAATTGAACTTTCACTGTTTAATAAATTGAAAACACATTTATTTCACTGGGCAACTTGACTGCAACACTCCTTAATTGATGGCATTTGTTTTCTTAAAAGGGGTTTTTACTTATCTTCATTATACATATGCTCTTCATGATTTGTATTGATTAAAATGTATTTTATATGATCCAGCATATTTTCTTACAATCACCATTTGCTTACTCTTTTACTTATTTTACTTAATCAAATAAATTAAATAAATATCTAACAAAATTTCTTCTTGAAGATATAGGAAAAAAAATCAAGCAAAAGTTAACAGGACAATAAAAGATACCACAATGATGTTCAACCAATGTCACCCAGAAGCTTTGAGGAACAGAAAACAAGCGATCTCTTTAATGTATGACTGTCTCCACTGAGCTAATAAAATGCACAATTTATATCAGAATACCCAGAGAAACAAAAGGAAATAATTTTTTTCAAGGTCAAGCCCCAAGACACCTAGAATTTCATTATCTATTGCTGATCTTCTATGGTGGGCATATTTATTTGTCTAAAAACAATGACAGCAATTATTATTCTTAAATTAGAAGAACAACTGATGGATATTACCAATATAAACAATGCAACTTACTGTTCAGTGTTAGGAATTTTAAATTAATAATTTGATAGCTGGAAGCGAGAATAATTTCTCTAAAGCGAAACTTTTCTTTAGAAAAAAAAAGCAGGAATTTGACACAATGTCCTAAATGCCTTAAAATAGTATGCCTTTTGCAAAGCTCTGCACTGTACTAAAGCAGGAGCAAAACTTCAGCAGCCCTCAAGCAGAAAGCTGGCATGCTAGAGACTCACCATAGAAACTTGCAGTACACATAACTATTAAAGGGAAAAGGATGTGTCTCACTTTTTTCCTTTATTTTCCTTTTTTTTCTTTCTTTCTTTATATTTTTTGTTGTCTCCTCATTAATTTATCACTTTTGCTTGTATTTGTGAATCACACTTCTCAGAATAGCCACTTGTGGAATAATAGTGGACAGCATTTGAAAAAAGAAGAAGAGTAAGTTGGGAAAAATTATCATGTGTTAAGATGGGCAAGATGACACTGCACTGCCAGCCTCATCTGAACTACACATTTGTGCTTTGCTTGTCCAACAAGTGCAGCTGACCCTCTGTGGACTAAGTACTACAGAGTTTAGTGTAGTATTTCCTGCAGCGCCTAGAAGTAAGGAAAGATTTTGCCCTCTAAGTAAATCCTTTTTCTGAATGAAGCAGTGGTCATTCTCATTGGCTTTTTCATTGGCTGAAATGGAGAAGAGGAGGAGCAACTTGCTCATTTGGGACATTTCCACTAGTGACACAGCAATTTCGTGAGTCAGGAGGGACATTTATAGGTAGAACTTGTTATTTGGCCAGTTTCCACATAATTTCTTCCAATCATATCCTTGTCTGCTTTTGCTGTTCCTTTATCTCTTGTTCTCTAGAAGCCATATTAAAAGGGAATACAAATTATATGGCCGTCCTTGCTTGTGAAACTATGTACATTCCTTAAGGCACTCTAACCTTTATGACCTCAAGTCACGAAGGAATCAAAACTGATCTACCTTCTAATAAATACCAAGTGGAAAATAGGCAATAACAATGACGCTTTACACAGATTGTGAAATGAACCCAATAGCTATCACGGGGTATGTGGCAGCCCCCCAAGTTGCCACAAAGGAGACCACTCTCCCTTGGAGAGTGTGCAGCGCATGAGCGGTTTTCAAGGTGGCCTTCCCCTCTGGGAGGTCTGTCTAAGTGACTTCCCTGTGACTTGTGGTGAGGTAAATGAAACACTCCCCTGAGTCTTTGCTGCAGAATGCAGACTGTTCCTCCCTGATTTGTTTCTACAGTTCCTGCTTTCTCGGTTCTCCCATTGGTATATTTTGGATCCATTCATTGATTGGTTGTTTTCCTAATCCATGCCCTGATTGGCCCAAATTCTTGTTCCCGCCCTCAGATAAGTGCATAAAAGTCTGCTCCCCTGAGCATCTGGGTTCTTCAGACCCCAGGATACCTCCTGAATAAAGAAGCCCTTGGGAAAAGAAGAACCTGTCTCGTGTTGTGCTTCCTGGAGTCACCTGACCTTCCCCTGGACCTGCCCTGGCAGCCTTTCACAAGAGAGCTGAATCGCTCTCCCCAAACCCGAGAGGGCCTGTGTGCCTGGAGTACAGACTGCCTTGTTGAAGGCACTTCTACCAGAGACTACCGTGGCACCTGAAGACCCACTAGGCCCACTAGGCCGTGGCAGGGGTTAATGAGTATAAACAACTATATTTATCTTCCTTGTCAGAACTAAGCTAAATCTGAATGCTCAGTTTTCCTCTGAGCAACCAATGGTTTAAAGCTGGATTTAGGATTTTGATTAAATGGGAAGAGTCCTACCTGTGTAAGTTTTTGCCCTCACAGCCTCCAGCCTGAATTAGTAAGAGGCTTTCTGTACTAGAACACCTAGTTACAAAGCAGGTAGCTATTTAACCAGGCAAGGGACCCCTCTCTTTGAATTTGGCACCTTGCAGATTGTATTTTAAACCTCCATCTCTCCACCCACAACCAGGTTTCTTCACTGCTTTGCAGAAATTATTTCTTTGGCTCCTTTTTGCTTTTGAAATAGTTTTCAAGAAGAGATGTCCTTATTTCCCAAGATCAAAGGAAGGCTTTCTTCTAACATGTGCAGACTGATGAATGAGGGCATAAGTAAAGTACAAAGAAATCCTGCTACATTTAGAATGAAACAGGAGGTGCTGCTTTGGCACCAATGTGCAAATACCAAACACAGGTTTCCTGATGCAAAAAAACAACCCACCAACATTCTCTGATATGTATTCTGCAAGTATTTACTTTTTCCAGGTAACTGCTATGTGTTAACGTATATACCTTTTTTCTTTTGGCAGCACAGGGCAGATAAGCTTTGTTTAGAATATGCTGTTTTCCCTTTCAGCCCATCTTCTGAGTGTGTTTATGAAAAATTTGATCAAAAAGTTTGTGCAAAAGATTAAGCCAGTTTCATTTTCTCTGAAAAACTGTCACACTGACACTGATCTAGGTAAATCAACCATCTCTAATAATATGCTCCTAGACCCTGCTCCTCTCCTTTCCTTCACATCAAAATTAAGGTCAGAGATGGAAGGGGAAAAGTGCAGATGATCTTACTTGTTTATGAAATTACTGAATTTATAATATCTTGGGCTGATATTGTCTTATCTAGCATAAATATTAAAATAACTGGTTTGGCTATCTAGGAGACCAGCTTGGAAGTGAGAGATCACAGAATCACGGACTTAGCTTAAACACAACTTGTGTAGCTTTGAACAGATCACTAGTTTGTGTCTATGTGCTTTTTTCACCAAAAATTAACATGAAAATATGCTTTTGTGTCTTTTAGTCATGTAAGTAAATTAAAACCGTAAAAAGTGCCTTTAAAAATAGGGTTATGCACAACATAATGGATTAGTAATAAACAATTACTTTAATGTTCAATCAGAAATTCTACTCATAGGAAAACTGTTTCATATATTTCTTATTATCAGAACAACTGCTGCTCTTTTTTGGCAGGATAACGATTCCTTTTTCATTTTTTCAGTGATATAGTATCAGTCTCAGGTGTCATAAAGTAGTATTTACTTTGAATACATATTCATATTGAACTCATATTGGACATGAATTAGGCTTACATGGCTATTTAGGCACACAGGTAAAATCCTTGGTCTACAAGCTTTTTACACTGTGACAAAATTCAAAAGCAACTGTGGACCAGATTTACATCAGCTGGTTCAGAAAAAGTATTTTTAAGTAACCCCAAAATTTTCTGGCAATACATAGCACTTTACTGGGTAACTGAATTTTTTAGGTAGTAATGATATGTAGCACATTTAATCTTCAGGGAGTTCTGGAAACAGAAACTGATGTCTCTTTCACAATGGAGATCTTTGAGCTCTCTCTTGATGGACACTTCCTGGTTTTGGCCAAGGACATGATCACCATTGTCAATTTGTTTCTTTCTGCTGCCTCACCCTGCTTAAATACACCAATTTTTGCACTTTTATTATTGTCTGTCTCAGCATAATGGGAAAGAGAGTGAAGCAGAGATTAAGAATTATTAAGCAAAACTTAGAACATCTCATATGATGCCAGTATTTTTTTTCCACCTCTGTTCAAGCAAAAGACTTCTAGAGAGTAGCTTGGAAATCCTTTAGCCATGTGTTCTTGGCTTTTTGCCTAACAGAGGTCTTGCACAACTTGTGTTTTATGTGCTGTCACCTTGATTTCTCTATATTTTAGCTGGTCTCCTGGTGCCACTGTTTGTCATTGGCCTGCCTTCAAAGCGAGTGCCTGTGGATAGTACTCATACAGTATGTAACATACCATATGCTTTGACAACTCATGTGGTCTTAATGGGTTTCCCAGTTACAGAGGCTAAAAGAGCAAGGCAGCCTGTTCTGCAGGCTACCACACAGCAGTTCTTATGAATAAATCCTTTAGATAGGAGAAAATAAATCATTTCTACAATGTTTGCTTTTTATCTGGTAGATATAATGAAGTCTTTCTCTCCTGTGGCAAGGGAAAGTGCAAATAGGACATTCACACTGTCATCTAAATGAATAATGACTGGGAGACTAGTTAACTTAGTTCCTAAGGTTTCATGACATCTTCAGGGCTTGCAGACAGGTAAGAAGCTGAAGGTTGATATCTAGAAATCAGTGATTGTCTTTGTTTGGCCCTGTTATTGAATGCTTTCTTCAAACCTACAGAAACAGAAAGTTCTGTTTCAGAAAGCAAAGCTATTGGTATGTCTCACCTCACAAAACTGCAGGGAAATTACCTTGCTGCATGGACTGCTTCCTTTGATTTACCTACTGCTTTTGAAGTGGAATCCCATGATCTTCTCTGTAACCTCTCTTGTTTTAAATGACTTCATTTCCTTAATCAATTTTCAGTCAGCTCTACTCTTGCTTCTCCTGATCCTGGATTCATTCTCCACCGTGTTGTCTTCTTTTTCTCAGTGTGAGTTAGTGGCATAATAAAGATATTATTACATAATAAAAATGATAATGCATCTATACTGATAAACTGCAGTTTAACTGTCTGAAACTCTAGAACTTAGTTTTTTCAACATCTCTTGGAGCCATATTTCATGCCATAACATATTTGTCTGCCTTGCCTTTCATAGTATAATTCTCAGTCCTACATTCTTCCTTCTTTTTTCAAGTTTATAGGCTTCTGAGTTACACTGATTCCTTGACTGAAAAAGTAGGGGGTTTGATATTTTTTTCAGATGAGAAAATGCTGTAAATAGGTTGTGATGGTAATACCACTTAGCATCTAAACTGTTTATGGAAGCAATGGAAAGTATTTTTAACTCACTTGACATGATTGGTTCATTTTTCTGTATAAAACCTGAATAAATTCTGAAACAGACTGGCTGACTTGTAGGGCTGGGATGCCTGGTTTATTGAATATTTTAAACTTATTATTTCAAACATAGCAGACATCTACCTAACATTCTCTAATAAACTAATATTGTTGCCAATAGTTTTGGTTTTATCATAAAATGGTCAGTTTTGTACTCAGTCCCAGACATTTGCAGTTCCTACCAAAAATTTTCTTATAAGGTTTCTGTTTCTGCCCGCTGTCCCCACTACCTTTAAATGTAGGGGAGATGTGTGGGCAGAGAGAACATGGAGTCACCTTGTCAAATTCCCTGATTTTTTTTCTGATACAAATAAGAAGAGGTTTTATGTTTGGGTTTTTTTTCTTAAATACCAATGCCACAAATGAGATAATTTTCCTATAGGAAGCATTTCCACCATTTTTGGTGATGAAAAATTTCTTTGCTCTTCTAAGCTATTCTTACAGTTTGGAAGAAGAGTTAAGTTTCATTATTTTTATTTTGGGGAAAGACTTACCTCTACTCTGAAAATTTGTCCATTAAGCCCTTTTTTGGGGTATTTTCCATTATTACTTTTTTCAGTAGGTAATGTTTCCACGTGCTCACATACATTTATAAATTGTACTACATTTCTAAGCTATTTTTATTTTGAAGATGCATTCTGAAAGACAATTATTGTATTATTTTAAAATGTAATTGTCAAGAAAAACTACACAATGTTAATCAACAATGTGATTTATTCTCCATAAGCAGCCTCTGCTTTTATATACTCTCCTAAGGCAAAGGTTTGACTTGATGATCTCAGAGGTCTTTTTAAACCTAAATGATTCTGTGATTCTTGGAGATTAACATTTTTTTCTCCAAGAGATGACTTGCAGGTTTCAAATTTGAAGCCTTGCCCTTTTAAGATGTTCCAAAAATGAGAACTATTTGTTGATCATTGTGAAGTAGCCTGTTCCCCATAATTGATCAGGCAACATATTTGTTTGTAAGATGATTCTGTCAAGAAATCTGAGAAAGCTCCACTTTGAGAGAAAACTCTACATTGGGAAGTTGTGTGGAATTAGGTTCACAGAGAGTGCCTTGCTGTCTTTAAAGTGAATTCAGCTTGAGTAGAGCACTTTACTACCTTCCATTGTACAGGCTGAGCTTTCTGTCAAAATGTAAACAATTGCCAAATATATTTTTTTCTGAAGAAGGAATCACTAAATTAAAAGGATATAACAAAAGAGCTGTGAAAGCCTATTCTAATTAAGTGGTGACTTGGCCAAGCATTCTAAATAAATAGGGTAAATAGTGTGTTGACAGCATATTTTTACCTAATACTATCCACAAATTGATCAATATGACTTTGAGAAGTAACTCACAAGGCAACAACTTGGGAGTAAATTTTGCTGAATTTAGTAAATTCAATTGAATTTACTAAATCCAACTGAATCTTAAGAAGTTGTGGTGTGGTATAATGACATTGTGTTGCTATGGGCTTAACTTTGCCCTTTTAAAGTTGATGCACTTAAAATCAGTAGAGCTCACAACAGTTTGACACATATCTTACTCAGCAGGGCATCTGATTGTACTACTGAGTTCAGATGTAACTGTAAGATTTGCTCTGTAGCACAAGCTGCAAAAGAGAAGTTGTTTGAAGTGGTCTTAAATACATACCTTTTAAATAAACCCTTCATGTTGAGCATGTAAATAACAGTATAGAATTACAGACTACATGTTCAGAGTTCGTGAGTTAATGGACAGTGGAAATTCACTGTTCAGCTGAAGAGAGTAAATACAACATTTTCTAAAAGGGAAAATACTTCCTTTCAGTCATGCTTAGGTGGAGCAAATTTGCAGCATTGGTTCACATGTATCTCATGCATCAGAAGATATTTTGTTCAATCTTCTTTGAAACAAGTTTATTTAGACTGAGATAACATTAGCAAAGTGCCCCAGAAAGAGGAAGATGTGCGTTTCTGTTTCTAATCTCAGTGGATATATGATATGTGGTACTAAGTAAGCACCATTCAAAACAGAATCGATTTTTTCTATTCATCCAGAATGTTTTCTTAAGTTGTAAAAAATTTGAAACAAATATACTGAAAGATTTTTTAAAAATCAATGGTATCGTCAATAGTTATATATAAAGCATATGCAAAAAATAATTAATAACTGTATCCTTGTGAAGAGGATTAAATGTGAGGTTTTTTTGGTAACAATTACTGGGGGAAATCTTGTATATAATGCAAAGCTGAGGCAATCTTAAAAGACTTTTGTATGTATAAAGTTGTAGAAGCTTTTACAGTTAAATGATTAAGTAAGGAGAAAAACCAAGGAAAATCTCCGACTGATGGTGGCGTTTATATTGCTAGAAGCTGATATTTTGGATTCAGTAGAATGATCTGTCCATACTTACCTTAATTCTCAGAAATAAATTGCTCCTAACGGACAGTAAATGAAATGAGGGTCTGGGGGAAGAAGGGATTTGGCCTTTGCTTATGTAAGGTAAAACAGCAACTGCGGCACAGATTTAAATAAAACCATGGCATGAGGGGTATGGAAGTTGAAGAATCATACTGACGTCTTCAAAAGATGGCTTGAGATGTCTATGTTTTGTTTACAGTGATCATGAATGATCTTGGCATACTGAAGAAATGTAAAGTCAGGCTGTGATGGGGCCTGGGAGAACTCTTGCCCTGACAATCCTTAAGGGAGTGATGGCACAGTTTTGTAAATTTAATATTAGGGAGGACCAAACAAACGAAAATTGCCAAATTTCTACTGATTTCTACTGATTTCAACAAAATTAGGCTGATTTATCCCAGTCAGGAAGGATGGTCAAGGACATATTCTTTACTTGATTTTCTGTTATTTTTTTTCTCATGTCAGCGAGATGGTCTCAATCACTGTTAGATTTTACAAATGCTTACAATGCTTCACATGCTTTACATTTGTGATTCTGCACAAATCCCTTGAAATGCCGAAAGGCTTTGACCCTTCAGATAGGTAATGCAGTTTTAAGGATTTACTGGAGTAAACAACATTTCTTTTCATTTTGCTTTGTATCAAGCTTGAAGATACTATTTCTTCCAATGTTACAAATGCATAGCTAATAACACCTCCTGTACCGTATCTTTGGTAAAGTAAAAACTACTTTGCAGAGTTGGAATGACTTTGTGATTAAGAAAATAGTCTTTTGTAGAGTACACACAGATAGAATATTATTCTCTCTGTAAACTAACACAGTATGAAAGCATTTTTTTGTTCCTTTAATTCTTATTCTCTTAGACCTAGGCTTCCCTGCACTAGTCTCACAATGACGACAGTTAGCATGTGGTGGGCTACAATATCATCTACCAGCATTAACCTATGACCAGACTCTTTGTTAAAACTAATGAACACCAGTAGGAGCTCTGCTTTATAGTGCACTTTTCCCAAACTTAAACATAGAGAACTTCCCGCTATATTTTTACTTTAGCTATTGAAACAATAAAAACAAAACATAAAATGGACTAAAGAAATTTGTTGCAGCTCCATGTTGATTTTAGTTTGCCCTGTGTTCATATGTGGAGAATTATTAGAAATGTTTTTTTTTTTTCCTTTGGCTGGTGATAAAGTCAAACATATTAAAGTCTTTCTCAATTGGCATTTTTTAAAACGTCTTTATCCTTTGTAATTTGTGTTGAAAAGGCCAAATTATCTTTACCTTACTGTCAAAACCAGTGTTTTTGTCTTTTAGTTAAGATTATACATGTGACTAAGAGAAGCAGAATTTTATCCAAAGGGACCAAGAACTTCAGCAGATTGGAAACATTAACAGCAATTCGCAGTTTTAAAGTAAGCTCATTCACATGCCATATCTTCTTACCTTATTCCTGCTTGCTATCCATTTATGTATTTTGTGATGTAACTGTATGCAGAATAAAGGTCCTCTCTGCGTATTTTTGCATGTTGCCTGTACATTCTGATTTGTTATAACAAAAATAAAATCAGAATGTGTATCTTGTATTTTCACAGGAGCTTATAAACCACATTTTGCAGTACTTCCTGCTCAGTTTTAAGGAGAGTTGTGGCTGTGAAAAGGCTGCAGGATTTGGCCTATTAACTAATTCCTCTGTAAATTAGTACATATGCTGTTATTTATTTGGAAAACAAAGCTTCCCTTGAAATACATTTTAAGGTCACCTAATTATCAGGCAAATAGCAGTTTGCAGTCCTGAAAAACTCCCCTCTTCCTAATCAATTAATCTTGTTTTCACTGAGCCCCTCCGATTTTGCTCAGTGTTAGNAAAAGAAAAAAGAAAAAAGAGAAAAAGACCAGTGTATGATAACCTTTTTTCCCCTATAAAATGAAACAATTAATCAAAAATATTATTTGGAGTCAGCTGACAATACCTACCCAGGCAGAATACTTTTGAAGCAGCTATTGAGCAGAGCAGAGACCAAAAGCCAGCAGCATTTGGCTTCCATAGAGTCTAAACATGTTTTTTATTTGGAACTGTAGCACGTGATTTTTGTTTGTATGTTTTGCTTTTCATTTTACACAACTAACGTCTAGAAAGAATTCTTGCAACTTCTTAACTTCCCTTTGACGGCACAGATGGTTTTCCTCACCGCGCTGGATTGCTCTGCCTTCCCCTAAGGCACAGCAATCACCTTTGACACCAAGAACAGTAGGTAAAGCAGCAGAAGTTATGACAAAATCCGACTTTTGGAGGGACGTGTTTACCTGTTGCTTTTGCAGTTCATGGTGATGCTAGATGTGCAGCTAAAGCTTTTTGCTCAGCTCCTCATTTACTCATTCCTCCGCTGACAAGGGCCGGGGTGGAAAGTGATGGGTTTCCATGGAGAGCTGCGTGGTGGGGGCAAAAGGAGTTTAGAATCAAATTACACAAAACTAGGCAAAAGCGGTCAGTGTCTGCTGCTCCCTGAATTTAGGCAAAGGCTCCGCTGAGCGCCTCGCTGGCGACGAGGATGAGGGGAAGCCTTCCGGCCGCNCGGACGGACGGGAGGGGCGGGCGGGGTGCGAAGCGCCGTCTCCCGGGACCGCGGCTGCGGCTCGGCCGCTCCTGGACCCGCCCGGGCGCCTGCCTGCGGCCCGGCGGCGGGGTTGCGGCGGGACGAAGGAAGGGGGGCCGCGGCGGGTGCCCGCCCGGGCGGGGCTGGGCGGGGCCGGACGGGACGGGGCCCGGCGCGTCCCGCCCCGTGGGGGCGAGTGGCGGGCGGGGGCAGCGCGGTCGCTGCCGCCGGGGCGCAGCTGCCCGCCCGCCGCCGGGCGCTGTGTGCGCGCACGGGCCGCGCTCCTGCCTGCTCNCACACGGACACGCACACACACAGACAGACAGACAGGGACACGCACACGCCCGGCCGCCGTGCGCTGCGCATCCCGCGCCGCCGGTGCTGCCCGCCCGCCCCGCCGGGACGCGCTGCTCGCGCTCTCTCCCGCAGTTTATCCGCGGGCGCCCAGGTGGCTACGCCCCGCGGCACCCCCCGCTCGGCCCGGCACGACTCGGCACGGCCCTGCGTGTCCTGCCAGCCGGCGTCCCGCGGGCGCGGAGCCCATGGCGCTGGGAGGGAGGATGCGCCTGAGCCGCGTCTGCTGCGTGTTCTACCAGCTGTGCGTGCTGTCAAGCGGGCTCGGCGCAGGTAAGTGCGCGCCTTTCGCGGGACGGGCCGACCCCGGGCGGCCTCCGCGCCCCACCGGCGCTGGTGGCGGTACCTGGCCATTGTTAACCGCGCCCGCCGCCCGTAACCCATGGGTGATCGGCTAATGCGCGCCTCGGCTGTGAGGGTGCACGGCGCAGCGCTCCTCTGTACGAGACCTGATTTCCACAAGCAGCCCTGTCAACTCTCCCGGCTGTACTGGTCCTAGAGTGAGATGAATGTGTAAATAAAACTGTTTCCTGTCTGAGGCTAGTGGAGGCTGTGTGTACTCAGGTCTCTGTAAACATAATGTTGGCGTGGTGGACTTCGGTTGTATTGTGATGTAGAGTGGATAGGATATGCGGGCATCAGTAGTTAGTGATTCTAATTCAGTTTCATTATAAGGATGATCATGATACAACTGCCACTTGCATGTGCAGCCATGGTATGTGTGTATGTGTGGCCGAACTTTGGGAGGCATAATGGGTCTTGCACAGAATGCTGAGGAGAAGCTTGTCATTTTCAAATTTGTTCAGGTTTCCCCCAGCAAATTTTTTTTAGCTATATGAAAAAGTTGTTGCTTTGTCTAAATGCAAGTTTCCTTGCATGGTGGTGGTGATCTAAAGGAAGAACATCCCCAGCCACTGGTACAAATACAACTTCTGCCCAACCTGGGGTCCGGCTTTCTGTCAGTGTTCTGCAGGACCTTGGTGTGTTCCAGATGAATCAGACCCATCCAGATGTCACATACCCATCTAGCTTCTGGTTCCCCTGCTGTGTATAAGGACAAGATGAAAGGGACAAATGAACCCCCCTGTATTTTGTGTGGCATGCTTGTTGGTCTAGGAGTCAGAAGGACCATCTTGTAGTGGGCAAAGGATAGCTTTTTAGCAGGCACTGGATGCTACTCGGTGCTCCACTCATTTAAAGCATCTGCCACATTTCCTGCAGGTCTCCATGCTTCAGAAGAGACTGAGGAGTGGGAGATCGTCTTCCCTGCACTGTGGAGCCCGGGCCAGCAGGAGCCAACAGGTGGCAGTGGTGGTGGTGGGGGTTGCAATGTCGACCCCAGTAGTGGGAACCGAAGCAGCACTTTGAGTGCCCCGGTCACCCCTGGCCCGGTGGCTGGGAGTTCCCGAGAGGTGCGTTCAGTCTCCTCCTCGGTGGACGGGCAGGCCCAGGCTGTGGGGGAGGCAGCAGAGGAAGAGGACACTGAGGATGAGTATGAGTCTCAGGAGTTTTACCACTGGTCCCCCCTGCCCCAGGGGTCTGGTGCTGCCTCTCAGTTGCCAACACCACCATCCCCCCCCCAACCACCTCCAGCAGAGGATGGAGATGAAGTGCTGCTGAGGATCCCAGCTTTTGCTCGGGAACTCTACCTGCTGCTCAAGAGGGACAGCCGCTTCCTGGCTCCTGGCTTTGCTGTGGAGGAGCGGCTTGGGGGTGAGGGCAAAAGCCCACCCAGTGCTGCACAGTCACAACCTGAGAGAGCTTGTTACTACAGTGGTGCTGTCCTCCACTACCCGGGATCCTTCGCCTCCTTCAGTACCTGTGGTGGACTGGTAAGATGGCCTTGCATGCGCCTGGGCTAGCACCCAGGTCTCCAAATCTCTGCTTCATCTATTGTTTTTCGTTCCCATTCCTTTCCTAAGGTCTTCTTTCTTTTGTAGCATCTTGAGTCCTACCTCCGTACCTAACCTTGTTTTTCAACAATTTTCCTAGTCGTACTCTTCTCATAACATTTCTCAAATCCTAATTCTGCTTTAAGCCTGTACAATACTGATATTATTTATCCCATTTTCAGATACTTATCTTTCTGGTTGTGGATTTTCATCTTCTTATACCATCCTTTCTTAAACTTTTCTCATCTCCACCCACAATTTTATCTTGCCTTCAATGAATTCTGTAATTAGATACCGCCATTCTCCCTCTCTTTTCTTTTCTCGGTTTCATCATCTCTCCTGCAGTCCATCTGTAATCCATTTGTTCTTCATTCTCATCCTGTATTCTAAAGTTATTTCCCTCATTTGTATTATCTTCCTTCTGCATCTCAGTTTTCAAACTGTTCTGTTTTTTTTCTATTTCTACCAGTATTTTACCAGTGTCTCCTTTCTCCTTTTCATTACTCTTTTGCTTTCATCTCTTTGGCCTTTTTTCTCTACCTCACAGCTTCCCACATGTGGTACCTGTAGTTACTGAACCTGGGGATTCTTTGCTTTTAACTCCTCCATAGAAGAATGCAATGAATATGTTCTCAGCAGAAATCTTGATACAGTCAGACCTTTTCAATTGTTACTAGTTCTGTGCCATACTTCTCTTATTTAAAATAAACTCCCCCGCTATTATTTCTGTTGCATCAATCATGATTTTTGATAAAGAGCAGATAAAGAGCAGAATTGGGCATACTGACAGCAGCAGTGATGATCCAAAGAGCTGCAATCCTAAGGTGCTTGCAGTGGATGGAAAGTGTAGAAAGAAAAAAGTTTACCTGTGATGATATAGCGTGCTGCCAGGATCTAAAAAAACCCCAATTATTGCTACTGTTATTCTCATTTTGGGCCTTTATATAGCATCATAAATGCACATTCTTGCACCACTTTACAGAATTTGAAATACGAAGAGTAATGGAGCTAGAGAGGGTTAATATCCTCCATGATCCTGGGGTTTGGGTGTAAATCACCATAACCACATGACAGATATTTTCTTGTATTTCTTTCTGAATTTAAACGTCTAACTTGTTCCTTGTTGATTCATGAAGATATGCCTTTTTATTTGGATGGCCATGAAGTGAAACCAGGTAAAATGTGGAAATTTTGACTGCTTATTCATTTGCCTGTTTGAACGTATTCAAAAATCAACACAAACTGAAAATGGTGGATTAACACCAAATAAAATATTTGCCTGCACTCCTGCAAAGTGAAACCGCCAAGTTTCACACAACTCTAAGTGGCTGGCATCTAATTATTGATATTTTGTCAGATTTTCCAAAGTATGGTAGTGGAATTAATTGTGGAGAAAAATATTGAGAGTCAATTGATGGCGGTTTGAAAACAATTGGGTAAAAGAGTTTGGTGTTCATGGAAAGCATTTGATTTCTGCTTCTTCTTCTTTTGAGGGTTTTACTTCCTTCTACATTGTGTTTGGGTAAAATTAGGTTAGAAAAGTCTTTGTAAAGAAATTGCTAGAAATAACTAACTCCTTTTTATTATGTCTACTCAAAAGCCATGCACGTACATCGTTGCATGTCTGTAACACCTCTGATTTTTTGAAGAAATTGAAATTGACTTTTTGTATAGATCCCGGTTTCTTAAGAGCCCCATTAGTAATTTTTGATTCTGTTAGACTTTACTAGCAGTACCAGCTTACTCCAGAGCCTTTGGTCATCTAAGCATATATGTGCCCAGATTGTGTTCCCCATCCAGAAAACTGCAGCTGAAAACATAAACTATTCTGTGTATCTCAAATAAAATTGGCAACTGTTGTTGATGTTGACTGGTGTTGTCATGACCCTCAACTGCACTGTCTTGTTTGTGGTGAAATGCTTAAGCAGCTGTTCTTCCTGGGAGTGTTGCTGTGTCAGGCATAGTTGTTAAAAATTGCACGGTGCTATTATATCAAAGTTGTCATAACAAATCCTAAGCTATTTGTCATTCTTTAGTCAGTCATTGCTTGGGCTCTATTACATATGTAAGTTGCTGAGTTTCCAAGAGTATTGAAAAAAGCCATCCTAACATGGGTTGGATATTCCACCCTGTTTCATCTAGGCCTGACCCCGCAAATAGAGCCAAGCCGTATTTTCTTTTTTTACACTTTTTTGTACATTTTCTTTTTTTAATACGTAAAATAACATTGAAACTTGTCCCCACAAATATTTTATTGTAGTTACTGGAATTAGAATTTATTTTTTCATTTTAAATATAAAGACATTTCAGAGAAAATATGAAGGTCTTAGATAGACTTCCATTTCAAAGACCTTGCATTAGATTTAGTAAGCTACATATACTTTGGAAAGTCAAATGTGAGCTAATATGCAGCTTAGATTACACCATTCTGCTCTTCAGAAATAGCCTTTTAGTGAGTCTTTTTACTGACCAAGGAAATTAAGTGTAGTCTGACGGATAACAGTGATTGTGTGCCATGCAGGAAAATGGGTGGAGGAGTGTAGTGGTTTTGCCATCGTATGCAGGGAAATGTCATACCTGGCAGTACAGAGGTATGACTGTTGCTGTAGGACTAGTTTTGTCAAAAGGTACTGCATCTTCAATAAATTAAAGAGAGGTCTTAGGTGAAGTTATTGTACCATTGATGTAGGATGCTGGTATTGGTTCCAGTTTCTTAAGGCACAGAGACCTGACATGCCAGTGATATTCAGGAAAGAGGGGAAAAAAAAGTCTGTGTAGTAATCAACTTCTGTACACAGAAAGAAGAATATCTCTTCAGATATTAGGGACCTTATTCCTCTGATGCTGAAATTTAGATGTTTTTTAAATATTTCACTGGTGGCATTTGAGTAAAGCATCTAACATACAGAACAACATTAAAACTTCCCCATATTATTTCACAGTTCTTGAGAGCTTCATTAGTGTGTTTTTTATTAATCTGCTTATCAAGAACCAGTATGGAGGGGTAATAATAATGAGGCTCCTAGCATATCATGAAAGTCATGCAAAAATACAAGTAAGAAAGCTGTACAAAGCTCTACTCACAGATAATTATTAACCAAATTCTGACTGCAAGCCTTCAGAAGTGTCTTCACTCAGCCTTAATCAGCCTTCACTTAATCTTGGCAAATGCAAAATAGCTCATTGGTTATTTTCTAGTGAATCTAAAGATTGGAGGTATGCATGGACTATCTAGAAACTTCATCATGCTGACCTTTGGTGCAATCTCAGAGCTCACATGATCAGTGGTGACAGTCCTTGGTAAAAAACATAAGGATGCTTACATCTGTTTGAAGCTCAGTGAGATTTACTCTGAGTACGTTTTGGGATTCTGCACTAGTGCTCTGGAAGATGAATAAGAAGAGATTTCCAAGTATTCTCCCATCTGTATGCTGACTCCCTGTTTCTTGTTCATGGTTAGTCACATACCAGGATGTAAACAGTGCTGCTGATGCCAGTGAGACTGTTCTTCTGAAAGCAATGAATTGCAGAGCTGGACCATTAATTATTTAAATGGTTGTTTCTTCTGTTTGCTTGTGTTCTGACATAATGTTTGAAATAAGAAAAAAATCGTGTCAAAGGTTATTGAACAGTTTTATTTGTGGCTGGTAATTATATANTATATATATATATACATGGTAATTTTTTTATAGCATGCTGTAGGAGAAATTTACTGTGGACTTAGAATTAAGAAATCAGGCTGCTGCTTCTTTATCTACTGCTAGAACGAAAGTAGTCTCGCTGCTTTTCCCCCAGAGTGCTGTAAACGTGGCAAATATATGCTTTATTCCCTACTCATTTCATTTCAAAAAGAGAGGTATTACTACAATTTTTTCTCAGTAATGAATTCCTTAGGTAGTACTCTATGGCTGTGTACAGACAGGAAGGGATTTCCTCAATGTTTCTTCTTGACTGAAGTAGTCTGTAATAAATAGAGAACAGCCATTTCTGTTTAGGCTGAGAAAGGATCTGAATGGCTTTTTATTTCTAAAGCAGTGGGGTATGTTTAGACTTTTAGGAAGTGCAGGCAGGAGCAAATGTAGACAGAGAGAATGGACAGAACAATGCAGCTTCTTGCTGCTGTGCTGTTCATCTCAGCTTCTTGCAGGTTGTCTTAACATCTCTAGAGCTCTACCTAAGAAGACCACCTCAACATCTGGGTTAATTTACTGGGGAGAAGTTTTGTAATTTCTCAGATTTTCACTGGACCTTAAGAAAGTGAATCTAGCAGTAGCATATTTATAGTCCTAAAGAATCTGTGTAAAATACTATTTCCAGTTAAATGTACTGTGCCTTTTCACAGTGGCTTGAATTGGAACAAATCTTAGCATATCTCCAGTCCAGGGAAGAGCTCTCTCTCCAGAAATGTGTGGTGCTTTTATTAGGCCTTGTTGCCACTAACAAACAGATATTTAAATGTCTGATGAATAGTTTATAGGCAAGTACTTCATCTAAATAGCACTATCCAAAGCAATGCTGCCAGCATCAGTGAAAGAATGGATGCAGAAATGTGCCAAGTATAATTGGAGAACAACATATCAATGAATATTTCTGATTATAATGTCCTACTTTTACAGTAAAACAAGTAAATAAGAATATGAAAAACGTATGTGCCTTTACTGGCTAATTGGGTTGTATAGCATTTCAATAAGATTTGAAAAAAACCTGAAGCAGCTCTACAGGAAATGCATGGCTTTTTTTACTTCTGACACAAAGTTTGTGAAGATTAATTTTGAAGATTAATGTTATTGACTGCTAGTAGTTGAATGACACTAGCATGATGGATTAAAAATATTTTAGATTTCTTACAATATTCTAATTTGACGTGTCCCTTACATTCAGGGCAGTAGAGCTTCTAGAAAACAGGAATCATTATTTTGTACCTCTCCACTGAAGACAGTGTAGATTGTCTCAGGACAAGCAGAATGAAACTGGAATGAACAATAGTAAGAAAATCTGTTAAGAAGTTTATATTTTCCTATAATTATTCACAAAATCACTTTTGGGGATAGGATTCAGCCTAAGAAAAGGCTGAATCTGTATTTTGACATCTTTTTTCCTGTACAGGGATTTTTACCACAGTGTTTCAACATTTTTATATGGGAAAAATCCCAGTGAATATAGTTTTTAGTTACACTTCCTTGTGATTCATGCCATGAGAGTAGTGCCTGATATGGCAAGTATACTTGAATTTTTGGACAGCTCAAACAGTTTTGGAGAGCTGTACTGAGCTTCTACCTTTTGGTTGCACAGCTTTCAGCGGCAGTGCAATACTTCACCTGCTGGAACTCCTTTCCTGGCATGGGATCTGATGGATTGAGGATGAATAGGCTGCTTGCATGTGTTGTGAGTAATGAGTCTGTTTGCTGTGCAGTGGACATGCAAGCTAAAGTCTTGCTTTTGTGAGTATCCCTGCTTTTGTCTGCCCCTGGGAGCAGATGGTCAGAACAACTTATGCATTTGGGCTTCGTACATCACCCTGGAAGCTGTGCTGTTACAGGATGTGAGCTCCTGCTGTAAGGCTCTGACACTTAAATAGACTTCTTGCTTCGATCAGGCTCGAATGCAACTATCCCATTACACATCCTGAATCACAGAATACCAACCTGCAAGCTGAAATGGGTTAAATACCCAGCCTTTTGTCAACCAAAAGTATTGCCCCTTCCTCCCCACCTCAGTGACCCTTGCAGTTACACATCTGTATTAAGTAACTTCCCCACCAGATGCTTTCCAAAAGAAATTTGAGACAAGTACATCTTCTTTTCTGCTGGTGGCAAGCATTAGAAAACAGAGATCACCAACAATTTTTCATGAAAGTGTAAAGAAAAGAGAATGTTAGTTGTTAGTAGTCTTTATGGTCCATATGATACATAACATGCTAAAGTTCGACATTGCAGAAACAGGATTATAAAATTGAATAGGATTATAGTTACAGGCTGCCAGGATAAAATTAAGTACACACACTCCCTATTCACCGAGCTTCCTGGGATCCTTAAATGAAGGCAGAACAAATAGAAGCAGTCTGCCTACTCTTTCATAACGAGTTTGTTAAGAGAAAGAAAACTTTACTGAGAGGGACAGAAATAAATGTGTGAATGAGGGTATTCTATGAATATCCCATTCTGAGAATTCACAGGTTCAACAAGATTTGCTTTGTTGACTTTAGAGCGTGCCTTATTTGTGTTTTAAACTCATTTAAATGGGCAATATAAAATTCATGATCAGTATAAATTGGTGAGTGAGGTAGGGCATGAGTGGAAATATTAGAACTGAAAGCAGCTTTGCTCTGTTTTGAAAATGTTTTGAGTCTTTTTTCCTCAGAAAAAAACCTAAGCATCCCTGGGAAGATAAAGCATTGGACAAAAAACTAGTGCTTCTACCTCCGCATAAGGTTGGAAAACCAATGAGACGTGGTGGTGCTCCTGGAGTAACGAAGTCTTTCAGAGTCTGTGTTGAAACTTATCTGGGTTATTCCTCCCGGATTTACATGACAGTGGAAGGTGGGAAAGAGGAGCACAGCCAGCCCTGTAAGAAGTCTGGTTTCCAACAGGACAAAAGAAGTTGTTTACATGAGGTTACTGTGGCATGTTTAGGCAGAGGCACATCTGCCACATTTTTGCCTACAGCTAAAGTTTAGCTGTGTTTGTAATCTCTCTGTTATATTTAAATCTCTGTATTAAAACATCACCTGGAAGATGAAGGTGATGTTTTAATACAGAGATTTAAATATAACAGAGAGTGAAGCAGAGCTCAGCAGGCAGTAGAGAAGCCTAAGAAAACTAAAATGGAGGAAGTGGCTATGGGCAGCTGAAATAACTAGCATATAGGTACAAACAAAACAGTATTAACGCTATTTACAAACTTGCCTAACGGGGAGTTAATTACAAACAGAACTATTGAATCTAGGTTGTGGGATGGGGTCTTCTTNGATAAAGGAATAAACCCTCTTTGTTTCTATTTTCGCTCCTGGGTTCTGATGCAGCAGTCTGTTGCTATTCTTCCTTTTTGTTCTGAATGGAACATCTTTTGGTGAGATTTTTGTTTTGTGTATCTGAGAACTCTTCCTAATTTGTAAGAAGGATAAGTCTTCTAAACATAGGAATAGTATTTTTAATGTAAAGCTTAAAGATTTAGAAAATCAGGTTTGACTTAGGCCAAGACTACCTTTGAAATGTAAAGATCTCTGTTTCCTTTAATATTAAACACTGTCTCGTGGTATGCGAGATTTTGAGCCACCATGCCTCAGACCATATGGTAATGATTCCTTTCTTCTAAGAGCTGTCCTACAATCATGCAGGTGCTCTATCCTGAGACAGGTTTGATTTGTGATTCCAATCCTACTTATAATAGCCCATTTTCTTTGTAGTGCTGCATTTCCGTACAAATACTTCCTTTGCAATGTATTTCGGAGTGATAATTAGAAATGAGAAATACACTATCTCCAGAGTGGCTTTATTAAAAAAAAAAAGAGATTGCTGTGCATCACCTGAGATCTCTACCTATTGTAGTTAACATATAAGATTATCAAGGTTGTTTTTCAAGATAGAAAAATGAGATGGTAAATCGGAAAATCTGGGAAATTCCATTAATTAAATTAGTAAATTAGTGACATTATGGCCTCCTCATTTGATGTTAACTGCTTTAAAAAGAAAAGGTAGAACACTGAGTGTCTTGGAGCTACAACTGCTAATGTTAGTGAAACCAACATTTTCTTCAGAACATGTATCCCTGGCTTATATATTTCATGTATCTGCCAATTGTTTCTTTGCTAGCAAATGAACCAGGATTTTTAAAAGAACCAAATGTTCTCCATGTTGCAACCCTTGTAATATTATGTTAAAAGGACTGTTCTTTGTCTTTGTTTTTAAAATGTTTTCTTGCAGGAGTGGAGATTGTTTTGGTTGTTAATGATGGATTGTGACAAGGGAAAAAAGAGTAGCATCTATGATCTCCATCCTAAATGAGATACAAATGGGAGAGCTGGGAAATAGGGAAAAACAAGAGAAAGCATTAGGTGTGGGAGCTGTGGGATTGATAGAAGCTGAGAATATTCAAGGAGGAGTCTGTGAAAGCCAATGGCTGTGTAGAAGTAGTATTCAGATGGTGGACATACCTCTGCTGTGTGATGAGAGCTATCTCAATAGAAAGGAGTGAGACAAAGCGATTTGGATTCGTG
Organism: Cyanoderma ruficeps; assembly: GCA_008694505.1. Classification (NCBI taxonomy): domain Eukaryota; kingdom Metazoa; phylum Chordata; class Aves; order Passeriformes; family Timaliidae; genus Cyanoderma; species Cyanoderma ruficeps. The sequence goes on along the minus strand of VZDJ01000187.1, from coordinate 2,009,893 downwards.
GCAGAATGAGGTGTTTGTAGAAGCTTTTCTGTGGAGGGTGTGTCTTTCCTTGGTTTACTCAGATCTCTCAGGTGACTTTAGGGCTATAGCAGGAGAGAGCTGGTTGGTTTCTCCTTGCAGAATCAACAGTGTAGTGGAAATAGCATGAAATACACCAAGCACGTGTATGAGCATCTGTGTTATATTGCAGATCCAGACGGTAGTTGGTCAAATTTTTATAAACCAATACCTCAAAATGTCTATATTAGTTTTAAGATCAGATGTGCATCTGCAGTGCATTAACAGTTCAGTTAACCTTTTGTTGTTAACATGTCATTGCCTGGACAATCTGGTCTTCTTGTTTATTTTTATTGCTTCTCTTATGCCATCATAAATAAGCAATAAGTATTATTTGGAAGTGAAAGAATGAAGAATATTTCTAGTGTTAATTTTAGAACAGTTGATTTAGAAATCAATCTCCTAACATTAGCTGCTAATAATACATACATCTGCACGTAAGTGAATAGAAGTAAAATTTTTTTGGAAGCCTGTGCTGTTGAATGTTTTTCTTGGGTCTACCAGTACTTCAGTCAGAATTATTTTCTGAATGAGTTTTGCATCCAAAAATGTAGACTTGTGCCCAAAACTGACTTGTGAAGTGATTTAGTTTCTGTGTGATTATCTTCCAACAATTGCATATGCTTGTTTTATGATCTCAGCTGTGCTACCTAAGTTCTCATTAGATGTCACAAGTTTAACTGGGTCAAGTCAGGGCAAGCTTATTTAGATAGCAGCAAGTTAAGGAAAATACAGATATTTCTGCACATGATGTTATTTCATCTGTGGACAACTTCTTATGCTTCAATACAAAGTAAATGTCCTGTTACGTCCCTCTGGGCTTCAGGGGATGTTGGGTGGGAGAAATGTCCAAGTGATGGCTACAGCTGTTATAGTGATGCCATCTTTTATATAAAATGTTAAACTGTGCTTCAGATATTATGCCTAAAATTCAGAGTGCCCCTTTTCTCCTTTTCTCCTTTTCTCCTTTTCTCCTTTCCTCCTTTCCTCCTTTCCTCCTTTCCTCCTTTCCTCCTTTCCTCCTTTCCTCCTTTCCTCCTTTTCCTTTCCCGTTCAGGTTTTTTGTTGTTGTTTGGTGTTTTGGGGGGTTGTTTGTTTGTTTTGGTTTTGTCTGATTAACCTGCCAATTGGATTATAACCCTGAAAAGTCAGATGTAATTCTGCTTCAAGGCATGTATGAAGTACTTTGGTTTTCTTCTGGAACTGAGAGACAGGGGATAAAAGGGACATCACAAGGGTCTTGTATTCTCTTAATACTTTTTTTTCTTTTGAAAAATACTCTTGAACATGAAATGGTATGTATGGGTTTCTATTGCAAGTTGTGTGTGAAACTCTTCTAATTTGCACAACTTTTGAAGCCTGAGGGTTGACAATCTTGTAAGTTAGGAGACCGGAAGTTGCTTAGGTGATTTTGTGTCTAAATAAGACATAGCCAGTCTCTTTTGTCTGTTTGTGACATCAATGGCATCACCTCAAATATTTATTTAGAGACACATGAGGGTAGTGAGTGAGTTTAAAGTGGAAGTGGGTTTATGGAATAAAACAGATGTAATTAGGCATGTAAAAAGCTTTGTTTTCCAGTTTCTGGCTGACAGTTCAAGCATGTTTCCCTTTTTCTGTCTGATTACCTGTTTCTTCTGTAGTAATCTGTCAAAGGAAACATAATAATAACAGCACATTTCTCAGATGTCCTTTTAGGTTGGGTTTTCTTTGCTTCCCATACCAAATGATTTGCATTGGAAATAATGGAAGGAAATAATTACGTTCCTTTGTGTTTCGTGTTGGGTAATAAATCCTTTGCTTATTTCATATAACCAGCTTTGTTTAAAAGTGACTAGTCAGACTGGTGGTTCAAGACTTAGTTCAAGATGGTAATATCAAAACTCTTATTTTGATCACTGTTTGTGTTCTTTTGCACATAAAATCAAGCTCTCTTAACTTAAAAGAAAAAAAACCAAACCAAAACAAAGCCCTTCATCCAAATCTTTATTTCTTCTTTTAGTTTAAATAATAGTTTTTGAAAAATAATTAGATACTGTACCTTCTTTCCTAAGGGTAGCAAAACTTCATATTCTTTGTGCAAGGGAAGGTAAATTGATATTTTTTCCCTCAAAGAGGGAAAGTAGGGTCTAGGTTTAGAAGTTTAAAGCAAAGAACTGCATAGTTCGAAAAAAAAAATTCAGTTAGGAGTCGTAGAAGAATGCCACTTCTATATATTTTCAACTTTTTAAAACAATGTTGTGGGAGTATTGTTTATTTCTCTTAAAGTTGTCTGGTTTGGATTAATGTAATTCTACATAGAGATATAAAAACCCTAAGCATAACTTTATTTTATAGAAGAACTGACTTTATTTGTTGAATTGTAGTTCTATACCTATACATATATTTTATTTTCCTTTCTTGAATTACAGTCTTCCACAGTTAGTAATTTTGGCAAATTGCAGATTTGAATGAAACTGCATTTCATGGAGTGTTGCCTTGAATTAAATAATGTTTAATAATAGGAATAATAGGGGCAGTTCAGCCCCTCTGTCAGAAAAAACCCAAGATAATGGAGTCATGGATGGATATTTCAATAAGGATTAGCAGAGATTAAATTTCTCTATGGACAGTCATGGGCGGGTGTTGGAACTGTGCCATGTCCTCCTGTGGGTACCATGAAAGCACATGGGTTTGAACAATGGTAACTCATTGGTACACACTATTTAAATGTTTTGCATGGGTGAATCAATTTAAACTTGGGTGCCTTGTATTGGTCTTCTTGGTACTTATCTAGGTGTTTTATCTGATGCATATTACAGTTGATATTTCCTGAATAACCTCCTGCATGGGCCTAGGTGTAGAAAGCTTAGTGCTCATCTTTTGTGTATTATTATATTTTTCCTCCGTAAAATACCATTTCAGATTCTGATGGGATAAAATCCAGGTTTGCGCTAAAGAAATTTCTTTAATGCTGTTTCGTTAGCTAAAGGTACAGCATTTTCACAGAATCACACAGAATCTTTGATTCATACTCCAAGAGAGTGGTTTTTAGTCTTGCCACAAGAATTGCTGAAGTTACTCATATTACACCAAAATGTTCTGAAGGAACATCTTTATGAGCGTTGAGTCTTTAATTGCAAGGATTTTTTCCTTAGGTGATATGTTTCCACAAGTGTTGCTTTTTCTGTAACTAGCCATGTTTAGCTGTGCAAACAGTCTTTCTTGGACAGCATTAATAACTACTCAAACATTGTTGTGAAAAAAGTGCTCTGAAATATCACTAAACCAGCTCATTGTAAAGAATTTTTAACATAAGTTTTATGGAATCAGGTTTTTAAATCCTGGCTCACTTTATAGAAGCTCTTGTATTTATTCTGGAAAGGAGTTATGGCTGGCTTTGTGAGTTTTATTTTTTTTAACAGTAAGTCAGTGGTTGTGTTCCATTTTACATAGCATGTACTTGGGGAACGAAATCAAGCGACTGTTAACATCATGCATTACTTTGTTAGGACAATATGATAGACACAATTTACAGGTTAGGTGGCTGTTTTAAAAATGGATTTTTATGTCAGTTCTTCTTTGAATTCTGCAAATAAAGGGCTGGGTCAGGCTTGTTCAAATAGAAGTACTTTGCTTTTCATTTTGATTGTACTTTATTTTATTGGGCTATATTATAGTCATCTGTGGTTGGTTGAACATACTGCCCCAGTGTATTTCTTGAAGCGAAAAAAAGTAAAGCTTTTCAGAATATTTCAGGCAACAGACAGGAAGCATTTTTATTCATTTGTCCGTTTGTGCATGCACCAACAATGGAGTTGAAGTCGTGCAACCACATAAAATATATATTTAGTACAGGATTGTACAGGGGGCAAAATGAAGATCTTCCATAGTACACAAGCATTTGATATTTTTTAGGTTTTTTCATTAGGTTTAGCAGCCTTGGTAGTTGGTTAATGCTTCCTTTTGTAATAGTGGTTAGTTTTTTTTATTCATGTGGAAACTGTGCTTGAACCACAGTCAGCTCTGATCATTGTGTTTTTAATGAACCAAACTGAATACATGGTCCTTTTATTACTTCCAGCTTCTTGGAACATATGCCTACATGAAAATGAGAACTGAGAAAAATGAAAAGCTAATTCTGTAGCCCTCATAAAGACAGATCAAAATATGAAACTTGAAAACCAAGATGCTGGGAGACCACTGAAAGGACTTCCTTTTTAAAAAAAAGTTTCTATCTATAGATGATAATTTAGAGCTGTGAGTATAGAAATTTCCTGTGTTCTTTTAGTACAATTTTAATTATTTCTGAGACAGTAACAGTGATTTTTTAATGCAAATGAAGAGAAATAAGTTACTTAATTTTTTATTTTTGCACAGGCATTGCCTTTGAGTTGTCTTCTCTTTAGTAGCTCTAGCTTCATACGTTAATTTTTAAAGAAATTAATTTTGTAACATAAAGCTATAGGCAACGGATTTTGCAGCATAACATAAATTCAAAATCTTAATTATGTAAACTAAGTTTATATTTACTATCAAAACACTACCATTGATCTAAATCAGTATGAAATCAGATCTAAATCTTAGTGTTAAAACAGCTAGGATGGAATACGATATCTTGCTTTATTAAGCATATATTGCCCAGAGCTGATTGAGTCATCATCGTTGCCAGAACAACAGCGTCATTTGTCTTCCCTTTTGACATTCTCTAATTGAGAAAGTCTCTTCTAATCTGATTGTAGGCCCAGGAAAGAGCTGGAGAGGGACTTCTTGCAAGGTCTTGGAGTGGTAGGATAAGGGAAATGCCTTAAAAACCGAATAAGAGTTTAGATTAAAAATTAGGACTAAATTCTCTTCTATTCAGAAGGTGGTGAAGTGCTGAAGCAGAGTGCCCAGAGAGGTTGTGGATGCCCCATAGCTGGCAGTGTTCAAGGTCAGCCTGGATGAGCTTTGAGCACCCTGATCTAGTGCAAGGTGTCACTGCCCATGGCAGGGAGGTTGGAATGAGATGATCTTTAAGGTCCCTCCCAACCCAAATTGTTCTATGATTTTAGCAATTCAACTTATGTTACTGAACTAAACATTCAGCCTGTAAGGCTTTCTAGTACGTCCTTGGAGCTTCTGTTTCTCCTATAATAGCAGCCAAAACTCTGTGAAAGAGAGGAATAATTCTAAGATCTAGTTAGTTTTGCAGTTCAGTTCAACCTTCTAAGATAAAGGGTAGAAGCTACTGAGTGAAGGGAGAAATGGTCAGAAAGAGATTGTTAACTTACAACATGGTGGGTTGGCACATTACATATTGTTGTCTTTTGTGACATAGTCATGGTTGCCATAAAATCTGCATTGTTTTAGGCATCTAAGGATGAAAGTATTGTATTTATATTCTTAAGGATTACAGAGTGTGCCTTGTGTGCAATTATGGATATTATGAACATTAAATAGCTGCACTGCCAGTAGCTATCTCTTTTCTTAATAGTATTAGTCAATCCTTGCATTGTCATTGTCATTCTTGTCATTGTTGCATCCTTGCAAATGAATGAAATAGCTTTTCAATTTAAGTTAGTTTAAAAATCAAGGATATTTTCAGTATGTCATTAATCCCATGTGTTTCGTGTCTTGAAAACAGGTTTTAAATTGGCTGTCATATATATTGAATTTAATTTCAACCTTGTAGCACTTGCATCAGAAATGGCAATTTGGTTTTAAAATTTTATAAATTAAGTTACCTGTGCTGGGAGTAGTAGCCTTTCTGTACCTAATAAACTTCCAGAATGCTGCATGAAGAAAAGAAATAAGAACATGCCTGTGCTAAGTCTGCACTTCTGAGTTTGTAGTTGCTAAGTATAAATCTTCAGGTATTAATAATTTTGGATTTATGATTTTAAAGATATAATTGTGGAATACTTTTCTTGAGTGAACATGAAACTGTTTAGGTGAAGGAAAATGGAAGTTCATGTACTGCAAACTCAAATTTCCAGACCATCTCTATATTCTGTAGTCTGTCTCCCCTTTCCTTTCCCTCCCCTTTGAAAGTCTGTAGAACCTTAACACTTGATGGGTTGGTAGATGTAAAGCTATTCTATAGCTGTGTATCTAGAATCTTGATATCTGCAACTTAGTAAAAAATTTCATTTACACAGTCATTTTAGCTGTACAACATGGTAACAAAAAAAAAAGCATTAGAGTATTTGTGCTTTTGTCAAATATTTTTCAAATATTTTTGCACATTACCATGCAACTGCAGTTCTTTGCAATTGGAAAGTAGGCTTTAAATTCTGATATATGTAAAATTTTTAAATATAGCTGAATGTCTCAGATTTTCAGTATTCAGCATATACATATATAATCCCCAAACTGAATGCTAGTTAAGAATACATAGCTATCTTGGCAAAATTTTGATTGCAAGTCAATGACAGAACAAGATAAGAATTCAAAACTTTAAGCAAAGACAGAATAAAATTTAATAATAGAATTGGACTAGAATTTAGAGATCAAGACAACTGATAAACAGCTTAGTAAAACATCTCAGACAGGTATGATTCTATGATTCTATGTTGTGTACCTACTGCCCTCAAGGACCACCGGGAACGTTTTAGCAGATCTTCTTGCCATCCATCTGTCCGTGTAATATGAAGTCTGTACTAACGCCAGGTGTGGATCTGTCTCAGGGGCTGGAGCTAGGCTTGGCATTCACCCTAGATGAATTTCATGACGTTTCTTTTGATAAGTCTTCATAAATACATACTTATATACATATATATATTATTATTATTATTTTGGATAGCACTAAAATGAGGTCACATGAATTATTGGTGTCTCCATGAGACCCATGTTTCTGTCATTCTATGGCATAAATGAAGATGCTGGGATACTGGGATTCTTATTAGCTTTTGCTGTTCTCTGTGCTTTTATCTAGCTCAGAGATGACATTGTTTGACTGATCATACCTGTTCAAGCCCCAAAATTTTAAAATATCTGGAGGTTACCATTACATATCATGTATGTGCATATCATACATAACAACATTACCTTCCTGTGACACCTTGTGATAAGGTTACCTGCAGCTAGATGCAGTTGGTTTGGTTGCCATCTGTTTTTTCAGAAAAATAGGCTATACAACAGAAATGGTACATTTAGCTTTAGGAGTTAGTGTTTCATATTTGTTACTTTTCTGTTTTAAGCATTTGAAAATAGACTTAGAATTGCCTTGTGGAGGTAGTTTCCAATGAAGTGTTATTAAAGATACTTCAGTTACCTCAAACTGGAAGAGATTAGTCTTGTATCTACAGAGAGAAAGAACAGCGCACAGAAATACAGTTCATGGGACAGTCTGTGTAGGGTAGTAATTGTTTATAAGGTTTCTATAGTTGTTCCAGAATCAGTCATCACAAAAACTACAGGGTTTCACTCAACATCAATTTCTATTTTCATTTAGTTATGAGAAATTTGAGTTATGGTGCCTTAGTGATTTTGAAATTTTTTGTGTATGCTTACACAATTCTGTACCTTACTGCAAGATTCTAAAGGGTTTGAGATGAATTTTGTGTTTTAAAACATTGAGGTCATTCCAGTGTTTTTACACAACTAATTTGACTGAAACAAACTACAGCTAAACTATATACTTCAGGATAACTGCTGCCAAAATAAGTATACAGTGGAGTCCATTTACAATGTGCTATTGAAGCAATAAATCTGTGAAAAAAGCAATAGGAAACTTCTTAAAATTTGCCTTTTTTTTTTAAAGAAAAACTTGTGAAAGCATACATGATGTAATGAACTTGTGGGCACATTACTTACGTGAAACAGTTTTCACAACCATATCATGTTACTTGCCTTATGCCTTTGGAAAAGTAAGCAGCTCCAAATACTAACAGATAAAACTAGGTAGAGCTAGAAAATTGAGATGCAAAAAGGTATTTTTATAAATACTGAATGTCAGGTATAACCATAACCATAAATGAAAAAAATTGGAAATAGAAAAGTGTAGGAATTGTGTTATTTGTCATCATCCTATTGTATTTTTGTCTGTTGTTCTGTGCTTTCCCAATTCTTAAAGACTTCATTCTCCATGTGAAGCTGTCTGGCTTTCAGTGGAAGATGTACCTTTGGTGTAACTTCCTATGATTGCTCTAAAGTCCAACTCTCACAAATTTAACTAGCAGAGTGAGAGAAGGAGTTCCAGTAAATTTTGCTTGGTTTTCAGTGTGACTATTATTCATATTAAAGTGGAGAAATTGCAATGTTTTAGAAGATGAAGTATTTTCAAAGGAAGTAAACCACTCTTCTGCTGGAAGGGTTGGTCCTTGTGAGATGTAGTCTTGAAAAACCTGGTTTAGATGCTTTATTTGAGCCAGAGGAAAGGTCAGTAACAATCCCTGGGGGCTTGACTCTCCTTTAGTGGCACGTTCAGAGCTGGGAAGCACAGGAGAATTAAGCAGACCAAAGGCTGTAGCCAGACCAAAGGTAAGCTGCTTCTACTTGTGACTTACTAATTTTTTACATTTATAGATCTGCTTTATGGAGGAGTGAATTAGCTAACAGTGACTGTGAAGATAGAGATTTTTTTTTCTCATTTCACAAATTTGCAGTGAAATGATAGCTGAAATGTGGCCTGTAGTTCTGTTTGCTGATGTTCAGAGAGAGGAATCGATTTGTGGTTACAAGGACAATTACATAATCAGAATATTCCAAGTTGGAAAGGACCCACAAGGATCAAGTCCAACTCTTAAGTGAGTGGCCCATGCAGGGATTGAACCCATAAACCTTTGTGCTATTAGCACCTGGCACTAACCAGCTGAGCTAATCTCAGAGTTATGGTAAAGCCTCTTTCATGAAGCAACAGTCAAAGGCTGGTATATTTCTTATCACACAGTAGAAACTCCAATACAGTATGATTACCTTTTATAAAAACTTCTGAGTGAGTATCAAGGGACCTTCAAAAGCTGCCTGGAGAGCTGGCCCAGAAGGAAATAAGTGTAGGCCCTGGGTCAGATGGATCTAAAATAAAGGCCATGAATCAATAAAGTTGTAATATTGTAAAAGATTTCCAAATGTTAGAAGATAAAAATACAAAACATTTCAAATAAGAATAGTAAAATAATAGAGCAGCAGTTTTATTGAAACTATTTTATTTAACAGTAGCAGCAAGGAAATGTGAAAAGGAGTGTAGTCCGACGACAGATTTGTGTTATAAGAGTAAGTGTAGGAAAATCTCTGTTTTGCAAAATTTCAAATGCATAAGGGACTGGACTTGATGTGTGGATCTAAGACATTAAAATACAGAAGTAATTTGCATTGTATATTCTCTATTGTGTCTTATTCATTATTTTTCCAATACTACAGGACTTAAGCATGACAATTAAGGCTGTATAATGAAAATAATGAAATAATGCACGCTGCATATGATGTAAAGAGAAAATGGTTAGACTTAGTGTGTTGAGTTTAGCTGAGTTTGTTTCAATAGTCGAGTGAAATTTATGAGCAAAGCTATGACTCGTGAATGATGTATAAATATATTTTAATATGTTTGATTTTCTGGCTAGAATAAGAAGACTAAATGGCTTTTTATGACTTGGAGAGAAAGCTGAGATTCCATTGTGCTAGCTAAATTGCTGGAGGAATTAGCCAGTTGTTCTCTGAGCTGGTGCTTCCCTCAAGACAGTGTTCTTCATTCTGAGTTATGTGCTTAGGCTGTGTTAATACTGGGTGCTACAATCAGTATTGTAGAACTTCAGATGAGTGGTAGCAAGTGGTCTTTTCTGCTGGGTTTTTATTTTTTTTCATAGAATACACAGTCTTTCAGTCTTTTCATGTGTTGGGAAGTGTGCTTTCTTTCGTCACAGGTGTTTCTTAAGTTCAGGTGTTTTTCATCTTTTAAGCCACAGATTAGTCAGCCAGAAGGTGAGCAAGAGCTTCCTGGGCAAGGGAACAGAAAGGAGATGGAACACATAATTTCAGCATTTTATGAATGATTTTTTGGTTCTGCTAAATTCTTCTGACGGTCAGAAGTCAAGTATGCAGTAGTTGAGACTGCACTGACATTTCTGAAAATAGTGGTACAAACTGAACCAGCGAGCTTTGTGGCAGTGTAAGTTCCAAGAGTCTACAGCTGGCTGGCATTTGTAACAAGGAGAACAGAGAGTATCTGGCATGTAGAAGTGTTCACTTGAACCTAATGACCAGCTTGTTGCATTGCACAGAGAGCTCTGGCACTTAAAGGGACTCCTGTCTGGTTCATGAGTTTCACTGCTGATAGCAGTGGCTGAATATCTCACTTTAAAACACCACCATAAATTTAGGAAGCACATTTGGGCTTTTACTAAAAAAGACACTTTAAAAATTTGAGTGTTTAGAATTGATACTTTTTATCTATCTTGTTTGCAGTTACATTTTGTGTGTATCATAGAATCAATTAATTGGAAAAGACTTTGAAGATCATCAAGTCCAGCCTATGGCTTAGTGTTGTGAATACTTGTTTAATTGTGAGTGCTACAGAGTAACAACATAAATATTTTCCTGCATCTTGGTGCAACATCAAGTTGTTTTGAAAAAAGTAGCCTTTGTCTTAAACATGCGAGCAGCATCCTGTAGAAAATTATTTTCTTAAGAATTTAGAGCAGTGTGTGTTTTAAACCAGACTGGGAGTATAGGAGTTGGGAAGGATTTAAAAGCCATGCAAAAATTGTTTCCACAGACTTCACATTTGGGGGCTAGTACCTGAATGCATGCTTTGACCCCAGTGACCTTGGCATAAGTTTAAACACTTTTTCCTCTCTTGAGGCTATAAGGTATAGCATTGTGCATGTGTGTGTACTTCAGTAAGGCACAGCCCTACAATTAAAAAAGATCCCAGAAGGGATTGGATCGATCACTATGTCGGCACCTGAAAGCCAGTCAACAGTGATAATACTGCCTCTTCCCTCTATGATGTCTCCTAACTCCTCGCAGGAGAGTGGAGTGAGTAGACAAGTAGAGAAAACCTCCAGGAGGAGTGTGTATATGATGTGCATGGCTGTGAAACATGATTAATTGAAGACAGAAGTTGCTGGCACTTATATTTCTTCAGCCTTCGGCAATGAAGGTTCTTACAGATGGAAAATGGTAGTGCGTTTGAGTAACAGAGGCTTACAAAGTTCTTACACTGCTGTTTGCACAGTTTGGAAAGTTATTTGGGCTTGCTTTATTATTTGCTTTACTAAGAGCTGAAGACTTTTGTTGTATTTCAGTTCAGGTCAGGTTCTGATAGAATTGTTAGAATCAAGATACTAAATTAAATCTCGATTGTTAAAGTCATGGAGAAAAACCTTCAGAAGGGGATACTGGTATACAAATTAAAGATTTTGCCTGTTTACTCAGGATGATGTAACTGATGCCCAGTTTTGGGATGTTTGACAAATAGCACAAAGTCTATTACCAGATTATGTTTCAAAACAAGTAAATATTGAGTTTGTAAAGATGATTTGTTTTTTTGCATGGTACAGTGAAGAGAACCTTTCATTTTTATACTGCAAATGTGACATTAATATTGGCACTGATGGATGCAACATGTGTACTAAGTAACGTGCATTTGCTGCATCTCACAGGTATGCCTTTTTCCCATGGATACTTCCTTGGGCAGTATGTTGAGAGCAGGAAAAAGGAGAGTTTTGTAGAACCTGTCCTTGCTTGCTGTATGCATTTGCTTCACAAGACAATGGAGAGTTGGCTGCAGCAGGGAGAAACTGTAACATGCTGACTACACCCACTTTTCCATACCTGCCTTATGCCCCTCAGGGTGCTGGGGAAAGCTGTTTTCATTTGTCTTGGTTTCCCACTATCCGAATTTAGCAAAAAAGTTAATTTTCTGCAAGTGAAGTTTATTTGCCCATCAGCTGAAGTTTGCCCTATACTTGAGTACTTGAGGTTTTTCTTGGTTCCAGCTTCCCTCTTGTTAGAGGGTAGAAATGAGCCGAGACACAGATTTCGTGTTTATCACAGTGTGAAAAGGGTCCTGGTTTATTCCTCTTTACAGCTGAGCCATCCTGACTCCAACCATTCATTGACTCTACCTGCAGCAAGCTCCTGCTGTAGGTTACCCTTGCAGCCTCTGACTGCTGATTATTTCCTACTAAACTATGACTGCATGTATTAGTTTGCAGACTCTGACTGCAGGCTTTTACCTAGCTAGACTGTGGCTGCAGGTTCCAACTGCAGACCCCAACAGACCTCACAGCACTGATTCTCTCTCCTCAGAATCCTTTTTCATGATTCCCCTCTCACTAGCTAACCCACTCCCTTTTATCACATTTAGCCCTGTTGGATTTAGATGTGACTCATCAGGGCAAGGCTGTATTGGGTAATTAACACAGCTGTTACTTATCAGAGGCCAGGTCACCTGTAGTCCCTTCTCCTGCATCTCTACTGCATAAAGTAAATAATATACAGAGCAAGTACTGAGTTCATCAATAGCTACAAAATTTGAGAACTTTTGCCAAATGAGATTGGGCTGGGCTTGAAATCTACTGAGATATGTATGCTAAATTTAAGGTTTTTTAATGTTTTTTATGTAAGAAACTTGATAAAGCAGAGGAAAGAATGGCATGCTGTGTTACCTTTTTATAAGTCCAGCATCCTGGTAGGCTTTCCAATTGCAGCTGTGAGCAGTAGTATTGTTTCACATGAAACTGGTGGAAGATGTGTCAGTTATTCAGAACTCACAGTTCTAGCCCAGATGGATAATAGGGTTTTGCTTTTCCATCTTTTTAATCTTTATTTCGCTTTGCATTTTCATAGCATGGAAGTTTTGCCATTTGAACTGTCTAAAAGCTGTAGTTGGCCCTGGCATTCAATATCTGAAAATGTGTTGAAACTGAAACGCTTTAATGTATGCTTCGACTTCTCTGCTTTCTGTGTTTACTTCGTTAAAAGATCTTCTAAACTCCATTTGTAATGATTATGAAAATATAAGGGTATGGTTGACAAAGCTACAGTTTCACCTACCACTTTCTACCTGTGGAGAAACATTGGAGAAATAATGTCTTTTTTTTTTTTTTTTTTTCTGCCAAAAGCAGTCAAAATAGTATCAGAAATTATTTGGTTGTCCAGATTGGTCTGAGAATTAGTATTTGCATATATGTAACTTTATATCTCTGTTCAGTTCTTTAACTTCTGACTCAGGAAAAAGGCAATAAATTTTGGATTTCTCTACCAATGAATTAAACTTCATTTTATTCAAAGAGCTGGAAAAAAACATTGAATGTTGGTCCTAGTACAAATTTTCAGAAATGTCTAATGAATGGTGGCAATCTGAGGAGCATCAGCTTAAAGCTCTGATTTCATTTTGCAACAGAGAGAATGGAGATGGAAGAAATGTGACGAATTTTCTGTAATTGAGTCTGTTCAGGACCAACTAAGGTCTTACTTTTTGTTGGTGGACAGGAGATACTTGCAGGACCACCTAATGGGCTGCTATTCCTGTTCTATATTCAGTTTATCAATGTCTTTCATCTGCTAAATAATTGTTTAAAAAATTAAAATAATCTATGCCTGAGTGAAATTCAGCATTGGACACAAAAATCAAATGAAAAGTAATTTATGTGTTTTACTTGTATTTGAAAACTATGTTTTTCAAAAAAAAATCATTTTTGCATAATTTGTAGTTTATAAAAGACAAAAGTTAATTGTTATGTAAAAGTACCATTTTTAAAGATACACTTTTCAAGAAGTGTTGTCCTGTAGGTGTACAGAAAGTACTTAGCAATACTAGCTAATCTTCTAGTGTGTGACATTTTAAAGCTCCTGCTGAACTGAATCTAAAAAGTAAGTGCAAAAAGGAAACGGAACAGCCAAACCCCCAGATACTTTTGTGTTAGTGTGCAGTGTTAATGGTGACCTTTTGACATCTGTTCAGCATTCCTTAGCTATTGTAATTAACTGAAAAATTAAATGTGTGTATTCCCATTTGTTTCATGTGATTGTGCAGAAAGATTGTTGGATTTTTTTAAGTATTGTTCGAATGAAATTGTATTTTGTACCACTCAAAAATTTTGATTTTGTTTTCTTCCTTGAGTCAGAATATTTTTGGATGGTTTATTCCTCTGTCAGGCAGGATATCCAATGTGATAATGGCATCTACATGTTGCCAGAAGAAACAAATTTTTTTTCTCTCCATTGATGCTGCATACAAACATACAGAAGAATTCTCTGCTTCTCTTAGCCAGATGTATCACGTTGTTTTATTTCTGTAGAAAAGAGTATAATACATTTTTTAAGTTTAGAGAAAGAGGAAATTAATTGTTAGTTGTGCTGATGTGGGGAAAAACCCCCCACAAAACCTTGCTGTCTCCAGCTTTACTCTTGATAGGAACTTGTGTGTTATGGCAGCTTAACAGTTGGAGCTGAATTTTATTTGTGTGGTATTTATATAAGTATGTTTTATAGTATTTTTTTAGCTTTGGATATGCTCTGGTAATATTAGATGTGCATCTGGTGTGTTAACTTTTCATGTGTGTTTGTATGTATAATATGTTGGGACAGGGCAAGAGTTAACCAACTAAATGGCTGTATTCAAATATTTTTATGGTGTAAGTGCTGGAAACCAAGGAGGGATTTCTGCCTTTTAAAAGTGGTTTTTGGATTCTTTTAATTTGAAAAAGAGTAAAAAGAATGCCACGGCATTTCTTTTCCATCCTCACATTTGTTCAGGATGTATTAATATCCCTTCCATTGTTCCTGTTATTTCATTAAATGTAGTTATCTAAAAAAGTGACAATGATAAATAGTAAAACCTGTGTGTAGACATTTCTATACATGCTGTTATATATAAATGACCCCCTGGGTCTTCCAAAGTAAACTTTTAACATTCCGTGTCTTTTACTGTGCGTATGCTACGGGCATGTAGCCACCCACCCACCCAGATTTAGCTAAAATAAATGAGAGTTATTCTAGTTCATTTAAGTAGAAAACTTGTAAAATACAAAGGTACTTACTTTGCTTGTAAGGTTACTAAAACAAAGTGTTTTCTTAAATGGAGTGTTGTGGGCTATTTTCTCCTGCAGGACTGTGCTCAACCTAATAAATTCTTACCTTATATGTTCTTTTTGTTTTCCTTTGCAGATGGGGTTTATACAGATTAATGAGGACTTCATATTTATTGAGCCACTCAATCGCACTTTGACTGTGACAGGACATGCACACAGGGTGTACAGACGAAAAAGGTCCATAGAGGAGAAAATTTCTGAAAAGCCACCTTCTCAGAATCAGTACTGTGGTGTTGTTACAGGTAATAAAAAATCACACTGAAAAGATGTAATGTTGTAAATATATTTTAAAGAAAGGTGGATAGTAGTTACGGAAGGACCTTGACAGAAGCATAACGGATTATTCTTGTAGCAGTACTCTGTGGTGGACTCTGAGGTGGCATGCTAAGGCTGCAGTCTCACTTGTTGGGAGAGGAAATTGTCCATTAGGAATAGATGCTGCTTTTTAATGTGCATTTGTATTTGGAAGTAGAATTCTTTAGGGCATTTTCTAATTTCAGCTTAATAATTGAAATTAATTTCTTGTCTCTCTCTGTCATCTGCTTAATCACTTATTATGTGCAATGCTTGTACTTAATTTTCTGTTTGTTTTAAAACAAAGTTTGAGTTCTTTCTGGTTTTTTTATTCTTGAACTTCCAAATTTGTTTGAATTGAAGTTATTTTTATAAATATTCTTTTTCTATGAATGAGACTTAGAAAATGTGTATGAAACAATCCTAATGCATCTTCCTCGATGGCAGGTGGAGTAAGTTGTTGAAGTAGAAGGGTTTCAACAGAAGTTTGGCACATAGTGATGACTTCATAGTGTTCAGTGGAGTAGGGAGAAGTGGGTTTGGTGAAAGATGATGTTTTGGGTTTTTTTTTTTTGCTTCGTCGTCACCTGTTGTTCTTCAAAGGATGGAGGACATCTCAATCCTTTGACCTCAGCATGAGCTGAAGGATGTTCCTAATATAGTTGTGAGAAATGATTTTTCTCCTAAGAAATAAACCAGAATGAGTGCAAACCTAGTTTTACGTTTGTTCTTCATGTGTAGATTAGGTCCTGGCAAAATGCAAAGAAAATGGCCGAAGTGCACTGAAATGGTTAGGAGGCTGGATTGTATGACATTTAGGATGAAGTCTTATGACAGAAAGAGCTAAGTTATTTCAAGCGGGTAAAGAAGGATAAAGGAAGGATGCAGCTGCAGTTGTCTGGTGCCTAAGGGTCTGCGGGGAAAAGATGAAGCCAGACATTCCTTAGAGGTATGCTGTGACAGACAACAGTTGGAACTTGTGTTCAAGAAAATTTCATTTTCCATAAGGAAAATAAAATCTCTACAAGAATGCTTAGCACTGGAAGAGGTTGCCTAGGGAGGCTGTCAAGTCCACATCCTCAGGTATTCGTAAAGCATGTCTAGAAATGGTTCTAAGAGAGCTGATCATACCCTGACACTTGGCCTGTCTTGAGCAGGAGGTTGGACTAGCTGCCCTCTGGAGATCATTTCCAGCCTAAACTTTTCCATGGCAGTCTGATCCTTCCTGAAAATTTGTACAGCTCTGTCCACTTTATATAGTTACAGAATAAATGTGACAGGTTTTGTGGTGGTTTTTTTTCCATTTTGGAAGTATTGTTTTTATAGTTAGGCATCCATCCAGAGTTTGAAATCAAAGATAAATTAGCAAACAAGGCTCTTTTTGTAGTGGAATGAAACAACTGACATGTAACTTCCTCCAGCTGGCTCTGTATTACTCTTCTAGGCATTGTATTGCTTATCTGAAAGTTGAATTTTTTGTATTATCAAAAGTTGTTCACATTAAAGCTGTTTATTCCTCCCTATTAGAGAAAAGTGAGTTAGAGTATGCATGCCTGCATGTGTATGGGAATGAGAAAGAAAAAATGAAAAGTATGCATGGTGTATGCACTACAAAAAGTGAGGAGTGTCTGACAAAGTGGCAAACTGTGATGAGTATGAAAATGAGTAAAGATGCAAACTTGTCCGGAAGGACATTATTCTTTTGTGATGTTCATTATCAAATATCCTTTCACTTTCTCTTATGCTTTAAAATGGGAAAGTCAGTTTATTCTTTTGTAATAATCTTACACTCAAAGCTCTGATTTGTTACAAATAACCTGTCAACAGAGAAGCAAATATCTGCTTGAAGGAAGTTTCATTATATCTACCAGCTTCAAAATTTCAAAGTAGTTCAAGCTGTGCATAACTGAGTAGCATCTTCTGGCATAATGTTATTGCCAGGGTGGAGAAATAGCTGCACTTTATAACCAATGCTGCTGTTCTAGCAAGACCAGTCCCTCACTCCACTGCTACAGGTTATTTTACTTAGAGGGACTGCAGTAAGTTATATGCTTAAAAACTCTGTCTATGCTAAGAGCAATTTGTTGGTATGACGTGAATTTAATTAACAGCCAAAATATTCATGTTACAGACACATTCTACATGCATGCATGCTTGCACGCATGGTACAGCCTTAAAGGTGAATAGAAGTATCAAAGATAAGCTTTTTTGTAGATATTTCAGAATTCCAAGTCAAATAATAATCTAAATGGATCAATTAAAGAAAAATAAAGCAGATGAATACGTGGGGGCTGAGATAGTCTCAGCTGCCTTTGGTAGCGGTGTAACTGTGGAATAAAGCAACTACGACCTTAGTAACACAGCAACTTCTCAGCAATATGGCCCTGTCTTACAACCGTCTCTTGCTTCTATGGTGCTTGTGTGTTGGAATAGAGACAGATATTTCTGTTGCTGGTTTTGATCCAAATTGATCTCAAAGGCTGGCTACCTATCAAGCAAATGTGTATTCCCAGTGATGAATTGTAATTATCAGAAGGAATGAATGTCTGTGCTGGAGGTGTTGAAGGATCACTATTGGGAATAATAGCTTTTCATGAGGAACTAGCAGAGGCAATCAAAGAAGGTATTGTTTGTTGTCCGTTACTATTGAGGGCTGGATTGAAAGTTGCTACGCTGCCAAACTTGTTTGGAGAGAACAAAGGACTTGTTTTTGTGAATGGGGTGGTTTTCTTATTAATTAGGCGAGGAAGAGAATCATACTGACAGAAGCAGATGCTTTCTTGATTGTTGACAGTGTGCACGTATATCCTTTTGTTGAAAGTGTATGATTTATTTACGTATGTGAGCCAGTTGCACATACACAGACGTTACACTCCACGCCTTTCTTAGCCCATGGCCCATGAAACCTTTGTTATAAATGAGGTGAGCCGAATTGTAGTTAAAAAACCCCACAAAATTTATTTTCACGTGACAGCAAGTACGGAAACGAATCAGAAAAAAATCGCAGCCACGATAAAGACCAGTTCGATCCCGGGAATTGAACGGGGTGAACACGAGACAGGCCTCTATCACACCTGCCTTCCCTTTGTTCACAAAACCCCACCACCAACAGTCTAGTTTTATACAGTTTAATTTCCCCGAGGCTAGTTCCTTTTGTTGAGCAGTCCATGTGTGGGTATTCATGGGTCTTCTTTTGGGATTCTGATGTCCCCTGAATAGATTTCCCGGTGGAGTGGGGCCAAGATTTCCGGAGCCAAGATTTCCAGGTCGAGTGGGGAGAAAGGGTTTCCGAGAAGCCATCACTGATTTAACCGATGTTATCAGGTAGATGTTCCACTCATTAGGGGCAATTGGTAATTCACCTCCGGAGGGAGCTACATCCATTCATGTGTTGATTTTCTTATCTTCCCCCTCCTATGGGTGATCAATTGATTTGTCCGGGCTTGTTCCTCTCCTACTGGAATTCCCTTTTTGAATCACTGCCGCCCCCCCCCNCCCCCCCCCCCTTTAATACAGTTTTATATTTCGGGGGAGAATTAATATACGGAAATTATACATGACACCTTTAAAAGAAGCCAGTGCAGAAATGTGTTACAGGAAAAATGTGAGAGAAGCAGTTGTAATTGGAGCAAAGGGCCATGTTGGAAAGCTAAGGTTTTTTTCTTCTACCTACTCTGAAGCACTCGTTCCAAACTGAAGTTGTTTGTACAGTGGACTTGTTATAAATATGGTGAGCCGAATCAAAATCAAAAAAAATCAAAATTTATTTTTCTCTCGTTAAGTCAAAATGAAGTAAAACAGAAACAAACACTAAAGAAACAAACAGCCAAATTGCCGTGAAATAAACACAAAGCCAAGCCACAACACAGAATTTGATCGAAGTCGGAAACGGACACGAGACTGGCCCGCGCCAGTCTCCTTGTCATCTGCTTCCCCGACCTGTTTTCAGAGTCTTAGTTTAATACCCTTTTTTCTCCCGCAGGCCAGGTTTTTCCTTTGGGACAGTGGGATTATAATATACATGAGTCTTTCTTTAGAGTTTTTAATTTTTCCTGAATCGAGTTTGAATGAGGGCCGGGGATTAGCAGGGAAACAGTTTTCAGTTGCAGAGTGGGGTCTCCTTGCCAGACGACCCGATGTTTAGTGTGAAGCCTGAGACTCCTGAAACTCTGCGGGGGTGGCGGCTGGACTGCTCACCGATGATGGTTTGGGTTTGTCATGGATCTTATGGCTCAGTTCACTTGATGGTTCTGTTTGTGACTCCTAACTGATGGTTCTGTTTCCAATTCAGCTGGTCTCCCCACCGGGGCTCATTGTGATTTGGCCTTTCATTTGCAGATGTAGCTGGCATTCCTGAGTCTCCATCCCTCAGTGCTTCTGCCAGTATTTTTCTGTTACCTGCAATCTTTTAATTTCTCATGCCCAGATTAATATACAGAGCATATTTACAACAGACTGAACTCATGGTCAAGGCATGGGGTACATTGGGAGGAAAGAAATCTCTTATTCAGGTTACGGTAGATGTGAATTTTGAACCCCCTCTGAATTTGTGAGATTGGAAGATTTCTCTTCTACTTCTTAGTTCTGGTAATAAACAATAAACGGCCCTGAGATACAAGTGTGCTTTTCCTCTTAGAATGATGTAATATTGCAGGAAAAAGCCTGCTAAGTTTTGCTGAATCAAAAGCAGAAGTTTTATTTTATGAGATGTAGACTGGGCAGTCTGCTGGGAGAGCTGTGTTGATTCTTGCCCTACAGCCTGTTTCTATGTGATAGTCATGCAATAAAATGTGCAAACAATCTTGGTCATGGATCCATGAGATTGCCTAAGATGGAGGCTGGTGCTACTTGAGAGATTTGTTTCTACTCCTTGGATCAGAAGAAGGTTGTCACTCTGTAGGAAAGTATTTAAATCCCTGTTTAAATTGTAGTGGAGGTATAGCTCAGGACTTCTTAAGCTCCTGGATATTCCCTAGTAGGCAGAATACTGCAATTTGTGAATAGGTTACCCCCTGGGGAGTGATGGTGGTTCCTCTGTAGTCTGGGCTGCATGTGCATATACTCAGGAAATGCTTTTGTGCCTGAGGACTTGAAGGTGTCCAGGAGTCCTGTAGTCACAGCCTCTTCTTAATGTTGGCTCAGATGCTTTATGTAACATATGATTATAGTAGCTGGATTTTAATCTTTCTAAATTTTTTTAGGGTGGGGTTATTGTTTTGTTAACATTTCTGCTTGTTTTCTCTTAATTGCTTCGTTTATGTCAAATGTACTTGCTGGTGTATTTTCAGTCTTCTTGCTGAAGTAATGCAGTATTCCTAGATTTCTTTTCAGTCAACTGAGTTTAAGTAATATATAGTTATGGAATCTTCTTATTTTCCATGGCTGCACAAACAGAAGTCTTATTGCACAGAACCCTCCTGTAGAATTTATTTTTTATTTTGGCAGTGTAATTAAATTTTTAAGATGAATTTATACATCTTTAATCTTTTCTCGTTAGCTCATGCATTATTTATGTAGCTGGGTTTTTTGCAACACTTGTTGCCTCTTACATACTTTGCCTTCAATAATGACTGGTTCTTTGTAATCTTTATTTATTTATGAGTGTGTAAAGAAGCAAGAGTTTTTGCCTAAAGCCTGTTTCCATTGTTATCTGGCAGCCGTTGTGGTTGTTATTTGAATACCAGTAGTACCAAAATTACTAATTCCATTTATTTAAAGTTCTTAGAAAAGAGCTACAATTTCCAGATAAATGAGATCTCGTGATGGGGATTTTTGCCAGCAAATTGAAAGGTTGGCTGGCCAAGAACAGATTGTCCATTGGTTTCTTAATGGGAGAGGTATCTAAGACAAATGATGGGCAGACAGCTTGTCTACAGAGCTGTGTAGTCTCATCCACTACTGTCCCAAAAGACAGAGGGACAACAGCTTGTGGGACCACAGTGTTCTTAGTGTTTAGCACAATGATGTATTTTATTGTGGACTGTCAGTTCTGAATAGAAATGCACTGCTAGCTATAAATTTTAGAGAGACGTGTCAAGAGAATGCTCTGTACATGCTAAGATTAAATTTAAAGTTTTCAGTTACTAGCTGCTGTCTTTTACAAAGAAGTGAGCAGTGAATAAACTGTTGCTGGAAACTGCACTGTGTCTAGGAGGAAGGCCGATTGACCAGGTGGGTCATAAAAGATGTTTTTTAACCCACAAGTTTTACTTTTTAGACTTAGACCTATTGCTTACCTTTGCAACATTAGAGTTTGTATGGTAAACCATAGTTGTATAGCTTATAGGACATGGGTTTTTTGGCACAAATACTAACACTGAGGTTTCACTAGAAATTATCCTCAAAAGAGCAATGAAAACACACATATTTTATAAACTAGTCCGTAGATCCACAGTTAGCAAACCTGAGTAAGGCTAGAGTGTAGCAGAAGTTATAATGCTAAGCAAGTGTCTGAAGGATCAAAATAAGAGACTTTAATTTTAGATAGACTGAATTTGTAAGCTGTTTCTACTTCTAGGTCATCAAACACCAAACATTTATTTCTGGAGAACACATTTTTTTTCTTTCAGTAAATGGGTTAGTAAGTCTAACACTGTCACCAGTTGTAGAGGGATCTTCTCAGATGTAGTGGGATGGATTAAATCATTCACATATATAATCTTTTATGAATGATACAGAGAAGGATAGACAATATTTTTTAAATGTGCATAATTTTATATGTTACATTGAAAGATATGTATCTACATTATATTTACATAAAATCTATATTACACATGTATTTAAATCACATACCCCTCTTCCACATGTATTTTATATTTTTAATTTAATTGGTGAGTTAATTGACTTTGTGAGTTCATTTTTAGCACTGTCCTGAAGAGTGGCTTATTTTTTGGAGGGTGGTCATGTGCTATAAAATACACTGCAGGAACTTTCCTATTAGAGATGAGATTGGTTAATTGCAAGACATTTCCTCAGAATTTCTGAACATTTGATTGTTTCCAGACAACTGTCATCTCAAAAGTCACTTTTTTGGTAAACAGAGAGCTTGATACTCCATTGTGGATGCTGGAAAGAGCTTCACTTGATTTCAATGAGATCATGCCCAGAAGTTTTACATCCTCTCAAGAGGATCTAACAAAATTTGGCTATTACAACAAGAAGTTTGTTTTAAATTAGATTATTTAAAATGGCATTGCTAACTGCTGTATGTAAATCTGACCACCTTCTGGCTTGAACTGTTTCTATGTAATTGGGTGGGGGATTTCATATGTATCATTGTAGGAATGGCGATTTTGTTGGGTTTTTGGAGGGGAAACTGAAAATTAACGCCGTTAATAACCTCAGCCTTACCATAAACGTAACAGGTTTTCAATTTGTAGCTTTCTGTAGATTTAGAGGCCTGTTTCCAGGCCTTTGTTACTTTGCTTCAGCTGCTTGTTATGACAGGAGCACTGATTTTGAAGTCATGTCAGTAAAAAATTATGTTTATGTTTCTAACAAACCTATTTTTTCTGTCATTCATCTGAAGTATTCTTTCCTTTTCACAAATCACGGAATTGTTGCGTGTATTTACTGAATACATCATTTTGTGGAGAATCTGTATTTGTTGTTTTGTATGCTAAGATATAATTACAGCAATATATTTTCTCTGTGATTCATGAAGATGGACGCACAAAAATTCTGCAATGTCAGTGAGACTATTTTTCATTCAGACCTGTTATAAATATGGTGAGCCAAATCATAATTAAAAAAATTAGTTTTATTTTCTCATCATTGCAAGCAGAAATGTAGGAAAATAACAAAAATACAGGAAAAACACAGCCAAATCAAAACAAATCCAAGGTACAACGAAGCCACATTAAAGATTAAAATCGATCGAATTTGGGATGCGAATATAGGACTGGTCCGCACCGTGTCCTCCTTCATTCACCCCAAAATCCTGTTTTCAGGGTCCAGTTTTTATACTTTTTATTTACCCTGAGGCAGGGTCTTTCTTTGTCTGTGTTTGGATGATGACATTCATGGGCTTCCTTTTGGGATTCTGATTTCTCCCCGAGTGGAATTACAATGGTGTCTGAGTGTTAACTACAAATCGTATTCAAGTTTTGAGTGGGGTTTCTTCGGCAGACAGGGGAAATGTCTATTGGAGAGTCAAAGCCGTCTCGGAGCTGATGGTCCAGTCATCATATATGTTTGTTCGATTGGAATCCCTCTTTTCAGTTGCTGATAACTTCAGATCTTCCTTTCTCAGCTCTGTCTCCTCCTCCTATGACTCTGACAATGCTTTCCTTCCTGCCTGTAATTCCTTTATTTCTTGAACACAAATTAATACACATAGTTCATTTACAACAGACCCAACATGAGTTGAGTTTTCTCACACAAACCAAAGTAAGGGATGCATATTCTTTTTATAAATACATTAGTTGGAAGGATGCAAATATTCTTTCTGACTTTATTTGAAAAGATGGATAAAATTTCTGTTTTCTTGGTACGAGCTAATATTTATACATAGTTGAGACCTTCAGTATGAACCTCAGCATTGACAGTGGTAAATAAGCATAACGTATTAAAGTCCACAGATGTTTCTTTCCACATAATGAGAGTTATAACATAACCAAGGGTAACAAACCCTAAAAAGTACTGCAGGGGTAGTTTGAAGGATGAGTTTCTCAAGCACTGTTTTGGTTTACAGATAAAAGAAAATCCAAGACTCAAAAAGCGTCAGAAAGTGGAAGAGGAAAGCGATACTCTTACAAATTACCTCAGGAGTACAACATAGAAACTGTTGTGGTGGCAGATCCAGCTATGGTTTCGTATCATGGAACAGATGCTGCCAGAAGATTCATTCTAACCATCCTAAACATGGTAGGAAATTTAAAACTAATTTTGATGTTTTGCCAACAATGCATGCACCGCAGGCTGATTTTGTTGCTCCTTCTAATGGTTCTGACTGAACACCTGTAAGGCACAGTCAGAACAGGATTATCAGCAGGCTATCAAGATTTAGTCCATATGTTTTGCAGCAGAAAACCATGTGCTGCAGTCTTGTTTGTACTGTCAGGTCATACACCTCACAGAAGCCTGGAAGTGAGAGAACAAGATGACTTTTTTGTTAGAATCCCATGGTGTTGTTGGAAAGGTTAGGGTATTGGATAGTTTCTTGGTGACCTGTGCTTGTTACGAGGACATGACATTGTTACAGAAAAGGGTGGTGGTGGAAAAAAAAGAAAGGGTAATGAACTTAGACAATTACATTCCTTTCCATTTCTATCTGAGCTATAGTGCACTCATTTGCTGCATAAAACAATGAAAAATAGCAGCTTTAATATACAAGGAAAGACTGTTCTAAAAAAGGAGCATAAGCTGAAAAATTAATGTAAGCTTTAACTATTCTGAATGATAGGAAGAATTAGAGAGTTAAATGTTGGCTCAGACCACTTGGTCCAAGATCATGGATTTAACCGAATAGCAATTTTCATGCAAACAGTATTAAATGTGTGTGTAAGTATTTCAAGAAACAGGCCAGAATTTATGAAGTGATCATGGACATTGAGGGGAAAAGGTCTTTTTTAATGTTCCCAGAATTAATATTGTCTAAGCTCTGTTTTCACTTCAGAAGATCAACACAATGCATTATCTTAATGTTCTGTTCAGATTACGGAAAATAAAAGCAGTCACAGTAGAATATGAGAGCTTTTCAGGTTCTTTGGGGTTCTGTTATTTTTAGTGTATGTGCAATACAAGTTCATATTTTTATTTGGTTTTTTTTCTCTCCCTTAGGTTTTTAATCTTTTCCAACACAAGAGTCTAGGATTACAAGTAAACCTTCGGGTGACTAAACTTGTCCTTCTTCATGAGACTCCAGTAGGTATTTATGACATTTGTCTTAGCCTGTAGAGGGTAATGCTGCTTAGCCCTAATTAATATTAACCTTCTCCTAATTTATTAGGAGACTGCATGTATTGAGACTTTTTTGTGCTTGGAATTAAGAGTCAATTAAAGTCTCCATGTGAAAATCAGGTAGATCTTAGCAAAATCTGCTTCTGCTCTGCTTTTTGTGCATTCACATATCTCAATAGATAAATAATCTCCTTTAAGTCCATTGGATTGTAGAAAGGGAACTGATGTTCTTTGTTGTCTAATCCCTAGACAAACAAAAGCTGATGTAGCACTTAGGTCATCAGGAAATGGGATTCCCTTAGCAACAGTTCTAATCTAAAATATTATAATTTTCCAGCCAATAAGTATTTATTTCTCCAGTTCCTCTCAGCAGTTGGAGTAATCTCATTTCATGTTCAAATTCTGAATCTCAACATCATTCTACTTTTCCTCACCATGGATAATGAGAAATCAGTAAATAAATAAGACTAGAGTTTGGGTGGACAGATACATGTACGCTCTCAATGCATTGTCTTCATTTGTGTCTTTGATATGTGAGGAAAGTGGTCTCTGCACCTGAAGATTGAGTTGCTTTGCTATGGACATATTATGGCATAAAAAGCAGAATATTTTTGCTAGCTCAGTCAAAAAAGATTCCAAGTTCTATTTATATAATCCTAATTTTAATAACATGATTTTTTTTTTTTAAATTTCCAGGCAGATATGTATATTGGGCATCATGGTGAAAAAATGCTGGAAAGCTTTTGTAAATGGCAACATGAAGAATTTGGCAAGAAGAACGATATACACTTAGAAATGTCGACAAGTTGGGGAGAAGACATGACTTCAGTTGATGCAGCCATACTGATCACAAGGTAAAGTAGTGAAAGATGATTAAAAAATAGGTAGAAGGCCAGTGTGAACATAGATCAAAGTAGATGGCCAACATAGTAAGAATTTAGTGTGCAGTGAGGAAGGGAGCATTTTGCAGTGGGGAAGGCCATCTGAATCTCAAAGATGGTGGTAGAGTGTTGGAAAAGGTGGTGCAGAAAGCAGTATTTCCCAGATGGTAAACATCTGAAATGTTGAACAGGTTACTCTCTTGTTTCTTGTTTGGCTGCATAGCTAAGGCCTTGTCTGTATAGCAAAGGTTGGAATCCTTCATACCTGTGCCTTTAAATTCAAAAGAGGCAGCACCCCAGCCCTGTACATACTTTCAGTCAAAATGGAAAAGTGTATTTAAACCATTCAGAGCTAGATCAGCATTAGGCACATTACTGAGTTACACTTCTCTCTTACTAGCCTAGAACTGGTACGAGTCACTGTGTGCTGAAGGTACATCACCTACATCTTCGGTATGTGCTCTGCAGCCACAAGGGTATGCTTCCAGATTTGCATTTCCTTGTAACTCTGAAGTGTCAGGCATTTCATACATTGGGAAGGAAATAGGCCTGCAGTTCACCTCTTTCCTTCCCAGCAGGTAGTGTCATGGTTTTGTCTGTAAGTGGTGCACAGAGGGGATGCTTGTTGGTGTTCAGCCAGCATACAGGCATGATCCAGAGGAAAGGACAGAATGATGACTGAACCAGCCTAGGGTTGGCCTTAGTATAATAGGTCAGCTTTGCTGACCCATGCTGGTCAGTGATATGTATCTGAAAACCATGTATAATCTTTACACTTACATGCAGTCTTTAGCTGTTCAGTCAGAGTTTGGACCCAATATTTTCTGAGCCTGAGAATTGCCAGCTCTTCCCAAGGGAAACTTTTCAACAGTTTTCTTTTTCCCAAAACAACTTTGTGTAAACAATATTCCTTTCCTGTAACACCAGGTGTTGTTTGCTATTTCTGTTGCTTAGCCAATGGGAGAGGTCTCAGTCCTATGGACCAATAACGTGCCTTCTTAGCGCAGCATGTTATAAGAAGTCTAAGTAAATTGTAAATAAAGCCTTCTGGTTTCTGCCTTCTGACTGAAGTCAAGCATCTTTATTTCATATCCTATTGCGACAGTCAGAGCACTCTCACTGGGAACCTGTATAAAATAAAAACAATGCATTTTCATTTAAATTAGTTTCATTCTGATTACTCTAGTATTTATAGTGTATTTCTTTTGAACCAGAAGAATGCTTCCCTAAATTTTCCTGCTTTGGAGAGCCAGTCACTTATAGGAAGCAGGAAATTTAGGAGTCCAGACTCTCTTTGGTCCAGACCTTCATTGCTAGCTTTGCTGTTCAATCCCTTATCTTTTCTTAGAAAAGCCCACACTTCTTGCTCTGTCATCCTCCTCTATTTGATGTGTATATCGGTTTTATGGGTTGTTGGGGCTTTGATGGGGCAGATTATTCTGTTATGTATTTATACATTAGCTAAGGAGTCATTCTTCTCACAAGCTCCTTTCAAGTCTGGTGGAAGACACAGGAAATAATGTTCTCTGCAGCAACTTTTCATTAGCTCATCAAGAAACATACTTGGAGTAGCAACTAGAAATAAATTTTGTAGATTAAGACCACTAACTGATTTTAATAGTAGTGAGTGCATTGTGGGACTAGGGTGGGGTTGGAGGGAAGGTCAGGAAAGAAGTGGGAAGAAAAGAAGCAAGCAGTAGGAAAGAGTAGACTTGGGTCAAGGCGTAAAGGATACCTGAGTATCGTACATGGCCTTGGGTTAATCAGGATGGCTAAAGGGGAAGGGACTTTATTTCATCTAGATGTTCCTTGTGACTGTTCAAGGATAATGAGCACTCTGCTTGTTTGCTAGAAACCTTATCCCTGGGCTCTCTTCTTTAAGACAGCTGAGGCAGCCAGCAGTATCTGCAATAGCAGCAGCCGTGTGAGCAAGTATCCAATGCTTCAAGCCTATATGGGCCGGCAGAGTGAGTCTAGAGCTGCATTTTTAGCGTGTAAGGTGTATGTCATGAGTAGTAAGATGTTATAAAATAAATAAAGCATGTGGCACTTTTTTCCTGTCATTGTTTAATCTTCAGCTTAATGACCCCATATGGGAAGAGGCAGAGGCATTCTGAACTGATACAAGTGAGGCATTCATTACTCACGTTGACGAGAGTCAGTGGTCTGGAAATGTCTTCAATTGTCAGTGCTTTTGGCCACACAGCTTTTTGGATTTAATGCAGCATTTGGATTAAAGCAGCATTTCTGGAAGTCTTGGTGGATGACAAGTTGACCATGAGCTGGTAGTTGTACCCTTGTGGCCAGGGGGACCAATGGGATTGTGGGGTGTATTGGGAAGGATGTGGCCAACAAGTTGAGGAAGGTGATTCTGCCCCTCTGTTTGCCCATATCCTGTGGTATTGTGTTCAGTTCTGGGCTCCTCAGTACCAGAAAGACAAGGAGCTACTGCAGAGGACCCAGCAGAAGCCACAGAGATGATTTGTGATCTGGAGCATCTCTCTCTTATGAGGAGAGATTGAAGGAGCTGGGCCTCTTTAGCCCAGAGAAGACTGAGAGGGGATCCCATTAGTGAATATAAATACTTCAAAGGCACGTGCCAAGAGGATGGTGCCAGACTCTTTTCAGTGGTCTCCAACAACCAGACAAGGGCCAATGGCCATAACCCAAAATACAAGAAATTCCACCTCAACCTGCAGAATAACTTTACATTGAGATTTTCAGAGCACTGGAACAGGCTAATGGATTCTCCCTCTCTGGTGACATTTACACCCCATTGGGACATGTGCCTGTGTCACGTGCTCCAGGTGACCCTGCCTTGACAGGAGAGTTGGACTGGATGATCTCCAGAAGTCCCTTCCAACCCTAACAGTTCTGGGACTCTGTGGTTCTAAATGGTAAAAAAGCTTTGTAAAAGTCTGATCATATGTTAAGATACTTTTCTGCTTTGTAATACTGATATTCTGATTTCACAGAAGCATAGAATTGTTTGGGTTGGAATGGACCTTAAAGATCATCTAGTTCCAAACTCCCTACGGTGTGGGCAGGGATACTTTGTATTAGAATAGATTGGTCAAAGCCCCATCCAACCTGGCCTTTAGAATTTCCAGGCATGGGGCCTTCACAGCTTCTCTGGATAACCTGGGCCAATGTCTCACACCTCTACAGTAAAGAATTTCTTTCCTATATCTAATATAAACCTACCCAGTTTCAGTTTAATGCCATTCCCCTTTGTCCTGTCACTACGTGCCCCTTAAAAAGTTCCTCTTGTCTTTTGGTAGGCCCTTTCTTCTGGAAAGGTTGTAATAAGAGCTCCTCTCTTCTCCAGGTTGACCAACCCAAACTGTCTTAGCCTGTGTTCATAGGAGAGGTGCCCCAGCACTCAGATTGTTTTTGTGCCTCTCATCTGGGCTCACTCCAGGGTTGACTACAATTTTTTATCTGTCAGTTTAAATACAATTTTTTGGATTAAAACTCTGATCAGTTTTAAGGAATTTGAAGTAGAGAGAAGTGAAAGTGATTGGTTAGATGTCAGATAGTAGGTTAGTACTGGAGCCAGGAATTAAAGATCTGTTCTTCTGACATTTTTATTTTTCAATGATATGATTCTCTAGATTGTACTGCCTCTCACCTGAGAGCTGCTTTAGCTGCTAATAAATCATACCAGACCAATTTTCTGACTGGGAATGTTTTGCTAATCCAGGCTACCTCTATACATCATCAGATTTATGGTATAGTTAACGCCATGTATGGCTCTACACTTGTGTTTTGTTAATTCAGAGTCTCATTCTGTTTTGCAAGCATGGAACAAGCTCCTTTGTTACAACTTCCAAAGAGCTTCGGACAGCAGGTCTGCTTTATTGAAAGAAATTGTTTTGTTTGTACAGATGAACGCCAAGTGCTTGGTGTTTTTCCAGTAAATGTGCAAAGTTTTGGGTATTCAACACATTCTGTGGCAGCCCTCCTGAAAGTTGCCACATCTCCTCTTTTGTCTTGCATGATAATAGAACAGCAAGAGTTCTTTGTAAAAGCTTTCCTGTGCTTTCACATGCCAGTTTTGTGTAGTATCCAAAACAGTTAAGATATGAAGTATTGCGAGTTCTGTAGAGCTAATTTTTAATGACTAAGTACAAAGAGTGTAATGTGGATGTTATAGAAACTATTATTCAGCAGCCAAAGGGCCATCATAGCCTTTTCAGGAAAAAGGTACTTTTCAAAACTTTGTTTTACATTGTTCTGTAATGAGGAAAGCAAAGCTAACTTCTCCCCACAGCTTTCTCTGCTGCCCATATAGACTGTAATGATGTATATCTGCTACCAATTAATTTCAATTTACTTTGATCCTCCTATTTCATTATGTCAGTTTTTGTTTAGTTTCCCTTTAAATTGGCTTACTTAGATAAAATAATATCCTGTTTAAAATATGGTGCCATGAAGTAGAAGAAAGGCAGAAAGAGTTTGCAATGTATTTAGAAAAGATTGCTAGGGAGGTTGGATAAAAAGAGAATGTGATAATTAAAAATGTAAGGACTATCTTGATAAAACTACCTGTTGTATCAGGTAAGTTTTACTGTTCATGGTAAAGTGTATTCACAGTTATAAATTAGCAGTTACTTTAGAGATAGATAGTACCAGGACTTTTCTCTGAGGAAAAAAATGCGGCGTGTTGCATCAACATCCTCTTTGCCTTTAAAGTTACAGGGTCTGAGTGTGCAGAGACCAGCCCTGATTTTGGTGGCCCCTGAGATGACATTACCAGTTGCTGTCTGCACAGATTGCTTTGACCTGAGTTAGGTAACTGAAAATGAGTCAGGAAAAGGCCCATGGAATTCCCAGTTGTTGTGTGATGGTGCTGAAGTTCTTATATAGCCTCTATTGCAAATTAGGTAATGAAAGCTTTGAAGTGTATAAACGTGTGGTTACAAGGATGAGGCAGAATCTAACTTCGCTTAAAATTTACTCATTTTGGTGCTTTTCCAGTGCATCAGTTTTGTCACAGTGGTTTGTTGAACAAGTGCAAAAAGAATACAGAAAAAGACCAAGTTCTTTATTCTCCTTCTCAGAATTGATATTTTCACGTGTTCTTATGACAGAAAGTAGGCCTCTGATTCTTCTAATATTCATCAGGTAGTGATATTCTGTGTTGATAGTGTGCATCAGCCATTTATTCATACTGATCTTCAGTATCTGAGATCTCCTTGCCCTGGGTGACACATAACTGAAACAGTGGTGTTAGGCATTTTCACTGTAAGAAAGCACCTTTTTCTATAGAAGTACCTAATGGCATAAACAACACTTAGATTTCATAAATATTATTTCACTTCCAATAGTTTCATCCATCCAGAACTGTCCCCAAAACTTGGACAAGGTTTTTAAGTGTTGCTATTACCTTCCAATGAACAGAAGTTATTTTTCTGACTGCTTTCTATCAGCTTTCTGAAACAAAAATAAGTCCTCAAGAAAGTCAGAGGAAGAAGACTGTGAAAGATACCTGCATGAATGAAACTGATATTACAGGGTCACCCCAAAAGCCTGGAGTGTTTGGCAGTCAAAGTTGTTGAAATGTATTGAGATGGAGATTGGGTCATTAAGCTACTACTGCTGTCCTTAAACTCCTAGTGAATTTCAGCTTTGGAAAAGTGAATTCTTGCAAATGCATGGTGAGGGATGAGATTATTCTTCATTTTGTCTTCATCACTCTAACTTCAATACTGCCAACTCTCTTGATAATTTTGTACTCGACTTAACAACTCTCTTGATAATTTGATCTGTTTGACACTACTAATAAGCTCCAGGAAGTTCATGAGAATCTCACAAGACCTTTCTGTTAGTTATTTAGTAATAGTATTGTGGATGCAGAAGAAAGCAGGGAAACCTGAAAAGAGCATGTTTAAATAAAAAAGGTTTTTTGTGTGTTTGTTTTTAAAGCTAGAATCCCCTGTGAAATGAAAGTCCTGTATTTTTGCCTTGTGTATTTTAAAAAATCACACTGTTTTTAAGTCATTGTATGCTGGGGTTTTTTTCATTCTTAAGTTTAAGGTATTTGAGTCTGTGAAGTGATAATGCTTGTAATAATTGGTGTGGGAAAATTTTGCATGAATTTACCTGTTGCTGTCAGCTTACTCTTTCAAGCTTTAATAATTAGGCTACATATGCTCCATTCACTAGTATAGATCTTTTCCATAGGAATACATGGACTTAAACAGAATTTAAAATCTCTGAGTATCTAGTGCGAGACCCAAACATAAAATTTAGATGGCTATTTTTACATTTCACTTTTCCTGGTGATTAAGAAAGGTAGGGAAGCCTTGGACAAAAATTTGAAAGGAAGAACTGTTCAGCAGTAGATTATTGGCAGTTATTTACTCTATGAATGGACAGGTGGACTTATTTCTAATTTCTCTTACTTCAGCTTTTAACCATGCATCTCTTTGTACCCTTCACTGCTAAAATCTTTGGAAAACTCCTCCCTATGAAAATACTTGTAGACAGTGCTCAAGTCACATTTCTTCTTCATCTCATGCTAATTTACATAGGTTACTCTATTTAATTGTTCTCTCACTTTTTTCCAGACCTTTACAAAATCATTTTTTCAAGCATAACCACCACAACTGGACATGATATTGTGTGAACAGCAGTAGTGGTGTCATTTTGGTATTTTCCTATTTTCTTTATCGAAGGATGCTGTTCCCTCCTACTGCCTGTTTCCAAATGGTCATTCTTAGTTGTTGTTTTGTCTGATCAAGTTGGGAGGCTGCTTTTGGCTACACCAGAAGAAAGTTTACTCAGATGAGTTATCTTTGAAATTTGATCTATCTTGATTCCTGTGAGTATCTATCAGAACTCATTTCATTTTTAAACTTTACCAGGAATGCTTTCGTATTTTCTTCTGCATCATTGTTTAATGCTAATGCTGAATACAGGTTCCATTTGACTCAAAAGCACCTTCCTTCGATTCCTAACTACTCTGTGTCTATTTCGATATGTTATTCATACATTCAATTCAGCTGTTAGTTCACTTACCGCATTTCCGAACTGTTGTTTTTCAGTCTGACTGAAATGTGAGTTTTATAAGGACATCACCTTTTTAAATCTCAGTTCAGCTTTACAGAGCCCAAGTGATGTGTTAATAATTTCAAGTAATTAAAGTAGTATAATATTAAATTATTGATATTATTTCCTGTTTTTCCTGAAATACAATGACCATTACATACTGGTGGCTTTGAGATTTACCCTCAAAATAATAGACAGTTTCTGAAATACCATTTAGACTAGTACCATTGTCCAATTATTTAAATTCCCAAATAATAAACAAGTAATTTTTCTTGTGGTTCATTAGCACCAAAATAATTTAAAATTTAATTATTGTAATTAAAAGTGCATTTATTAATTAGTACATATGTGCTTGGTTTATAGGTGAGAATTATTTCAGAATATCCTGTTATGTGAAGAGACAAGAACATCTTCAGTGTTGTAGTTATTCACTTTGTACAATGCAAGTGAAGGCATTTGCAATTTGGTGATAATGTCACTTTCCACAAGTGCCATTAATTGCAACTATTCCTTATAAAAATCTTATGATTTGATGGAACTTACTACTTGAGCAATAAGCCTCAAAAATGTTGTAAGCCTGGAATCAATAACAGTAGAAGTCTGCAGTAACTGCAGTTTCAAGCAGTCTAACTTCTCCTGTTGTTCAAGCTACATGTTTCAAAATTGCAAACGTTAGTGAAATTGGAGTAGAGTGAAGCCAGAATGAAGATCTGGTGGACTGCTAAAGTCTGCTATCTGTCCTTTTTCTTCTTTTCTCCAATCTAGCATATGGAAGGAAATTATACACCAGCCTGAGTAAAAAAATAGATCTTTTGACTATTTTGACTTGCCAAAAGCAAGTATTAAATTTATCTAAAATGACAAATTGGTGGAAATTATTCACAAAAAATAAGTCTGGATTTTAATTTAGTGTCCCTGTACTGTTCTTTTTCTCTTCTGTTGTGCATCCCACCTTAATATCAGGAATTATTTTTACAACGCACTGAGATACTTTATATTTAGAAATTACATAGCTTTTGTGTGCTGTGAAGGTCTTTCATAATGCTGTATGTAGTCAACTAAAATATACTGACTAAACGTAATTTTCTGAAAAAATGCATTAGTGATTACCTATCGTTGCCTAGAATCCTTTTCTCAGGTTAGCCAATTCATTCAAGTGCAGAACTCAGGCCTAAATAATGTGAGAGCTCCTCCCTTCCTTCACTTGAGTAAGGAACTGTTTTCCCTTTTGTGTGTATACAAAGTAACCATTTAGAGTAATGGACCTTGTATGCAGGTTAGTGCTTGGAGTGGGTGGGCTTTAACCATTTCTTGCTGTCATTGACAGATTCAGTTACCAATTGGTGCTACTAAAGCTTTTATATGCTGTAATGGTAATTTTAATATCTTTGCTCTGTTTTGCTGAGAAAAAGGGTGAGAGGGATGAAGGCAAAAAGTCTGTCTGAGGACTTAGTAGTGTGCTTTTTTTTGTGAGAGTCACTGGTAGGTTTAGCTAGCACGGTAAATCTTTACTAAGGAGCCTAGTCTCAATTTTATGTAATGCATTCATTACATTATTATGAAATTAAAGGAGGTATTCCATCCTTTCAATGTAAGTCGGGAACCAAGAATGGTTTACTGTATTTCCCTCTTGGCAAATCATAGCACTATCATTTCCCCCAAGTCCCATAATGAAACTCTGAATGCACAATGTAATTATAGTCAGATTCAGCCAAGAAGTGAAAACAAAAGAAAAACACCTCAGTAAGTCTATGAGAAGAAAGCTATTACATGAGCAGAAACCTCTTGTATATTGGCAGTTTTAAAAATATAACATTTTTTTACAGTTGAAGGTATGATCTATTTATTTTCTCTTTTCCTTTTTTTTTCTTTTTTTTTTCTTTCTTATTACGTCAATTAATTTTTATGGTGGTTGGGTGGGTGTGTATGGAAGGCAGTCAATGTCCTTAGACTGTCTTTACACATGTTCTCTTGCTTCACCTCAAGTCCCATATTTCTAATCATTCTGTCATGTTGCTTTACAAGACAATAAGTCCCTTGTGTCACATAGCACAAAACAAAGAATTGTGTTACAACCCAGTGCACTAATGCAATTTCTTGCAGGTTTAAAAAAATAAAATAACTTTCTTCTGTGTCTGATTATAATTTCTTGTTCACCACCTTTTCCTCAATTTTCAGGGCCTTTTGAGTATATTCCCATACTGCCCTTATCAGTTTGTCCACAACTTTATTTGGAATTATCTGGCAGTGGTGACAAGTTAATTGAAAGCTATATAACCCCATGCATGTGTCTGTGTGGCCCTTAACCACTGGTAGAAATTTGCCAACCTCTAGAAATTACTTTTGGGTCTAAAGCCCTATGTAGAAATAGTCTGAGGGAAACAAACAGCTAACTCTTGGAGTAGTTACACTTTGTAAAAAAAATAAGTGTCAGTATCTTTCATTTCCAGCACCAACCATTTTTCTGCATTTTGTTTCTGAAAAATGGGTGTTTCTCTATAAGTTTATCATTATCAATCTACGTGTCATTCTGTGTACCCTCACAGACAGAATATAAGAACTAAATTTCTCTGGTTCATATGATCTCTCCTTAAAAACAGAGACCCTTACTCTTTGGCACAGCAGAAAAACAGAACTTCTTTGTGGGGTTGCTATACTTGAGGTTCTTGTGTTGTTTTTTCCCCCATTGGTTCCCTTCCAGCCTCCCCAATTCATGCATGCCTCAGCAGCCCTTTTTCTAACTTAAAATAACCAATTAACATCACTTATAAACACTCGAGTAAAAAGCAATTTTCGGTTTACTCTTTTAGTAACTTGTTGTGTGTCTCTGAGAAGTAAAATACATGTGAAATCAAAATGAATCCCAAGCAGATGTTTAAGACACAGTTGAAATATTCTCTTCTATGCAATAGAGCAGTCTTATTTATAGTCCTATGACTGGACTAAAATATGTGTTGGAGATAGGGTAGTTAATGTTTATAAGTCTTCCACTACTATAAGGGGATGCTCCAGCAGAAATGCTTCTTGTAGTACTTCTATTAGTGGTTTTAACCACTGACTTGGTAGAATAAAAACTTTCTGACTCTATTACTGGTCTAAATGCTGCGTTTGAATCTCATGTAAAACGCTGGAAATATCTTCATTTCAAATTATAGGAAGGCTAACTTTTGACTTGTTACTTTCTCAAGATACTTACAGAAAAAGAAAAAACAAAACAAAAACCAAACCACAAAACCCAAAAGAAATTAGATGCAATGCAATTTGAATATATGGTACATGTTTTGTCACCTCACTACTCTTAAATCTGCTCTAAGAATAAACTGGAGCTTAAATGCTCTGTGTAATCCCGGCCTTTGCTTCCCCTTGTTCTTTGTTGAGATAATGGTGTTCTGTATTTATTCGTTGAGCCATAAAAAATGTTTCTAAATAGGTTACACAGTTGTTAACATCTAACAGCTTGACTTGCTTAACATTCTTTCTTTTACCCCCAATTCTAGGAAGGATTTCTGTGTACATAAGGATGAACCATGTGATACTGTTGGTAAGTAAATAAACGTAAGAGACTGTGTATGAACTATGTACTAAAATTAGTTTTACGTAAATAGGAGTGTGAAGCTAAAAGATTACAGCTAAATCAGTGATGGAAAGCAGTAACTAGCTAAAATTCAGAATACATCCTAAATGCAAATAATACTATTAGATTGGTATATGCTTTTAGCAAAATACTATGTTTTAGTACAATATTTCCTTCTCTTTCATAGAGCAAACTTTAAAACTTTTTTCTTTCTGGTCTCACTGACTAATAGAAAATATTTTACTATTTGTAATTTTGAATATGAAACTAAGAAAATGTGTTCATGATTCTTTTTTTATGCAGTGGATTTATCTTTGGTGTGAATATGTTTATGATCTATAAAAGAAATTTCCATAAGAATCTAATGCATGATACAGTGTTTATGAGCTGTGTGTGTAAGAAGCTTATGAACTTCTTTAAAAGAATCCAGGATGTGAGCTATTATGAAAGGCATCTTCTGACATCTTCAGTTAAAGTAAGTGCAGGCTGCATTGAGTTTTTCTATAAACGTTTATTTAGTTCACACATTTTTTGGAAGACAGTTTTTCAGTGTAAAGGTCTAGTGGAAAAGGTAGCAAAAAGTGGCAGTTGTACTGTTCAGTTGCAATTCTGGGTGAAAACACACTGTGACCTTAATTGAAGGATGTCATGGCATGTTCTTAACCTAGAATTTCAATTTGCTAATAGAAGTCTTTAACAGTTCTGTATGTGAATACAAGTATTCAGAACCTAATTTTTTTTTCAGTAAGATTAGGAAGATAATAATGTACTATTGCATACCTGTGCTCCCTGCTAGGTAGAGAAAAAGTAGGGTTTTTTTCCTGTTTCATTTCAGTTGCAAAGGTTTGAGAATTCTTATGTAAACTGTATTACCTCATCACTTGCTAGTCTTTTTATTTTACTACTGTATCCCAAGCGTATGTGAGTCTGTCTGTGGGATGGGTATCAATAAAAAAGCCTTAATAATGAGAATGTAATGGGTTTCACAGCAGTAAATGATCAAGAATTCATCGTGTTCTTTCACTAATTGCTATATTGGACATAGGTGAATTTTTTATGAGTGTTTCTTGTTTAGAGGCATTTATTTTTGACTTACTAGTGCAGAAATACTTACTTCCAGCTGGAAGACGAAGCAATGTGACAAGAAGTCTTCATCATTTTGTATTGATCTAAACTGAAGTTTAAATCTGGAGTACTTCCAGTTTATCTAAATCAGGATAGGCTGCCTCCTGAATTTCAGAATTGAAGTGATTATATTCAAGGATATCCCCTGAACAGTGTTTTCTCTTTGGCTAAAGCTTGGAGGTAGTAGGAGAACTATTTGTCTATGAATTTGTGCATAGAATTTTGAATTGAATATGATTAAACTGACTCAAGTATCAGTAAGTGACAGTTCTGTGGTGAACAAGCTGGGATGACACTTGGAAATGTGGCAGTATATGAATTGTTAAGAGCACAGGAAATAAAGAATTTGCAGACTTAATGTTGTGATAAGCAAAATGAAGTAGATACCTTGACTGAATGATCTGGCATTGTGGATTGGTAGTTGTGGACTTAACCATTCTCTGTATTGTTTGGAGGTTTCTTCAGGAGCTGAGCCACAGTTTGTATGCATAGTTCTTTCCATATAGGTACAATAGTACAGCAAAAGCAAAGGTCATTTTTTTCCCTATGTTTCATCATGTACTGTGTGAATTTCAGTCATTATTTTCCCAGATGAATATTACCTTTCCATAAATGTTGGATATCATCATTTCTTTCATGAATATTTACAGTACTGTGGGTCTGTGCTCACTGTTTAGAAGATAATTTTCTGAGAGTCTTGTCCACCATCATTCTGGAGCTCATCTAAGGAAGAGTGTTGAAAAACTTTGCACATTTCTCTTGAAGAGAATTTTTAAGTTATCTCACTGTCATGGATACATTATGTCAATTCTTTTTAGACTACCAGGTCTATAATGCCAAACTGATGAAAGAACATGTAGAAGGTGGTTTCATTTTGGTGTCTTTACTCTGACTTTTTTTCCCCCTAGGAAAACCAAAAGGAAGATTTTAGATTAGATCATGAGTAAAAGTTTGTTGAAAGGAAATGAAGGCCAGTTTGATCTTCCTATTCATGCAACAAGTTTATAGGCAAAAAGAGACAGTACATTCCAAGGATGTATCACATGCTGTAAATTTCAGAATTTGTCAGAGATGGTAATTGAGAAGTGCTAATGTACTATACAATTCCCCAATGTCCAGACCTTGCCTCACCTTCCACCCTCTCAAAAATTTCAGAAGAATGCACAGTACAGACTCTCTCTCCCATAAAGGCAGGAATAAAGCAATTCTCTCTGAAATATTAATATAACTGTGCAGGAATGTGAATCAGTTGATGTGATCTTTGTAGCACTTCAGGCAGTCCAGAAATGAAAGTTATGAGAGGGGAGCATGTACAGGACAAACCTCATTATTGGAAAGGGTTGTCATGTTGGATAATACTTCTTTGCAGTGATGGATACTAAGCAGACAAATACTGGATTTACTGAGTAGTCATTACATGCCAAGACTCACAGTTTTCTGACTGGACATGAGTATCCTCTTGACAGAGAGAGAAAGTGCCAGTATTCTGTTATATAGACAAAGTTTTCATGTATTTCGGTGGCAAATAACACTTTTCTGTACTTCCAGTATTGTTCTGCAGAACTTATGCACTCTTCAAAAAGTACTTTTTCATTGTCCCTTAAAATAACAGTGATTTATATGAAGATTTAATGGTTTAAAGATATAATTAACTAAGAACTCTGTTAACCAGAAAAAACTGTTTACTCAAAATCAAAACCATATGACAAACCTCTCTAGAAATATACTGAAATATGTTTCATTAATGACTTTGGACAAAATATGTGGTGATAATCTTCTAGATATTCCTTCAGAAAAGCATTTAAGGTGGAAAAATACAAGAATTTTTTTTTTCTATAGTGATAAAAACCGTGATTTGCATAGATTGTCGAAATATTACATTCCTAGTCAGGAGAAAAAATCTGTCTGTCTTGGAGACCAAGCATCATGGGGAAGGGAAGGCTTTGGGAAGGCCTCATTGTGGCATCCAATACCTGAAGGGGACTTACAAAAAGAAGGAAGAAGGGTTTTTTGTGTAGGCAGATAATGGCAGGACATGGGGAAATGGTTTTAAACTGAAGAAGGACAGGTGTAGATTAGATATAGGTAAGAAATTTTTTACCCAGAGGGTGGTGAAGCACTGGAACTTGTTGCCCAGAGAAGTTGTGGGAGTTCAAGGCCAGGTTGGATGGGCCCCTGAACAACTTGATCTCTAGTGAAAGGTGTCCCTGCTGATCGCAGGGGGGGTTGGAACTAGATGATCTTTGAGGTCCTGTTCAACCATTCTGTGTTTCTAAAACTCATTAATACTTCATATTTTATAGTTTTGTGAAGTAGACAGAAAGAGAGGAATTATTTCAGGAATTTTATTCGATTTCCCCAAAGTGTCTTGAAATATAGGAAGTAGAATGTATTTATTTCATGCCTTTCAATATTAAGTATTTGCCTATTGCTAGAAATGTTGAAATGTTCCTGATTGATGTAGCCAGGGAGTTGAGGGTTGTCTTTCTTACTTCATAGGGTAAATCCAGAGTAATTCTGGGTTACTCCAGGGTCACTGTGGATAACTCCAGAGTAATTGCCTTCCTTATCTCATCTCATCTCATGTTTCTGTAAAACATTAAGCTAGATAGACTCTCATGTGGTATCAGTCAGCCCAGGTCAATTGATTTTTGCAAAGCTGTTCTGACTTCAGCATTGCCAATTGTTGCAGCCGCTGTCAAATTCATTGTAGGTGGAGAACCACAAAGCAGTTGTTCCACATGTTCTTGAGCTTCCTCTATTTGGTTGGCTGTAGCATTCTTTATTCTTTTTGCCCTCCTGTTCTGCTCATGTGTGTGCTTTCTGTCCCTTATTCATGCACAGAAGTGATATCATGCTCCTCCCTTGATTCTCACAGTCCATCTATAGTTTAAAGAGTGATTTCAGACCTTGTTTTTCACTATGAATATCAGAGATATCCTATGATTACAACGGAGAATTTTTCTGAGGGTGGAAAGATATGAGGATGTATTTATACAAATTAAATTTAATGTAGCTAATGAAAAGATTGTTTTAGATATGTAATTGTCCAAGATTCTTTTCCCTCAGAAGACAACTGGGTTTTGGGATCATAGCATGTTTCTCCTCCAAACAAGCTTTGTTCACTTAGTCAGAGGAAGCTACCTTTTGAATTTGTGGTGATTTGGAATGTTGTTCTTTTTCTTGGGCTGATGACAGGTAAAATTATGAGTGGGAACATCCCTGTGAATTTCTATTAAAAATTAAGAAATAATTCAATTGTCAGTTTTCAGAGAATTAATTCCATTGCAGTAGAGTCAGCACAAAATGTAGACTGGGGATTGCACATGCTGTACTGTTCTTGTGTGTGACTCTTCCAGTACTATCATATTGAAGTAACTGAGACAGGCAATGATTCATACGGAAATTGTTCTTGGGATATTGCACAAACCTTTAAGAGATGGAAATAAACATATTTTCTCACTGAAATCAACACATATTTTCTCAACAAGTAAGCTTACAAGTAAACACAGGCAGACTATTTCTTGAAGGACGTGTATGCACATTTTAATTTCCCTTACTCTTGTCTATGTTTCCACTTCAGCAATCAAGATTATGACTCTCTGAGGGCATACTTCTTTTGGGTTAGATTTGTTGTTTGCTGCTAGCTAGTGTCTTCTGTGGAAACACTATGCTAGAGAGTTCTTAGAGTGCAGTGTTACAGGCATGGAAAGATGTCTAAAATGATGCTTGTCTTTTGTTGGCATCAGTTTGGAGCCCTGTTAATCTGCTGAAACTCGGGTAGTGATTTCTTCTGGTTTTGGTCATGTATTTTTAGATAACAATTTCAGTTAAAACAACAGCTAAAAGAACATGTGGTTCTGTCTAAAATGTTTGCTAAAAAGCATTTTCTAATAATACAATCTCCAAACAAAATCTAAAAACTTGTCAGATTGTTTTTGGGCATAAACACAGTATATTAAAAATTTCTAAATTTGGTAACACCTAGTGTTGCAGATACAAAAAAAAAAAGCAGAAAATCATGGCGCCATGAGGTTTTGTAGTGTTGCAAAGGAACTCAATGGCGTGGATACAAATCATAACCAATAAGGAATCAGACAAACATCTACACAATAAAGACCACAAACCAAAATGAAGTGAAAGAACATATTTTCCGTCCAACTAAGAAAACTACCAAAGATAGATTTATTTACTTTTCTTTCCTAATATGGAAGCTATCAATCTTTACTACAAAGAGCTTGGAGTTTTCCTCCAAACCTTCCCATGGGACAAAGGTTTAGACCAGCCCTATGCATTAAGAGATATGATAGAAATAGGGAATTGGGCAGAATATCCATGTCCAGTGAGGGTCAGTGCTGGAAATACTGAAGCTGAATGCTTAGGGCCAGTTACCAATGAACAAGCAGCCAAAGAAGTTGCACAGAACACAGGCAGCAGCACAGCAGAAGTAAACTGAAGAAATCTGTTTCCCTGTGCTTCCTCATCTGAACACATTCATCTGGCATTCTTCCTCTTATCCAGACTATTGCTGTATTGTAGTCTTACACAGCTGCCCTTAGCCTAACAGGCTGGTAACAATTTTTTGGGAATTGCAGTGAACCTTCTCATGTGTGCTGCTGTGTCTGGACTCCTGTGGGCACTTGATGCTGCTAATTCAAACCTAGTTCAAGTACCTGTGGGCTGCAGAACAGGAGCCCTTGAGACATAAGCCATGCTGGCAGGGCTGGTCTTTGTTTTTTCGCTTGTTTCTTCCCTTTTGTTGAGTCACAGGTATTGAAGAAATGCACTTGCAGCAGTTCCAAATCAACATTGTGGGTTATTCAGGTGTTGTCATTGTGGGGTATAGGAAGATTTCTGATCAGTCAAGGCAAACTGGAATCCAAAAATCCTGGGACTTGTCATTTTATGGTATGTCCTAAAGTTGACATGCATTTTTGGAGACAGGTGTTTCCACAAGACAGGTAAAGCTGAAACTAAGGTGTGGACCAGGGCTACTACCATGTAGGATGGAATACAGAACCTGTGTATAGGTCCTGCTCTGTACATAGCAGAGTACAGTCAGTCTTACTGATAGAAGGGCAGGAAGCATGCTTAGAGGATGAAATCAGTTAAGGTTGAGAAAAATTGGAGTCTTGTAACATTTTTGCAACTTCTATTTTTTTTAACATTTCAGCATTGTCCACAGTCTAGTTGGATATTAGTGGAAGGTCTTATGTTTTAAGTAACTGAGTACTGTTGGAGTATATACCATTTTAAAATACTGTTGGCTGTACATAGAGATATACACCAGCAATTTTTTCATATATTCATAACTAATGTAGTTAATTTGTCTGATTTTGTTGTGAATGTTACTGTTCTTGGTGTCATGGGGCATTTGGAGTGGGAGGAGGACAGTTGAAAGACAGATTGGATGATGAGAAACAATTACAGCAAGTTTCTCCCAGCAAAGGCGTAACTACTGTTAAATTTCCTAACTGACATATCTCCAAGCTTGATGCCAGACAAAATTTTCAAAGCAGCAAAAGCATTTTATGCTCTGAGTTTTGCTCTGTGAATTGATTTGTCCCACTCAACAAGAGATACTCTAAAAATATATCCTATGCAAAGGAAAGATAATTTTTTTTTTCAGTAAGATAACTGTCATTCAAAGAACTGGGGTCACCATTTGGTCTGCAGAAGATTTCCTGTGGAGATGTCCAACCTAATCTAAATCATTCATGTAACCTCTACAATGCACGCAATTTTGCATTCATACAGCATTCTCTTATACAGCAAAATCATAATAATAATTCACAGACTTACATGGAGAGGAACTCCTCATTAAGTGACAGCAGGACCATCTTTTAAGTGCTTTTATAGAAAAGCTAGCCAAAGAGATCTCACTCAATTTTAATTCCTGGACTTTTGTTTCTTCTGAAGGAAACGCGCTGTAGCTCAGATGTGTAGTCAGTAGCTGCAAATGCCTCAGTAGCTCCATTATTCACATGTGACTTCTGAACATTTATTTTCATCTGTAAAAATGCATAAGTTCTCTAGGAAGTGACATCCATATGATAGTCTAGAGGGTCTAGTATACAAATACCTTTAATACACAAGATTTTAAAAAAATAATTGGAAAATTTTGACTTCTGTATCATACAGAATAAAATTTGGTTTTGTCAGTGAGTCTATAAGTACAGCAAAACAGATCTTAATTAATTGTGAATTCCAAGAAATGTGGAAAACCAAAGCAAAATAAGTAAATAGAATTTAGTTTACCTTGTATGTCATAAAACATCGAATGAATTATGCATGCTTGTTGCAGTTTTTCAGGAACACAGAATGCTGACTACACTACATGTTCTCAGTCATCAAATCCAGATGTTGCTGGATTACAAACCTCAACTTAATTCTTTTTATATTAAACTCAATTTTAAAAGTCATTAAGCTTCATGTTTCCAGCAAAACTTTTAAGAGGCAGTCCTGTCTTACCTTGCCTCTTGTTTCACCGAGTTGGAATAAATGACAAGACTCCAGTGAGACCAGAGAGATGAGTTTTCACATTGAGATACACAAACCTTTGTTTTCAAGCGATGTTGTAACACAGACAGAAAATAACTGGGTTACAACACATCAGATTGTTTCTTTTTCCAGTGCTTTATTTGAAGTGTTTAAAGCTTAATAAATCTCAACAGTAGTAGGGTGACAGAGAGTGAAACTGTCTGAATGGACTCTTGATGGCAATTTCATAATCACTGAGCTTTTAATTATTGAATCTTACCATACTTAAAAAACAAGTTTTTTCTTCATTAAACAATTGATCAGGGACTTGATGCAGGCAACTCCTTTGTTATTTTACCTTGAAGTAGTTAGACAATGTATTTAGAGAGCTGAAAGTAATGGAAAAAAGGTATTTTCTGTTTTGTTTTTCAGATTATACTGCAGAGGTCACTTACTGCTTTCTTGCTAAGCATGTGTTAGCAGTCTGTCTCAGGAAGCAGTAGGGCCTTCGAGTGTGTTTTGCAGGATGGGAAGGTTAATTTTCATGTCTACATATAGTTTCAGATCTTTACAATGAAATCTATGTAAATGTTAGAGCTGAGAAAATCTATGACATTCTC
This sequence comes from Cyanoderma ruficeps, assembly GCA_008694505.1. Classification (NCBI taxonomy): domain Eukaryota; kingdom Metazoa; phylum Chordata; class Aves; order Passeriformes; family Timaliidae; genus Cyanoderma; species Cyanoderma ruficeps. The sequence goes on along the minus strand of VZDJ01000187.1, from coordinate 1,964,913 downwards.
TATTGAACTTCAATTAGCCTCTGGATGTTCTAATTCAAGGCATTTTGAGGGTGAAACATGTTGCTCATTTGATGTGCAGGATGATTTTGTGTATTTGTTGATAGTGTTGGCATGCATGGTTGTCTTTGATACTATTTATTTAATAGTACAATAGCTTTTTATTTGTGTAATAGTTCTAAATAAAAAATAAATGCACTGTAGTTAAGATAGTATTTAAGGTGCAGTCATTCCTCAGAAATGAACTTCTTCAGAGAGTGTCTGTTATGAAATATCTCTGAGGTTAGATGTGATTTTTGTCTTACATTGAAGTAGTAATTATTAAGTTAAATATATATCTAGTTCCTGTTCCGCATTTCAGTTCAGATTTAGTTGTGTTCTTTCTCATTTAGTTAACATGTGATCCTTGTTCTTGACACATGCTTAAAAGTGGATTCAGTGACAAGATCAAACTCTGAATTTGGTTCTTGGCTTGAGTAAGGGGTGCAGTAATATGCCTCAGTACCATCCACAGGCCCTCGTAATTTCATATTCTTTCTGTGAAAATGCAGTAGAATTTTGTCATTTTCTAGAGATTATGCTGGTTCATCTCTAGGTATATCTTTAATATTATTTTCCTTTCTGTGTTAAGTTTCAACTTATTGGAGGTATTTAAAATCCTCTTTCAAAGGAATTTGGAATATAGAGAGATGTTATCTAAGCAAGAATTTAACATTACACTGAATTACATTTAATATCACATTACATTAACATTACATTTAAAATATTTATGTTTTAACCTGGAACGTCAGAATTTCATCCACAGACAAAATTCCCATGTCCATTTGAAAAAGGGACTCCAAAGTAAGGACAAAAGAATCTTTTATATTATACGGTGTATATTTCCTATGTGATAAAGAAAAAAAAAGGAAATTGCAAGTTAATTATCACAGTAATTTGTGTTTGTCTTGTGAATAGTGTGTACTTTCTAACTTCATGTGGGGATCATTCACTTAAGCATGCCAGATGCAGAAGTGAAGAATCAGTGAAGCCTCAGAGCAATCCTACCATGGTGCACAAGAGATGCTGATGCCAAGGATGGGGCAGGGTGGTGAAACACAAAGCAGAGGACAGAAGTGGCCATGGCTTACTTAAGATTAAACAAAATCTTTTCACCAGGAGAAAATTTACCATTTTTGCTAATCAGATTGCAAAAGATAAAAAAAAGCATGAGTGATTTAGTGACCCTCTCAGTGCATTAAACAGTGAATTATGTTTTGTGTCACTCTATTCATTGAAATTGTTGAAAAACTGAATCAGATCCAAGCAGCTGTGAGCACTTAAAAACATCTTCCATTGTCTCTTGGATTTTACAACTTCACTGCTCCACTTTCATGGCTTTTTTTTAATATGAAAAATAGAAAATCTTGTGGGTTGGAGCTGTAAATAATGATGTATCAATAATAAGCTACTCTATATGCCATAATACTCTGGATTAGTTTGTATAAATAATTGTTCTTCACTTAATGTAACATGCATACAATTAAATTTTAAAAATAAAAAAAATAAAATGTGCTGTCACACATCACAAGTTAAAGGCATTCTAAATATATGGCAGTAAAATACCTGTTTTCTAGCTAGCCATCCATTTTGCTCATATTGTTCTTGTGTTCTGCTCTTCATAGATATCCTTGTGTATTTTTATCCCATCAAAAGAAACTTCTGCAAAATTATGCATGAATAGTCAGCTTTATATAGTGTTGTGCACTAGAAAATCCTGGTGTTTTTTAGTGGAAATGTTTTCAGAACAATGTTTTCAGAGAGAAAGGTAGCTTCTTGCAACTAATCCATCAGTTTATCTGTAAATACTGTCCTGTAAATATATAATGACAGAGGGAAAACAGTGCATTATGCTGAAAATCAAGGAAAAACGAGACTAATACCTCTTTCAATTCCATTAGCTGCTTGTTGTCTCACATAAAAGAGGGACCACCCCATTAAAAATGGGGGGGAAAAAATCCTGAATATTTTCTTTAAGTGTGATCTCAGCAACAGTAAACATTTTCATATCACTTCTAAGTTGAGAGTATCATAAAAAAATGAGAAATGTTTTACAGGAATCACTCAGGTTGGAGAACATGAGGGAATGTTTTACTGTGCTGAAGACCTGTGTGTCAAGGAAGAATTTTATATTTCTGTAACATAGTGTCATTTCCATAACACTGGTATAATAAAATAAATTGCAAAAGAGAGCAAGACAGTCTTGTTTTCCTCATGGTTTGTTGCAGGAACAAAAATAGGTCTAAATAATGTATTGTAGAGTGTCAATTACCTGGGCAATTTCACACTGGTTTGTTGCACAGGGGATGGTACCAGCCATGTTCTAGGAAGAAGGCACCAGAAACTATACTACAGGAGAATCATCTTAATAGAGTATCAAGGCTGTAATTCTTTTAAGACCAGGAAAAGCAACAGTGATATGGGTAGATCAAACTGTTAAGGAGAATTGATGTTACACAAGCCTGGGAAACATATTCAGGAAAAAAGTGATTTGATGGAATGAGACAGGAGGTGAATTCAAAGGTGTTGCAATGTGTGTAGATGTACAGAACATGGGGGCAGCTTTAGCAGCTGCACACTTTATGAATGTGAGAACTGAAGCCCAGATGTCAGGAAGGCAAGAACAGTGATAAGCACTTGGGTGAATATTTTCACTAGTTGGATGGAGTGACATATATTCTTAATTAATTCCAGTATATATTTTACTCTGTGATGATAATATATTTTGATCCAAGTGTATAGAGCTGTAGGCTTGTAGCATTCTAAAATATGTTAAAGTGAACTCACACTGCACAGCAATGGAAGCAGTTCCGAAAACTAATGCTACCATCTTGTGTTCCAGGACTACATTTAGTCATCATGTTTTTTTGTGGGGAGAGTCAAAATTTTTCAGAGGCAAAATCAGAGACGAGAGAGTTGTAAACATACAGCATTTGCATTAAAATAGGAGTGCAATAAGTATTTTCTCCTTATTTGTTTCTTCTGTTTACAAATAACGGAGGACATTAAATCTTGCAATGACACATGCACTCAAGTTTTAAGGCCAGCACAATTTTTTTAAGGTTACAGATGTGATGCCAAATTTCCATTTGGAAAATAAAGGCTGCCTCAGAACTGATCTTGAAAGCCAGGGTGACTTTTAAATCCCTTGCATAGTTCCTCTGGAAGTCTAAAACCTGCTCTTACACAAGCATTTTCATCAGCATGCTGTTTCTGTGCACTGTACTTCCTATTTCCTTAAGCCAGGGCCCATGCTATCAAATGATAAGACTTCTCAAAAAAACATTTTAAAAGAAAATGTTGGGATGTTTTAATGCCTTCCAGACATTTAATATATTTTTAATTGACCAAGCCTTTCTATATGTTATTTTTATAAAAATACATTTAAATCATGATTGAATTTTTTAAAAAAAAGGAATTTAAAAAATGGCAGCATCAAGAAAGCATCTGAGAGCAAAGCTGTAACTAATTATTAGGAAGAATTGTCTTCATCAAATGAGGTCAGTTTCTGTTCCTTAATGGTAGCAGGTATTCCTGCTGTGATTTCTTATACTGTGATATTCTTGGCAAACTAAAATTTTACTTGCCTTTTTGGCCAAGGTATGTCCCTTTGAACTCAGACTAGAAGCTGTTGTTCCTGCTTTCCCTTTTAAAGTCATGCCCTAGGAGAAACTGCAGTTTACAAACCTCGAAAACACAGTTATACTGGGCTGGAAAATGAACTTGTTCTCTCTTTTTTTTAAAGTAAGCTCTTTTTAAATGTTTGTTCTAGTAAATCTATGGCTTCTGTTTCTTACAGATTTTTGAGTGGACAAATACCAGATATAAATCATCCAACACTAATCAGTCTGTTTAAGCATGGAAGATTTGTTCTCATGTATCAGGTGTTTTATTTCTGAAAAAAGTGTTCTAGAAGGAAAAATGCAGGTCTCATAATACTTTTTTTCTATTATCTGTTATTGCAGTGGGACATTTATTTTTAAATTATCTGAGGAATAATTTTTCTCTTAAAAGAACTTCACAGAGAATTTTCACTTTCAAGCACTCCTTTATCAAGCTTTTGTGTGGCACTGTTAAACACAGCCACTTACATGGTCCAGATGTTCACAGTGGTTCCACTTGTCTCCTGATGCAAGAGCTACTACGTGCTCTGACATGAGATTAGTTTCCAGCAACTGAACTGAACTTGACTCACACTTAAAACAACAAGGAAGAGAATATGTTTTAGAAAAGGCTAGTTCTGTATGGATGCTGTATAGAACAGTATTACTTCCTCTTCTTCTTTGAGAGAATACCTTCAGTGGGGAGCAATGAAATGCATGAGGGTCAGAATTCTATGACCAGGTTCTATCAGGTATTCTACATGAAGAGGGTTTAATGTTTAAAACAAAATGTACTTACCTGAAGACATTTGATGTTATATGGGATTTTGATTTAGCAGAATGATATGGCAATATACTGAAATCAGTGCAAGCTGTGTACCCATTGCAATATACTGTGGGATCATAGTACAAATCTCATTCTCACTATTGGCCTTCCTGCTCACTGTTATGATGCTGAGCACTCCCTGGTGCTGGGAGGGAATATGTGTGTTAAAGCCTGCTTAAGCCCATTGTTCTGTTCAAAGTTAATTTTGTCAGTTATTCAGTTTATATACTCTCTTTTGGGCTGAGCTACATATGCACTTACCCCTTGGTCTGACTCAAGAAGTCATTCACACTCTCCTGATTAACTCAGAGATAAACATTTCCACAAGCAGTAAATCCACTGAACTGATTCAGGCATTTATCTAAAACTGGCTCTCCAGTCCCTCTTGGGTTCAGTTTTCTTTGCAGCAGCTGTGGTCAGTCATTCCCTACATTCCTTGCTCAGCTTCATAAGTACGTCACCCTTGCCCATCACACCTCTTTTTGGGGTTTACTGACCAGAAATCAAAAGGTAATTTTTTTTTTAACAAACAAGTTTCTTTAAGAAAAGCAGGTTTTGAAAAGAAAAATGAAAAATGGACTAAATAAAGATAAAAAGAGAAGAAAAAGAAAAGTGAATATATGTACGTGCACAGAAGTGTAAAGACAGTCAAATGAATAAGATGCAGCCTTCATACTGTGTGCAAAGGTAAAGAAGTGAAAGGGAAGTCTGTGCTTTGGTTTATGCATTGTGATGATCCATTCATAACAGTCGTCCCTTAGGTTCTGTGTGGGAAAGCCTGAAAAACTGCCAAGCAACATTGTCACATTGCCCACCTTTAAAAGAAATGTAATTGTAGAGCAAGTTGTGAATCAGAAAGCAAGTTTGAATTGTTAAAATTACTTCCTGTGGTGTACTGGAGTGTTCACTGTCACCATCTCACCATTCTGTAGAGTAACAGAGGCTTTTGTTGGTGTACATAAACAGTTTTATGGTAGGAAGCAGGCCCAAACTCATGATTTGGGACATGTGATAATCATTCAAAGTATGCTGTGTGTCTGTCATGTCCACTCTATCAGTGAAAACCATATCATCAAGATTAACTTACTTATGCATGTATTTGGTAAGAGTTGTTCTCATGCTAAGCTTGAAACCTATTGCTGGCTCTTCAAGTTACAAACTTTACCTTTATTAGTGAGCCTCGTTCAGTCTTTTTGCCGAGTAAGCGAGGTGTCTTCAAAGTCACATCTTACTGGATTATATACAGCAGTTCCATGAAGGTTTCATAAGACATTCTTAAAGTTTACACAGGTAATTTAAGGACTGAAAGTCTTTATTGTGTAAATCCTAAAAATAGACACTTCTACTTCTGTCCAAATGTTTAATTTATAAATTTAGATTAAAATTCTTATTAATTTTCTATGCCATGTAAAACAAGCATCTAGGAAAGTTGCTCATGAAAATTATGCCATGAGGAAGTTAGAGTAAACTGTTTCAATTTTTTAGAAGATGGAGTTACTTCTTAGAAAGGTTGCATTTGGTTTTCCTTTCATGTTCATAGTATGAGAAAATATGAAGCAAAAAAGATTTTTATTGCATAAAACTTCATATCCAATTTTTCATATTTTCTCCTCAGTAGAATCATTTAGACCTCTTCAATACTAATTACATACAAACTATTCAAGTTGGGTTGTTTTTTTTTTTCTCTTTCTAGATTACAGAAAGAAGGTTAAATGAAGAGAAAAAAAGTTGTGATTTTCTCAAATTTATGACTTTCTGCTTTTTATTTAACACTGTGCAGTTTTCTTTTCCATCAGTGTCTTTTCCTCTTCATGCATATTTTTACAGACAACTTTCCCCTTGATGGTGTTGCCTTTAAAAACAAAAGAGGGGATTACAAGATTTTATAAGTATACTGACAGTAGTAGTGACCATGTTACAATATGACGTAAAATATTTTCCTTTACATTTTAAACGATTTTTTTATATGTGACTTATAAGTAGAAAAAGAAGACATGGGAATTATTTGTCAGCTTTTACACTAGAAGAAAGCATCCTTGAGTTTGGAGCTGCCTTGTTTCATAAACTGTTTGGAGTAGTGGTAGCCTGCATATGCTTTCATATGGTTTGAAGCATTCTGCATAGCTTAGTGTAAAACTGACAAAAAGAATTGTTCACAGATATCAAGATAGTGAAAAGGAAGTGAAAGACAAGATGGAAGTATAGACAAAGTAAAAAATACTAGTCTTTAGCCTGTATGTGTGAAGTCATGGCCTTTGATGCCACTGAGGAAAGTGGCCAGAGAATGGTAAGGGCCAGTACTCTGAAAATCCCAGAACTGTTAGGGTTGGAAGGGATTTCTGGAGATCATAATTTCATTTCAATCCCCCTGCAAAAGCAGGTTCACCTAGAGGAGGTGAAAAAGAAACACATCCAGGTGGGTTTGAATGTCTGCAGTGAGGGAGACTCCATGATCTCCCTGGGCAGCCAGTTCCAGTGCTCTGACATCCTCAATGTAAAGAAGTTTTTCCTCATGTTGAGGTGGAATTTCTTGTGTTTTGGTTATGGCCATTGCTCCATGTCCTGTCACTGGGCACCATGGAAAAGGGTCTGGCACCATCCTCTTGGCACCTGCCTTTGAGGTATTTATATTCACTGATGCGATCTCAGTCTTCTCTGGGCTAAAGAGGCCCAGTTCCTTCAGTCTCTCTTCGTAAGAGAGATGCTCCAGATCACAAGTCACCTCTGTATCCTCCTCTGGACCCTCTGAAGTAGCTCCTTGTCTTTCTTGGGGCGCAGAACTGCACATGACACTCCAGATGTGGCCACACTAAAGCTGAGTGGAGGGGCAGGATCACCTCAGTCAGCCTGCTGGCAGTGCTCTTCCCAGTGCACCCAGGATACCACTAGTTCTCATGATCAGCTGAGTAAGCTGAACATTAGGACTGATGAGGAAAGAACAGAAGACCACAGAAAACCAATTCTGTTGGTCTTCTGCTAAACCATAGTACAATAGTCCTTTTGACTATAGCCATTTTTGTCTGAAAGCCTGTAGTAGAAGAGTAAGGAAGGTATGCAATGGGACATAAGGTGGCAAGTCCCTGTAAATGGCCTCTGCCGGAGGAGTCACTAAATTCACTAGATCTTCTCAGTTGATCATTGCAATTGCTGACAGAGATCTAGGAGGGCATGAATGACTTTGAATAGATGAATAGTACTTTGTATTTGAGTTAGAATAGCCCCTCTGCAAGTCTCATATGAAGAGAAATGTGTACTGTTGTAGGCAGCTCTTCAAATAACACTGAAATTATTTGCCATGACATGTTATAGACCCAGGCAGTTGCAGGTAAGAAGGAATACCCAAATTCAGAGAATAAATACTTTGCTGACTGTTAAAGTTGACAGTACTAATACAGCTAGCCTTTAGCTCAGGGCATCTCTACATCCCTCGTCAGCAAAGGTGAGGAATGGGCCGTGGGGAAAATTTACTTATTGTGTCCTCTCTGTATTCATCATGGAAGAAACGTTTTCCGTGTGGGCTGAATTTTAGAAGAAAATTAGTATTTTCCAGCACTTTTGCCATCCCATTCCCCTAACAGCCTCTTAGAGACCTGTGGACTCTTCAGACACTGCAAGAACTAAGAACCTAAAACTGTGTAAACACACATTCAAAAATTTTTTTTGTGATTATGGCATACATAGACACTCTCCATTTTTAGTCTTTCTCCCTGCTCTAAGGGTTTAAGTGCAGCAGTTTGTTTCAAGGTGTAATAGTCTATTCTGAAACACAAAATCGCATACTTACTAGTACGTACAAGTTAGTGTAGTTATTGATGTTCTCCTGAAAGCATGGATTTTCTAAGATGCACATAAATCATAGAATAACAAAAGATGTGAATAAAATTTATGCTACATTTGAGAATAATGCAAAAGATGCTGATTTGGTTGTATATCATTATTTTTTCTGATATGTGTTTGTGAAGATACAACACACACACAGAGGTATAGGTATATTTGACCTCACTGTTATATCTCTCACTTTAAAAGAGAAAAATAAATATTCCTGGGCTTTGCATTTGGTGCGTGAGGTTTCTGATTGTTAACTGTCTTGTTTTGATTACTACTGTGGTTAAGAGCTGCTGATTCAGAGACAACTGATAAAACTTGTTTTTCTTGGAAGTCATCTGTGACTCTCTTCAGAACAGCTTGTACTAATTAGACTTTGAAGTGTCAGGTTAGCGAAGACTTTTTTGTCCGGCTTTTTAAGAAAAGCATCTGGTCTGCTAAAAAAATAATCATAGATTAGTAATCAAGTGCACTTAAATATTATTTTTATGCTGACTAGCCTATTGATTTGCCAGTTCATTTTAAATACTTTTCAAAATACTTTTTCCTGTAAAATATTTATGTGTGAATCAAAACCAGATTGGGCATTAAATTATGTTTCTGTTGTAGTGGCTTGTGGGTTTTGTGCACCACTGATCATTCAAATGAAGATCGTGCTATTGGAAGTTCTGAATAAACTTAGCTAATACTATGACAAAATAACTTCATTGTGTTGTGAAACCAAGGAAGTTCAGAGGAAAATAAATTTAAGTGGGAAAAGTAAGTAATTTGGGTGGTTAGACTTCCAGAATATTAACTCGTATTTTTACAGTGCTCACTGTAAAAGGAAAAGAACAATTTTATAGCCTTTTAGAATGTAGTATTACAGTCATACCTACATGTTTTATGGTCACTGTGAGGAAGACCAGTGTTTGGAAGTTTGACTGCATGTCTCTTACTGTGTTTCTGTTTGGAGTTTTCTTACTGTGGAGTTTTGTTTCCTGGGGGCAATGCTGACAGTAGCCTTTTAAACATAGGTAGTGGGTTTATGTCACAGGCAGCTGACCATGAATGAGTAGGTAAAGCTAATAGACTTGTTCAGATACTTTAGCTGGTGAGGTGTTAAGTGTAACATAGGGATGTCAGCTGAACTAGCACTTTTCAACAGATGGGGTGTAGAAGTGCATCTAATTTGAAGGAGTATGTGGGTTGGTGATTTGATGAAGATGGAGTAATAAACTACTGCTGTGAGTTGGGAAAAGTTCCCCTTTTTTTGCAGCAGCATTTATTTCATTTGGATATTTACATGTTTGATGAGAAAATGTACTCCCTTATGTGGTTCTTCTCAGGTACAAAGCTACAGCTTCACTCTTTTAATTGATGTGGCATGTATTCTCTTCTGAATTGACTTGACAAAAAGTTATCCACGGAGGGAAGTAATTTGAATATATTCCATCCCACATGTCAAGCTTTTTTGTTTGTTTGTTTCGAAACGTAGCTTTTTATAGATAAGTAATTGTATCCTTCCTTACATTGTCAGTGAGATGAAGTTACTGATTTCTAGCCAATACTTTTCAGTGTTTAACACTAAGTGTTTTAATTTGAAACTGTGTTGAGGCTATGGGGTTCACTAGGAATATCTTAATCATAACAAAGGAGCAATTGTTCATTGATTTCTTGTTGTTTGGGGGTGGATTTTTTCCTTAATTGTCTTTGCTTTTGTTTTTAGTGTGGATTTAAAAATTCTTGGAGCAGTTCCAGCTGTGTTAATAAACCACAGGAAGCTGCAGTGTACATAAATATATTTAAAAAAGAAATTCTGTCTCTTACCTAATGCACAGACAAGAGTAGCTGCTTACTGAAATCAATTTCTTTGTCATGTGAAATTCATAATCAAAGACATGAGACTAGTTCACAGCTAGTAGTTGGCTGATTTACACCCAGTAGTTGCTGTTCCATGTGGCTTGCACACATGAGTTTGAATTTGTTTAATAGGGGAGGTCATAAAGCATTAATTGCTTTTGATGCTTTCAAACATTTCTGAAAGGAGCAATCTAATTTAATCTTAATGAAATTTTAATCTTATGTTTTGTCTGCCAATCTCATAAAGTTCTAGCATAATCAGTTTTCTTCAAAGAATTCCAAGTACGAAAATATTTTTGGTGATCTGTGAGGATATATATGAGCATTACTGGAGTATTAGATGAGTATTATATGATCAATATATGAGTATTATTGAAAATCCCTAATAATGCTGACTGCCTCTTTTGCAGAATAGGTGTGAAACTTGAAAAGTTTTTAATTCTTTGGGAGTAAATGGGCGGGCAATTAGAATAGACAGCAACTGGTAGTACTCATGTTGTTACATGAAAACCGTCCATTTTAGAGGTCAGAAGAAGGTTAGGGGACTCCTTTTCACTTGAGAAAGCTAGAGATTATTGCAGTTTTCTGTTGGTACTGAGCATTGTCAGGAAGAGGGAGGTTTGGGAATTCTCTTTCTGTAGATTCCAGCAAGTAAGTTTTGTCGAACTGAGACTAGCCATCGACATGACTGAGCTCCAGATGGCAACTCTACACCACACAGCTTCTTGCTCTCTCCCCACTCAGTGAAATGGGAGGAGAGAATTGCAAGGATAAGAGTGAGAAAAGCAGTGGGTTCAGATAAAAAGAGTCCTAATTGAAATAAATTACAATAATAATGATAAAGCCTGGCCAGTCCCTGAGCATCAGCCCCCTGGCAGCCTCCTGCCTAGTCTTTTTGCCAAGCACAGTGCTTCAGGGTGTGGAAATCCTGCTCAGCTGGGCTCATCTGTGCTGGCTGTGCCCTTGCCAGTGTCTTGCCCAGCTATCTTGGTGTGAGGTGGTGCCAGGAAGAAGAGAGGTCTTGAATCTGTATTAGAACTGCTCAGCAACAAGTAGCACCTTGTGTGTTACTCTCACTGTTTTCACACAAACCCGAAACACAGTTCCTTACCTGCTACTGTGAGAACAATTAACTCTATCACAGCCAAAACCAGCACAGCAAGAAAAGTATTTATAAATGTTTTGCATTATGATGAAGGATCACTCCCAGCACTTCATACTGCTGTGCTGGGTTTTGTCTATGGCAAGAAAGATTTTTCTAATTTTTTTGACCAATGTTTAAGTTCACTGATGATGGCTGAAGTCAGGACCCTGATGTTCACTTATTCTGACATTGTTACCAGCTGTACTACAAGATACAGCATTAAAGGTCTTTCTATCTTTTTCAGTTGGGTCAACAAATCTTAAAAGAAGACACATATAATTGTGGAACTACAAGGCACAAAATGATTTTAGAAATAGGCTTGGTTTTATTTCAGCCATTGCAGCATAACATTTTTGAAATAAAGCATTACATTTCAGAGCATTTCTTTTCTGATTTTTTATTCAAGTTAGTATAAGTGATACCTATATTTAGCGTGAGGTCTCATTCGAAGGACTACATTTTTTTTTTTCTTTGACCATATTTTGCTTTTTCTTTTGTATCCCAGATGGCTGTTCCCTACTTTGGAAACAAATAGTAGAAGTTGTAATACTCGGCCTTGTTCAAATTTAATTTGTCGTTGTTTTATTTAGTCTTGGACAACATTTTTTTGTTGTAAGTTGCATCCAAAAGCTTTCAGCCAGTTCTTTTGAGGGCAACACTCAAAAGTTGGCAGAAGAGTGATGGGGTTACTACTACTTGTGGATGAAGCATTGTGCTCACAGACTGACAGATACTTGGACTGGAAGAAGAACAACTTACCTTATTAACTTGGAATGATAATTATGACTTAATTTCAAATACTGACAAACGTTTCAGACTTGACCTTTACATGCAAATATCCAGCAAACACGCTAAACTGGAGGGCACCATTCCATTGAAAGGAAGTTCCTGGAAAGAAGGGCAAACACTTGAAACAATGTTTTGATAGCTTACTCCAAATTTTCAAATGACGAGAGATGACAGTTGTCCCTGCTAAATGTGTTTGTCGTCTGAAAAATTTACCGTTACTCAAACTAAGCTTCATGTTCCTCAAGCTTTTACAGCTACAGACACTCAACTTCTAAGAAGCTGAACTTGAACTCAAAACCCTATCATTAAGGCTTCATAGGGTTTTTTGAAAACTAAGGTATTATGTAGTAAAGGCATTATGGCCTCTACAATAAATATGTTTGACAGGCTGCAGTCTCCTATGAACTCTTCTGGGATATCTGACTCTTCTAAACATTTTTACAAACCACCATCATGCTGAACGCTTTATGAGTAGTGGCAAATGTAGGGGCACAAGCTCTGTGCTTTGCACTCTGTTCTTCTAAGTCTGTCAGAGGAAATACCTGTTCAAACTTGTGCCCTATTAACGCAGACATTTATTTTCTTTTACAGCAGCACTGACATTCATACATGTGTTCTTTCTATCACGTCTCATTAAGGTACCAAGCAATGCTTTTAAAGAATGCATTTCCTGTACATTGCAGTCCATGTAATCATTACTGTGAGATAATATTACCCCTGGTTGCAAATCGAGTGAGTAAACCTTTGTCAGGTATCTCTTTACATACTTGGATGGCTCTGACCACAACAAGGTTTCAGTCTTGTTTGGGTCTAATCATGCTGTAAGTAATATATAAAGTTAGTAATAACAAAAAATAATTAAATGTGGTGGTTGTGTTTCCTAGGTATAGCATACCTGAGTGGAATGTGCAGTGAAAAACGAAAATGTATAATTGCAGAGGACAATGGTCTGAATCTGGCTTTTACAATTGCCCATGAAATGGGTCACAAGTAAGTATGTGGATATTAAAGCCTCGTATTCGTTTCCATGTAATACTAATATGATTTGATTCTTTCTATAAGGAGGGGATTTAAATTAAATAAAAAAATCAAAAAATAGAGTTTCTGTTAATACTACTACTACTACTACTACTAATAGCATCGATTGATATATTGTATGCAGCTTATGCAAATGTTTACTACTTAAAGTAATAAAAAAATCTTTATAGCTGTGAAATAAATAGATTAACTGGAAAGACTGCCATTGTCTACGGAAAAACAGGTGCCCCAAGATGTTTTTTCTTTGCTGACTATGGTATTGTGTTACAGAACCAACTCTTAACAATTGTTGCCAGCAAACATTTTAATGAGATCATAAGTTGGAAGAGCTCTTATTTAATTTGGCTTTCTCAGGCTGGATCCCATTAAAGTGTAGAATAGTCACTGATCAATGCAACATTAATATTATTTTTCATCTTAGAAGAGGAAAGGAATGGCAAGATGAAGATGAAGGTAACTGTCTTTCACAATTGGGCAGAATGTTTTTACTTTTTTACTCAATTCAAATATTTCAATTTCAAATATTTCAACCCAAAGTGAAAAATTCCTATTTTGCAATAATAAAATCTGTTAATAAGAGTTGAACTTCATTCTTGGCTTTACTACTCATAAAGAAAAAGAAATAGAAAATGTCTTATTTTTAATGGAAATAAAAAGGAAGTATGTATTCCTCTGTCATTTTTTTCTACAGTGTCTGTGCCAGGTATTTGTATTTGTATTATAATGTCAGTTTCAGAGTGACAACAGAGAGGGATATTTCGCTAAATGTGTGGTTAGGGATCTTGGAAAAAACACTTTGAATTAAAAGGGATTTGGTTTAAATTCGGTCAAAGATTTCTGAGAATGGAGATCTTAGCCTCTAATGTTGAAACATGAAGTTAAATGCAAGAAAAAATGGAAATTAAAATATTTGTATTGATTTTTTTCTGGATGCAAAATAAGAAAATACAAAGCAATTATTTAAAGACTGACATAAGTATAAGTTGCTGCATGAAGTTGATGTTTCTGGTTTTTTCCGTTTTTTGCATTTTCATAACTGCAGAAAAAAACTGGTTAATATAAGCCAGGCTTCTTGCATGATAATTGTGATAAAGAAAGACTTAAAAAGGAATACTTATTTGTGTTTTGTAGCTACATATAATTCTATTTCTATTTTTTGCTGTATATTGAAAAGGAAATTAGTAGAGGAAGAATTATTTTCTGTGAACTTATTCCTACGACAGTAAACCAAGAACAGGAGGAAAGAAACAATCACTGAATATGATCTGCAGTTAAGTTCAGTGGTAGAGTAAATCAGAAAATTGTTTGAGACAGATGTAAGTGCTGCTTTATGCCAACACAATAAAAGTATTTTTAGAGAATAGAAGCCTCTGCTGCAAAATTACTGTATTTGAAAAAGAAAAAAATCTCAATCAACAAGAAGTATATCTTACCCTCCATGAAAAATGGTGATGCGTAACATTCTTGCAAAATTATGGGTGGTGTGTTGGTTGTGCACTAACAAATTTGCAAATGTGGAATACTGATCTTTAAAAGTTTGTGTGGTTACATAGTGGTAAAGTTTTTGTCTTGCAGCAGACAGTCAAACCTATCTTTGACTTCCTAAGATCTTCTAGATGCCAAGCAGTACACAAAACAAGGTAGACAGAGAAGCTCACTGTTGCTGCTAGCAGTTCTTCCAAAACTGCAGCACAGGTCAGACTCTATAAATGGTGCTAAATTTGTTTGTGAACTTGGAATATCTTCATGGCTTTACATTGCTGTTGGACTGTGAAAGAGAAAGGACTTTGCATGAACTTCCTACAGGAACATGAAACTTATATTACTGATACATAAATCCTGGGGGAAAAAATTACAAGGCTACATAGGAAATTTCTGAGTTTTCAAATCCTTTCATACTAATTCAAGTAAACTTGGAAAAACAAATCATGATGGTATCCCAAACATCATATTCTCACAGAAGTAATGCCATTTGAATGTCCTTAGAGACATCTTCACAAATTCTCTGTGTGTAATGTAATAGATATTTTTTAAAAGTGGGAATAAAGAATAAATCAAATCTTGTGTCAGTGTAAAAGACAGGATGTTGATTTAACTAGACATTTCTTCAATAAATCTTCAAACTAATGAAGGCTTGTAGCAAACCACATAGTTTAAAGGACTACCACAAAAATGAAGGAATAGGTAGCCAGAGATGTATGAGCTGCTGCCACAAAAACTAACAAAAACCCTAAAAAATCAAAACAAAAAAACAAACAAAAAACAAAACAAAACAAAACAACAAAAAAAAAAACCAAACAAAAGAGGAGCATCTCCCAATGCAAAAGATGCTGAGGCGTAGAGACATAGATCCCTGCTTCATGATGGAGTCAGAGACTTAGCTGTCACAATGTGAAATAGGGTGGTCTTGCACCATGGAGCGTAAGGTGACATTTTAGAGACATTTGCTTTTTCTGCATGAATGTCTCTCTTTGCCCCCCAGGCCCTGGAAATTGCATAGAAGACAGTGGAAGTAGTTGAACCTTTGTGAAGAGGCAATATAAAAATGTTTGAAGACAAACATTTGAATGTAGATCCTATTGGAAAGGACTTGAGCAGATTCAAAAGTATCTAGAGTATCTCTTTCAGAGATTTGTCTTGCTCATTCTTAACTGCCCCAGAAGCAGAGATTAAATGTTCACCATACCGACCAGTCATAAATAGTTCTTTCAACACATCATCTTTCCTAGAAAATTTTCACTAGCTCTTTTTGAAACTTGAGGTCATTTAACCTTAATTACCTTGGGGGTTTTTGTGTATAATATAATCTTTAACCATTCTAGTGTGAAGACTTTGCTTCACGAAGGATAAAGAAAAAAACAGCTTTTTTCCCTTCTGTACAACAAATATTATTCTTGCCATAAATTATTGTACAAATAGATTCAAAACTTTTGCAATATAGATGCTGTTGATTTTCATTTTCTAAGAACATAAAGTTCTGATGTGTTCCTTTCACTGAACAAATTTTTCCTGATACCCAGCTTGAACCTCCCCAGCACAGCTCGAGGCCATAGCCTCTTGTCCTGTTGCCGGTTGCCTGGGAGAACAGACTCTTATATTGAATACATTCTGATACATGGATGTTTATTAAGTGCTGTGTTGGTTTTTTTTTTTAGTTTTTTTAGTTAAAAGAGAAATATTCTCAATGAAATACAGTGGTAGACTAAACCTTACTTTGCAGTATGAAATGTCTTTGTTCTAACCTTGTGTGTCTGAATGCAGATGATATTTTAATGACATTGAAATTTAATGTAAGTCAGCAGTTGATTTTTGAGCTCTCTCTGTGTAATCAGTCATTAACAGTTGTATCACATTAATAGATTTGATTTTATTAAACATATCCTATTTATTAAAATAAATTTACTTAGCAATTAGGTAATTACATAATGGGGTCGCATTACAGAGTAAAAACTAACAACAGTTAATTACAAGACATTGTCTCTGTGTGGAGAGCAGAGAGAAGAGTGAGAACTGAGGTTGACAATTCCCTGTGATTTTACTTAAATGATGGCTCTCTATGGGCTATGACTCTTTTTGAAGGATGAGAACTAAAGACTGGTTGTAAATTTCTGCATCTCAGAATACATTAATTAACAATTATTAAGTGCTCTAAATGTAGTTTAGAAGCTGCCTTAGACACTTAAAAGAGAGACTGGTGCTATTTTTCAGAATTAATTTTATACACATCTGCATTCTTCTTCTGAGAAGTATTTTTTGAAATATGAGATGTAACTGTTACTAAAATTCAGGATATTCTATGACATATTTGGTAGTGCTGAACAGGGAGTCTGTAGAATTTCTGAATCACCTATTTAGTTTATAAGCAAAAAGCATATATTCTTTGTGAATATATTAAAAAGTTGTATGAAATCCTGTGGAACTTGATAAGAGCTTTAAATGGGAGATAAGGAAATGCTAATGGAGAGTCAGTTACTCCACGTTTTTCTTATCACTGTCCAAAATATGATCACAGAACAGAATAGAATCCATAAGAGTTATAAAAGCAAGGGTCTGCCAATCTTTCTGAATGTGTTAGTAATGTGGAATAAGGAATATCATGAATGTAACAAAAAAAAAGAGCTGTCTGGATATTTACAAAGTTAAAGTAAAATTATACAACTGAATTTGTTTTTAAGGAGGAACAAGATTAGCACATGGAAAGAAAAAATATTAATTAGATTTGGTGGAAGACCTTATAACTTTAAAATCATCTAATATAATGAATATTTCAGGAGCAGTAGTGGTCACCTCTGCTGATGAAACTGTGAACAGGCAGCTTAATTTTAGTGAGGATCGGTAATTTAAAGCATTTGCATGTGACTTGTGGTCTTGGATGTTCAAAGTACTTGTTTAGCATTTTTGTTCCCTCATTGTTTGAGGGAACCTTACCAAATAATTAAACCTTACTTTATAACTGAGTGGATATGCAGATAGACCACCCACTGTTCACATTTTAATGACTTTTCTGTCTTAAGAAAGAAGGATAGAGAGGTTTAACAGGTTAGTGCATTGTTTTTCTCTTTCCTGAATACATATTGGTGGAGTAAACCTGTCGCCCTGAATTTTCTGCCTTCTGTCTTTGTTGCTGCAGATTCTGACACAGCTTCATCTAAACAATGTGTATTTTTAGAATGTTTACATACTTCTCCTCTGAGAGAAGTATGATTGATGGTGATGTCCACCATCCAGGTTAGAGAGGTGGCTCTGTGTACCAATCTCTTGACCTCTGTACAGATGTATAAAATGGAGTCAGATTTTGAATTTAAGAGGACTTGTTCCCTTGAACTGCTGCTGTGTGCCTGCTCATCTTTCTGTCCCTGAAGTGAGACACTCACAGCCTTGACAATCCACATAAACCAAATAAGAATTTTGAGTCTCTTACCTGTTACCAAGAATTTCTCAAAGGTTACCTTCAGCAGGAGAGGGACTAGGGGATTCACTTGAGAAAAAAATAGAGGAAGAAAACTCTTCCTGTCTTTGGTCAGTGACAGCAGCTTATGAATAATTTCTTAGGCATAGTGAAAGAGTTCCTCCTCTTCCATGTACCTTCCCGTTTTCTGGGACAGATTACAAAGACAGAGCTTTTAATTCCTACTGACTTACGACAAGACTAGCTTGCTTTTGAAACATATCAATATTAGGACTGTAATTGTTGATATCTGTATTAACTGAATAGATATCATTCCTGAAAATGTTCAGATGAACAAGCCATGATTTGAACCATACTGCCGAAATTACCTGTTTCCTTAGGAGCTTTCTCTTCTTACGTGCATTAGTTACCTTCTAGCCTTGCAGCGCATTGTACTGCTCCTACTTGTGCAATTATTTGATGATATTCATTTTGCATTCTGGAAAGCAGGATGAGTTTGTTGGTTTTGGGGTTTTTTTTTTAAATAAAGCAGAAATCAAAAAAGGGACATGTATTGAGATAGCATGTTAGGATAATTATTCCATTGATAATTAAGCTTTATTCAATAGTGGCCATAATACCACTAGTTCCATTCTTTCAGAACTTCTGCTTCCCAGCATCCTCACTCATGGGTCTCCCAGTGTCAGTGGAGGCTGTGCTGGCAACCTGTCCCCAAATAATCTTGCTTCCTTCTCTCTCCGACACAGCCCCATAGGCTGTTAGGGTATTGGATAGAAGGCACAGGGGAAATTCATGTCATTGTGGCTTTATTCCAGCTTCAGAGTCTCTCATTTCCCTCTGATTGTTTCTTTCTTAAATTTTTCTGTCCCTTTTGGCTAATGATCTAAAGTTGGATTTCTCAGTCCAAGATACATAGATGTGTATATTAATCTACCTGTAAGTACTATCACAGATATTGAGCTTTGCCTTTGTTGTCTGGTTTTCGTCACCACTGAGTTTTCTGGTCAAATCAAAGTCAACAGAAGTGTAGAGACAGGAGCCTAACTTTGAGTAAAACAGTTTGAAAAGTACAGCTACTGTTTGAAAAATTGAGCTTTGTAGTGCTTTTAAAAATACACGCGCAACAGATATAGGCAATCATCTTTCCCATGCATGTATTTGTGTTATTACAGATTTACACAGAAATTATTGTAATTCCCTGATTTTTGTGCACAGCTACACGAAACATGGATATGCCTGGAAAAGAGAAGGCTCTGGGGGCAGCCTATGGCACCTTTTAGTACTTAAAGGAGACCTGCAGTAGAGCTGAAGGGGGCCTTTTACAAGGGTACACAGTGGCAGGATAAGGGGGAATGGCTTTAAACTGAACAAGTAGGTTTAGATTAGATTTCAGGAAGAAATTTTTTACTGTGGGCATAGTGAGGCACTGAACAGGTTGTCCAGAAAAGTTGTGCACTCCTCATGTTGAATTGATCAAGATCAGGCTGGTTGGAATTCTGAGCACAAACTGGTCTAGTGGAAAGTTCCCTGTCAATGGCAGTGGATTTGGAGCTAGATGATCTCTAATGTCTCTTCCAACCCAAACAATTCTATGATTCTGTGGTTCTCTTATTTTTATATTATTTTTGTATCATTTTACTATCTGTGACATTTTCTATCCTCGTTGTTAAAAAAATAGAAACTTTACAGGGAAATTTGTCTATAAAACATAGAGATTCTTTAATAAGAAACTACTTTTTAAAAATTACTCTTAAGGAAGGTAACGTGTTTTCCTTTTTCCTTATTTATTTGATAGAAATTAATAGGAGGCATTAGCTTTGTATTGCACTTCAGCATTACATATTCTCTATTTCAAATATCATTTATACAAAATCATCCTAGTAGTTCCATCACTGTCTTTTTCTTCCTGACTTATCAGGAAAAAAATCCATATGGTAACTGTTCTAAACTATTGCAGTTAAACCGACAGTGCACTGAGTGGTCTTGAAAAGATTTTTTTTAACTACTTTAATGAAGTTCAAAGTATATATATATATTTTAGATGCTCAACCTTGCAAGTCCCTGAGATTACCTTACATTCATTTTTCATGCTTAGTGGGTAAGTTCTTTAAAAAAGTCTCTTTTTCACCAGCATCCATATCAAAGTAGACATTTTTGTTCCACAGTCATATACTTATGCTGACTTAAATCAGCCTGGGGTCTTACTGGGCACATGAGTGTATCATTCCAAACTTCAGTAGCCTGAAAATTGTACAACAAAATACATTTTAAATTAAAGATGACAGAAAATAATGAGGTCTACATACTTTTGCATTTTTGTTCACTTGTACTCAAAATGTTTCTGATATTAAAAACCATGGAAAAAAACCTAGTTTTGTTGGTCTAGTTCTCATCATGGAAAGATCTTTGTATATCACAACACATCACTGGAATGCCAGGCAGAAATAAAGCATCACCAACCTTTTGTTGGGAGTAAGACAGTTGAAGAAGCTCAGGATGAAATGAAGCACTGAGACAGGAAAGGTGCACTGCATCAGCAATGTAGTGACTTAAAAAGAGATGATGATTTTTTACATGAAATTTAGATTAGTTAACTCTTTCCCTGGCAAGGTGTTAAGAGTCGTATTACTGCCAGGCTATACTGTTCCAGGATGGATTTATGTTAGATTTTCCTTAGGATAACAGTTGTAGACTAAACAGTTAGTAACTGAAAAAAAATCCTACAGGTTACAAAGGCTTAATTGATACTCTGTTGTAGTTAAAATATCTGAAAAAAACAGCAAAAGATTGTAACAATGTCAATGCTTTTTGTTAGTATAAAGACTATTTTTTGTAGCTCTTCACTGAGTTTATGATGGCTCAAGGATGTGGCATGGATGTCATATTTGCCAGAAGCCAGTACTTTTCCTGTGTTGTATAATCTCTGTAAAAAACCTTCAGGAAGGAGCAATTTATGTTTTCATGTTATGATGCTAAATACATCTGTCACAGCAAAGCTTTAAATTATATATATACTTCAGTCAAAGGACCGTAGCTCAGTAGTTTGTCTAGATCCAGCACCATGAAATATGGTGGTAGAAGTGTTGCAGTTACACAGAAGAAAGCTGCTGTTCATCAAAAGCTGCCAAGTCACCTGAACAGCAGTGTCCAGTGCATGTTAATATCCCTGTAATAATATGCATGTTGTACTTTCACCCAGTTATTTTAAGACTGAAAATGTAATCTGAATTTCCAGCATTGTGGAGAATGAGTAATGATTCACAAAAAAGAAATAATAATTGGATAAAGTTATTTATTTTTACTTTTTCTGATCATCTAATTTTTAACAAGAAGATTGAGATTTCCTTGTTTAGTAGATTTTCCTTTGAAGATAAATTCTTTCCCAAAGAAATCACGTTTTACCTTTTGCCATTATAATTTTTTTGTAGCTGGTCAATCAACTTTCACTTTCAGCTAAATAATTAATTTACAAGTTGAAATGTGTCTTATTCCATTTATTCAATGATCTGTGAAGCTCTCATCTGTTTTAAATGACATATAAAAAATCATACAGTGCTCAATATTTCACTAACTGGGATTTAAAAAAAAAAAAGCCAATATATAACAGTTTATAAAATCCTGCTACTAGTTCAGTCTTTTTACATATTCTTCTCTGTCAAGATAGCAGTGTGATAAAACATTTTGTTGAAAAAGTCCAATAAAAGTACTAAGAAAGTAGTGTAGCTTCTGTCTGTCTGTAATAGTCACATTAGGGGTATTATTTTCACTTGTTAGATACATCCTCATGATACTGCAAAATTTCAGATCAGACAAATTGGTGTGAAAATCGTTGTACTATAAAACGTCATATAAGCTTTTAAACCTTGTAATTTCTAGATCTGTAGTTTTAAAAGTTTCGATCATTCTAGCATACTATTGCACAAAATGATCAAAAAAAGAAAACAGTGGAAATAATAAGATAACACTTTGTTACTAATAATACTTTTAAAAGTAATTTTTATTTTTAAGGTAATAGAATTTATTGTCAGTGATTTATTTCACAAAATGGAAAAATATATAGGATAATAGTTGCAGTGAATTTAGCAATACTGTGTTTTAATCAGTTATACTGATATGAATTTTTAACAAATCAAATGGAACCTGATCCCATCAGACATCACGGATATAAACTGGCAACTGCAGTCAGAGGTTCACTTTCTCCTTCACAAGGGGAAAGTTTTCTAGCAATTTTAAGTCTGTCTTAAACTCATACTAGTAGTATTATACTTGATCTGCAGTTCATACTCATCATTAGCTTGTTCTATATATGACTTGAAATAAGATCTTTTAGTATTTGGGAGTCCGTTTATTATACTGAACGTTCTATCGCTGGTTCCTTGACCCAGCACTTGCTCTTGTGCTTTTCTTAATGTGTCTCTCGTTTCCTAATCTGTCTCACTGTTAGTGACTGAAAATCTGAACAGTAGTGGTTCTCTTTAATTTTTTTGATTCTCTGGGTTTTTGTTTACAGATAAGCCTAAAGTATTTCTCTGCATCTGTCTGAAGTAACCTAATTAATTGCTGCTATATTAAGTTTTTGTCTCTATTAATCTATTTAATATTACTATTTAATTTTTGTCCCTTCTTTGCCTGTTTCTGGTTTAATACCGCCATTCTTGTTCAGATGCACTACTTGCATTTTAAGTGTGATGGCATGGTGATGACCATCATCTACCATTTGCAAAGAACAAACAAAATAATTAATAAATAATGAAAAGCTTTTACCTGGAAGCATGTGGGGTCACTGAGCAAATTCGTATTGTCATGAAAGCAGCATATGTCAAAGAATTTTGATGTCCTACAATGAGAAGAAATACAAAATAGCAATGCAAACCTAATTATTTCAAGAAGGTGGGTGCATAACCTTATTTAGCTCATTTAAATGTAGAATAATGACTGAGGATCCCCTTTTGAGGCTTAAAAGAGCTTTGATTTTGTAATACTCCACAATAATGAGGTCAAGTTAAATGGTAGTACTTGGTATGCTGACACTAGAATGCATTTTGAATGCAAGAATATAAGCTATATGCTGAAATGACAGGAGAGACGCCATTGTTTGATTCCAGCTGAACACATGTAATTGCAGTAGTGCTTCTAATTGTAAAAGGACTGCTTTTTGAACTAATATTGAACTAATATTTTTCTTCTCCTTTTGGTGGCCTGAGTTATTAATTTCAAATACAGAGCATTTAATGATGTTTTCTTGTATTTCTACTTGCATATTAAAGATTTAGCAAAAATTATTCCAACTTTATATATATATGGTATCACTAAAAACATAAAAAAAAAATTTTTAAACAAGTTTTAGAGGATTTTTTAGATAAAAAATTTTTTTTCAGTGGTTTTAATTAACACTGTTAGTAGAGTTTATTGGTCCAAGTCTGTTTGTCAAAATACTTTAAAACTAAGATTATTAAAATATAGTTTTAATTGCATAGTGTGAATTCAAGTGTTGTTAATATTTTATTTAGGGAAGGCATAATTCTATAGAATACTTCCTACTTGCATATTTTATCTGGTGTATTGTAGCCTTTAACCAGAATGGGTAGAGCGTTTTTATGTAATGATGAATAAATATCACTTCTTTTCTTAAAAATATAATTTATTTCTATATATAGACATGAAGCACTGCTTGTTAAAGTACACTACTGTCTTCTTTGTTTATTGTGTTTTTTCAGGCATTATGAAGTTATCCTATAATCCCAAAGTCCTCTGTCTTCCTCCCACATGCACATGGTGTTGCTTTACTCTTGTATGAGCTTGAATGATCAGAGCTGTGGGGGAGAGGAGAGGGAGCACTGTGCTGAGTGCTATCATAATACATTCATTCTATAGAACAAGACAGAAGAGCAACTTACACAAACACAGTTTCCGTGGTACCTTTGTATTAGTGAAAGGATGTAGTTATGTCTTTCGTGTGCAGCAAGGGGGGCTAGAAAATATCATGACCACCACTGCAAGCATGGAATTATGTTATATCCTTGATTGTTAATGGAGAAGTAGGTTGACATGCTTACACTACTTACTCTTGTGTTGAATAAGAAGGTAGCAATGGCTGTTCAGCATCTTTCTTTCGCCACACACATAATGTGACGTCAGGAATAGAATCAGAAGTCAGTTGTGCTGCACACTGACTTCCGTGTGGTCTTGTAGTTGATCTAGGTCAGATAAAAATATGCAGCCATTACCATGCTACAGAAGAGATCAAAAGCTCTTACTGAAGAAAATATTCCTGAGAATGTTTAAGAGCCAGATCTGTTGTTTCTTTAGCTTACTTCTCAGATACTGTCTTGCAATCTAGTTAATTATTGTTAACATACAACCTGTATTTGCCTTTTGAATAGGTGTTTTTGAATGCCTATACATTCAGGTAGGCAAAGGATTCAATACTTTCATTTACTGTTTTCTCCTGTTTCTACTGTTTCCTGCACTTCATTTGGAGGTGGAAGAGAATTGAGGAATGAATTCAATTGGATTAGTACAGATATTTCGAACTACAGTTGAATGTCAAAGCAGAATTGGAGAAGTGTTACAAAAGTAGGGGCAGCTAAAGTACTGGAAGATTATTAGAATTAAGTCTTTTATTAGTGCTTAATGTAGCTGATACACACAGCTGTTGAAAGTACAACAGCTAACAGTTTTAACCACTTATTGCTTTAAAATACAGTGTTTTCCTCAGATTTCTTGTGCTAATAAACTTTACAAATTGCTTCTGTGGCAGTAGATTAGAAAAAGGGGGGTACACTGATATATTTATATGTATATATATGCAATGGTGGCTAGTGTGATTATTTTCTCTGGCTGACTACAGAATACTTTGTGACAAAGTCTAGCTTCAAGAATTTCTCTTCAGAGTGAAGGGGAATAATCATAATTAGAAATTACAGGGGAGTTGTAATTTTCATTTTAAAAAATTGCAATAACATGTAAATGTGTTAATTCCACTCTGCATAGATGAGAGCCATCAACTGCATAATAAATTTTGTCAAGATTTTGTGTTGTAAATGTTTTCATTTCAATCCTACAGTGTATGTAATGCTGACAAATGAGTATTTTTAAATGACTACTTTTGCACTAAGGAAGCATATAACTCAAAGAGCTATGAGCAAATTTTTTTCTTATGTAGTCCACTAGGTTAAATTAGATTTCCTCTGCCTTTCTCCATAGTACCTATGGGTGTAAATAAGTAAGAAGAACAAAAGGCAAATGCAGAGGCACTTCCATGTAGTTGTTTCGTGCCATTCAGGCAGATCAGGAGAAGACAGATGCTAAGATGAGAGTCAGACACATATTCCTGCTGCAGTTACATGGTTTACTAGCAAAATTATCCAATTTATGTAGAAGCCACTGTTCCTGTGATCCAGATTGTGGGGTGTACACATCAGTGTAACAGACAGAGAATGTCTGTCAGCAAGGTAAAGGCCTATATGATATATCCATTAATTTCATTAGTAAACACAGGGTAAAGCTAATTGCAAATTTATGTATAATTTGGTCTAGTCATGGATGGATTTTGGGATGGAGTGGAGAACAAAAGTGTTGACAGACAGGCCTTTTTCTTGCCATTTGCCGCTGTTGGGTGGAGAAATAACAAGCATGATGTACTCCAGTTTTTGTACAGACACAGCGAACTTAATCTGTCTTTGCAGTCAGTAAGTAAAAGAATCAATACAAGACATAGAGTTTTATTAAACCTGGAGTTTTGCTTTTCTGCAGGGCAGGGTAATGCTGCAAAATTCCAGCACTACTTTAAATCCAGTACTCTGGAGAGTAGTCTCATACCCATTTGTAAATCTCCGAAGACAGTTCAGTGTATTTATTTCTTAGAATATCAGTCATGCATGATCCACTTAGCTAAGCCAGAAAATCTTAGTTTTAAGTGTTTCTTCTTCCTCTCTGTTTGCTAATTATGAATGAGAGTGGCAGTGAGTCTTCAGTTAAAACAGCAGCTCCAAGAAGCTATTAGTAGAATTTTTCATTGCAATGCATTGAATATGAGAACTCACTGGGATGCAGAAGGATGCTAAGTCTTTATAATCAAAGTCAATTTAATTTCTTCATCATTGTTATTTTTAACAAGAGATTGAAAATATCTTTAGGTGTCTTTTTCTTTAGAGACAATAATTACACATTAAAGTAGTGATCATTCTACTATTCTGTAAAATTTCAACCAATCAGTTCCATATAGAATGAAAATAGAATCACTGCCAAAATAGTCACTTAAGAAATGAGTATGTTGCCCATTTTACAAGAGAAATAGTGTTCATCAAACTTGCAATAATTGTGCAGTTCTGAGAATTCAAAAAGTTGTCTAAAATACATATTGAACTGATTAGAATGCAGTTTTTCTCATCAAATAAATGCAGCTCCTCTTCCATCTTTAATTATAGAATTGTCCTCTTCTACACATGGTTCCATGCACTTCTTTGAAAGATACTGTGGAAAAAAAATCAAAATCGTAATTTCCTGCATGTAACGAATTTGAGCTATTTACAGCCCATTTCAAGAGTGTTAACTTACAAAAATTCTGAAAAACATCCTGTTATTTTGTTTCTTTTTTTGTTTTTAATAACTTCAAAATTCAGCATGGGGATAAACCACGACAATGACCACCCATCCTGTGCAGATGGTGTCCATATCATGTCTGGGGAATGGATTAAAGGACAGAATCTTGGTGATGTTTCATGGTCTCAGTGCAGCAGGGAAGATCTGGAAAGATTTCTCAGGTATATAATTGAAGAAAAGAACTCTTACTGTATGTCATTTAGAAGTAGATGCAATTAATATACTGAAATAATAAGTTTTTGAACTTTTTTACTCCTGTGGGACATTTGTTTTGCAAAATCCATCAACATATTTTGAATCATCACAATCTAATAATAGAGTTATAAAAATTTGTTTTCAGCCATTACATGGATTTTTATATTTTTACATCTTAACGTATATGATTATACTTTTATGTACTTATATAGACATTTTATATATGTCACCATGTTTACTATATATTAATACGCTGTGTACTGAAATGTTTGTTGACCAAAACCTTAATCCATTGAATAAGTTTTACATGAAAATGTTTTCCAGCACTTTTCTGAAATGCTGATCAATTATGTTGTCTTTCTGCAAATGTACAATAATGTAACACATTCACTTATAACAAGCAGGCCATATCAGTTTAAATATGAGCAGCAGCCCAATGCTGATGAACAAAAAATATATAGTTGTCCACATATTTCGAATGTTGCATGCAAGTTTAAGTTGGCATGGCAATCAGACGCTCGGATTGCTCAGCATATGAATCTCTACATATTACCAGGTCAAAGGCCAGTAACTGTCTGGTACAGACGAATCCTCAGAGCCTCAATTCTGTGATTATTCCCTCTAAGCTCCCGGGAATGACGTACACTGCAGATGAGCAGTGTCAGATTCTTTTTGGACCAACTGCTTCCTTTTGCCAAGAAATGCAGGTAAGGTTGTGTCTGTACTTCAGAAAAATGCATCTGCCATCTAATTTTATGTGAGAGTAACTTTTGTACATGTACTTGATAGAGAATATAGCACCTTTGAAGTAAGAATTTTATACTTGCTTTCACAAAATTAGTATGCACATATTCATTGGTTTATCTTGCAATTCTTGCTTTAGGTTTCTGAATATCCTGAAATATGTTTTATTGATACTTCCCTTGTACTCTAGAAACAGAAAATGTCATAGTGTTAAGACACCTTGTTGCAGCAAGTGGAATATTTGTAATTTATTATTTAAGTTCCATTTTATTATGGTTTAGGTACTGAACATATATTTCTGACCTCCAGAAGATTATGCTGTGCCTGTGCACACTCTAAGGAGTAATAGTGGTGTTAACTGGGCTCTCTGCATCTCCCAGGAGACACCTCTGAGCCCAGGCAGAGCTGTACAGTGCCATGACAAGAGGAGTTCCAGTACTTAAATCAGTTTGCTGACCTTGCTTCATGCCAGTATGAAGCAGTGTCACTGTATATTAGCCTTAAAAAGACAGGTTAGCATAATTGAACAGGTCTTCGTAATTTTTTGAGCTAATACTTGTAGACATCTGGTTGAAGGAGCAGTTTGAGAATGATTTTTACAGAGAAAAGTCAACCCTTTCTAACATCAACAGGAGAGACTAAACATATTGGATGCCCTTAAGACACTAACCAAGACAAGATGACAAGACAATATACAAATATATAAAGAGCATGGCGTATGGATTGATAAAGCAGGGACTAGAGGAAATGTGAAATACAATTTCATCAGCATCAGTGGGCAGAGAGCCTGAAAAGGAGTACTAAACAGGAGGACATAATTCCTTTCTCCTTTAGTTCTTCAGTTCTCTTCCTGTTTTCAGTTTGGACATAGTACTATTTTTTCAGAGACTTTCACTTAAACCAATCTTTATCTAAAAGATTCTCAAAGGAAACATTGCAGTACATGTAAAACTAAGGCATGCTGAGAGTGGTATAGTTGGAGAGAAAAGGAAAAAAAAGCCCAAGTTTAATGGATTTTGTTTTAGCTGTTTCAAATGACTGAAAATGTTTTCACTCTGGATATGAGCAGTAAATCTCAATGTCACAATTCTACAAATATTCTTCATTACTTCCAAGTGCTTTTTTTATGATTTTCAACCAGTTTCTTGCTTTTCAGTACATTGCTTTCAATTGAAGGATGTAATTTCTGGTTTTCGTTCTCTAGAAGCCTATTTTGAACAAGAAAATGGTAGCATGTTTAGTATTTCTTGTAGGTCTTCTTTAAACATTCTCAAAAGCAATTGAAGAAAGAGACAAACATCAAGATTTTCTGTTGCATAGTACCTTTATATGCCTGGATAAAACCCCTGATTATCTTTGTGTGTTGTTCTTATTCACATATTTAAGTTCAGATAGTCAAGTTGTCCTATGTCTTTTGTGGTTATTTCATAGATGTAATGAATATTCTTCTTTCGAGATCCTAACTCTGAACTTTCTTTGGTTTACATTATTAGTTTAGAAGTATTAGGAAATTAAATTTAGTGAATATTACCCAGGTAGTGTTAAACTGTTTGCACAGAGATTACTTAGGTTCTAGGTGCTCATAGCTAATTGTCCATTTCTAGTCATCTCCAGTTGTGTTCCCCTCTTCTGTCATTCTGCATGTAAGAGGACACCTTTCAGCTAAATCACTCATTTTCAGCTCAATAAATATGTCTGCTTTTTCGTTCCTAGAGGATCTTTGCTTTATATTTATATTAAATATCTATATTTACAGTAAAATCAGCAGAAGTTTCTGAGAATTTACTTTAATATTAAATGTTAGTATTATTATACCATTTAATACTATTAAATATTAGTAGTAATATATTATTGTAGTTTAAATCCAAATATAATGTGGGTTTGCTGTGAAGGAAGAATATAGTAGTGATGCAAGACCATATAAAAGACCTGTGTTTGTTTCAACCATTCCTTGTTCCTGACAAACTGCAATTTAATTTCAGTTCTCATCATAAAACTAACTGTGTTACTTGATGACCTTATGGTCTTAACAGTTAGAAAAAGAGAGCCCCATAACAGTTTCTGAGAAGAGAGCAGTGGGAAGAACCTTCTGCAGTTTTTCTGAAATCCTCTGCAGAACTGGTAACCCTGAACTGGAAATTGTATAATGAAATATTGAACCAAGAAACCATTGTAATGAATTTTTAAAAACCTTGGATCTATTAGCAATGAATAAATGACACTAAGGACAAAAGTGAGAAAACGTGACAGTAGTGAGGTAGAAGAGTATTTTTCCAAAGCTTCCTTCTCGACCTCAGTAAAGGCACCTTGTTGGTTTTCTTCTGTGTTCTTTTATCTGGAAGCAGAATTTAGAGTCTTCCTCGCAACAACAACAAAAAAATCCAGGAAACTTGATCCTCAGTTTCTAGATATGAGGAGCTACTTGCAGCAAGCTTAGGCACTATATTCATATCTCCTTCTTTTGTTCCCTGCTGTGGGTCTTAAATTTATCTCTTCCATTAAGGAAGTTTGCTGTAGTAGATAGTTAGCTTAGATAGAGAATTTCTTAATAATAGAAGTAAAATTTTGATGGTGAAGGGGAAGCTCACAGCAATGGAGAGCACAGCCCAGAGGATAAGAAAGTTGTCCTTCTTTTACATGTTTTTTTCCTATGTATGAAAAGAAAAGGGGGGTGGGGAGTTACCATTGAGGTTCGATTAGAACCAAACCACTTAAACTTTCCAGGAAGTTAGATACAAGGAACAAATATGTTGAATCTAATCTTGCAAATAAGTGCATTTGACTTAATATGAAAATGACTCCAATTTCTCTATGTTGATTGTACAAATTATTCTGGCTGCCATTGGAGAAATCAACATTTAGAACACCTTTCTAAAGTGAATGCAGTATTTCATTAGTTACTTTATTAATTTATTACAATAATTATTTAATTATGTATAGGTAACCACTGAATATTCTGTGATATGCAGATGAATATTCTGTGATATGCAGACACCTTCCTTTAATCTTCCATAAATACCTCTGCCAATACCTGGAAGTTTATTATGGTTATAGTTGTTGTCCACAAGCCAGGAAATGAGAGAAACACACTCCTCAAAGGTTCATTTAAATGTCAGTAAATCCAACAATTTATAGCCCAGGATTTTTTTTGGACATGTTTTACTTTCTGAACAGTTCATGCACTTCAGTAAAGCTGTGTAAAAGATAAGTTATGAACTATGTCACAGTCTTACATTTTTTGAGACTGGAAGATTATTTAATGAACAGAGTTCCACACAGTCTTCTACATTAAGCAACTGTGTTTCATATATAACAGCTATCCAAGAAAACAATTGAGTAATGATGAAAAATAATCTTAATCCTAGAAATATCAGTGGTACAATCAATAGTGCATTTTTGCTGAGACGTAGTTTTCTGCAATTGTTATTACTGAGGAGTACTTTAGGACTGCACTTCACAGTTCCATTACAGGGCAACCTCTGAGAAATACTACCGATACAAATGATGTTCCCTTGCTACCAAGAATTCCTCTTTATTATTTAATTCAATGAATGAAGCAAAGAACTGAAGGACAGTCCTGTTTCTGTATTTTCCTAAGTGGGGCCCTTCCACTCCCCTTTCATAAATGGTGACTTTATTTTTTCCTTTTCATCTTTATTTTTTTTTTTCATATCCTAGGCAAAATTTTTAGACCCTAGGAAAGCATGAGTGGATCTCCAGGCTCAAGATTTATACTGTGTCTCCATGCTTACCTTGTAAGAGAGCCAAGTTCGCTTTTATGCCCATGTTGTCTCATGCAAGAATCAATTAGATCCTAACATTGTTTCACATAACAGATAGTGAGATCATGGCTCAGCAGTAGTTCTTGATTATTAAACAGAATTGTAAAACTTGACAATTTAATGCAATTGTCGAACTATTAAATAATGGCTTTTAAGATTAAAGTCCAGGATGTGAATGCTCTCTGGTCAGTTCCACTAAAACAGTTCTTGTCATAACACAGCTGTGATCTTTGCAAAGAAGTAGGAGACTGGTTATATTTCATGGTGATTTTTAAGGCATTTCAGGGAAAGATCACAATGAAAGGAGCAAAAGTAATGGAAATATTACAGTCCTAGTGAATTATCTGTCCTCATCTCGTCCACTTCATTTTAAACAATCTTGACTTTGCACAAATACTATTCTAAAATTCCTTTTTTTTGTCCCTGGTCATTCATCTCAATTGAACTTTCTTTCCGTATGCTTACATGATTGGAAATATAGCCCTCTAATTCACATAGATTTGCCTCACTATTTCAATTAAATAGACAGAAACAGACACAAACCCCCCACAAACCTCCAAAGCTGGAGTGACCTCTGTAATACTTTGGGGCTTTGGTGTTTTGTTTTACAAGCTTTTGCTGTTAAAAACTCATGACTAACACATTCTTTAAAAAATAAGTCCTTTGTGTGTGCTTGGCAATATTTTGTTTTCCAGTGTACACACAAAAATTACTTTACAGATTGTGAATAGTCTAATGTCACAATTATAAATTTTTAATCTCCAATGTCTATTCCTTTCCTTGACTCATCTAGAAAGCTGTGATGGCTGTTGAACTATAGTTATCATAGATAACTGGTAAACCTTAGCTATCCTTATTTTGATTGAAGAAAGTTTCTTTTCAGAGGAGTAAAATCCTCGTGCAGAGGTCTGTGCCCAGATTTTGGAGTGATTGTAAAATTTACACTGGCCTCCAGATTTCTGTTTGCTTTCAAACCAGTCCGGAACTGCTTCATTGCAAGTTGCTAATGAAAAACCCGTATTGTGTGTTGTGGTCTTTCCCTGGCCTTATACAGAAATCCTTAAATGTTAGAACTTAGATGATGACAGTAATCTCTATATCTCACACCTCTGCAACAGAATTACAGTCTTAACAGTAACTGAAGACTCTGTTTGTGATTTGACTGAAATGAAAAGCCCAGAAAAAAACTTACAAGTAAATCACCAATTTTAGTAATTCCATACCTCTTCTTTCTTGGTTTGGGGAATATTAAAGTCTGCTAATACTGAGTGCTTATTTTAACAGTTGGTGAAGTGAGTGTTTTTAGACTACAGCTCACGTAAAGCCCAAATATCTGGGGAAGTTAGATCATGGTTCACAGGGAGGTGGTATGCAGCTATTTGTAGAAACATGCAGATGTATAAAATGCACATTACCAAGCAAACGGTGTTGACTTGATTTTCTTTTTTTAGTGTACATGATTCAAGTACATCTCTCTGTTTAGGTATCCAAAATTCCCCAAACCCTGTAAATCTGACTTAATGCCTCTCTATATTTAGAAGAATTGTTTCTAGATTTGTAAAGAACTGTTTGTTTTAAGCCATTCTGCAATCATATACAAATGAAATTAAGCATACAATCAAAGTGTTTAGGGAAGAAAAATAAGGATAATATACTTAAAAATGTGATCATAGATTAACATATATTTTTGTGGAGTAGTTCCAACAGTATGTCTCATTTCCTACTTACTATGGAAGCACTTCATCATGAACATGTGATACTCTATCTTATCTGTTATTGTTGTCATCTATGTTGTTTAAAAAACAATGAACAAAACCAGAAATTAGAGTTTGTTACTTGAAATATGCTTGCTAAAATTACCCAGTAACACAATAAAACTTCTGTAGCTGTTTTTGGGGACATATATAAGCTGGTTGTTGTGTGTTAGCTCAACTTCAGCAAAAATCTGTTACAGAATGAATCAGGACTGAGTCTGACTGCTGCCATCCTGTCTCTTGTATCTATTCAATGCTTCAGACTTCTAGAGTCTTTGACTTTTTTCTTTTTTTGATAACTGATATTACAGACATTTTTACATGTAAGACTCCCAAGGGAACTGCCCTGTTCCTTGGTTCAGACACAATCTTTTGTTGAATTATGTTTTGTCTGCTTTTAGTCTTTTTTCAAGGTAGCATAAGATTTATGACACATTTTTTATGTGTAGTGTAAAAGGCACAGAGACTCTTACCGTGTACCAATATAACAAATCATTTCACGCAGAAAAAGCAGGTCTTCTGGCAGCCCAGGTTTAAAAAACCCAGCTGTTCTTTATCTTTTATCCTGCTTGCAACACCTCCCCCTCTCCTGATCCTTCTTGCCCCTCTTTGGGCAATATACATTGTGGAGAATCATTGTGCATATGCAGTAATACTCAGGCCACAATTCAGCCCCACGTGACCTCTCTTCACTTCCACATGGTTTATTGTTAAGGGGGAAGAGACAGCAAGGAGAATGCAGTCCTGACTGAAAACCATAGGAGGAGGACGTTTTAGAGAAAAATAGAGAAGCTGCCAGGGAAGTTCAGGAAATGTGAGCCAGCATCCTGCAAGGCTGGGCTTTCTTTTGAGTAAAATAAAAACTCTTGTGTTCCGATACCCCAGGGGGCTTTTCTTTCCATCTCTAAAATTCCTTACTGACTTGTACCCCTATCATCTCCCTTCTCTTCTTTCCAAGAAAAGTATTTAATTTGTGAGGTAACTTTGTGTCATCTTTGTGGGGATCAGGTGTGATGGCTTTTGGAATTTTTTTTCTAGAGGAATAAATGAATTGTAGAGGAATTATGAATCATTGAAGAGCATGACAGCA
The DNA here is from genome assembly GCA_008694505.1 of Cyanoderma ruficeps. Taxonomy (NCBI): domain Eukaryota; kingdom Metazoa; phylum Chordata; class Aves; order Passeriformes; family Timaliidae; genus Cyanoderma; species Cyanoderma ruficeps. Next base: position 1,930,733 of record VZDJ01000187.1, on the reverse strand, counting down.
GCAGTTACTAGGGTAGCACAAACAAGAGGAATCTGAAAGTCCTACAGAAGCACGATTAGTAAAAGTCTAAGCAGACTCTGCCCACTTGGGATCTTTTTGCATGTTTAATGTGTCTTTAAATGTATTTCAGTACCATCAGACTAGTAAATTTAGACAACATTTGTGGACTGCATAGAGAAAGTAATTTTGCATAAGACAGATTTTGTGCTTACTCTTTGTTTGGTTTTCAGCATGTCATTTGCACTGGGTTGTGGTGTAAAGTGGAAAGTGAGAAGGAATGCAAAACTAAACTGGATCCACCAATGGATGGAACAGACTGTGACACTGGAAAGGTATGCCTCTGGTGGAATAGCAATATCAATTATACTGAACATCTAACATTTAAGGAAACAAACTGGATAGGTCTTTGCACTTCTTTAAGGTTCCTACTTACTTCAATTACCATAAAAATAAACTGTACAGTTGAATGTATTATATATGATATATTTTATAATATAGATAAGAAAAAAGAACATTTCCCTGAAATCAGTGAATTAAAAAAAGGTTAGCCAAAGAGACAGATGTTTTAATATTTACGCTGTTTGATTTCAAATTCTTTCTCATTTTGTATCATATGTATGAATGGAAAGCAATTGTTGCTCTTCCAACTGTAAATAGAAACCTAAGCTTCCAAAGATGCAGAGTTCTCAGCTATGATTTAAGATTTAGAAATAGTCTCTGGGAAGGAATTCATACAGATTGTTGTTAAAATCTTTCAGAGTAAGTTTTATCAAGAAGTATTTATAGTGTCACTGCATGTAAAAGAATGACAAATCCCATTAATAGCATGCCATCACAGACAAATTGAAATGATCACCCAAGTCAGACTTACATGAATTGTCCTTCAAGATCTTTCTGGTTAAAATGATTTGTAATCTTTGTATATATCTGTAGATGAATATAAATAACTTCAAACAGAAAACAGAGAAAGAGTGTACATATGTCTTGGAATTTTTCAAGATACTGTGCTGACACCTGTTTCCTACAGGAGTGATTTACTCTTTGAGTCATATTACATTCACCAAGACTCTCATCATTCTCCTAAAATCAAATCAATCAATTAATATAAAATGTTCAGATAATGTAATTTTCATGCTAAAAGAAAACCAGGTTGTATTTCTGTTCATAATTCTAAAACAATGACAGTTGCTTCAATATTTCAATTCTGATAAATTTGCAGTTGATACTGTCTGAAGTCAGTATCTGGAAATATCTGGAATATCTAGAAAGTAAGGGACATGTTTTGTTTGATTTTTCACACTAAGACTGAAATGCTGAAGGCCAATGCTATGGAATAAGAAAGCAGAACCTCTTACGATGATTACCCAGAATTACTGACTGTAATTAAAATGGCTCATTGAGCCAGGCTACAGAGATAACTTACTTATGTATAGCAGTAAAAACTAAGCAGACATCACCAAAACATCATGAGGGATAAGAAATAATTATTCTTGTTTGCTTTGTTGTCTGTCCAAGATGAGGTTTAGGTTAAACAAATCACTGGCTTTGGGGTTTTTTAATTGGTATTGTGGAGATGAAGTATTGTTGTCTTGTGCTCCTCTTAGGATCTTAGGAAATGATGCCAATGTAATTTGCATAGCTTTTCCTACTTGGTTGGGGTTTAAGTCAAGGATTTATAAACATCTCTTGGACTGTGCAGAGGGCAGATGCTATCTCAATAGAAAAATCTGTATTTTATCTGAAGCAGTAACTTTAAATGTATATGAGCGTTTCTGGTTTGAAACATCCAAGAGAATTGCAAAATTTTTAGTTTCTGGTTGTAAATCTAATATAAAGATGGAGCCACCCTACATGAAGACTTTTTAGCAGTGGAATAATTGTGCCTTCGTTGTAATGTGATGATTTAAGAGAGAAAATTAAGATTAGTTGATCAGAAAAGACAAGTTTCAAACCATAGGTGAAAAGGTTACCAGATAAGGATTTAGCACAGACACTAAAAGTTACAGAAGTGTATTCTAAAAGAAACAGAAGTCTTTATTGACTTAGTGACACCTTTTGTTTTGCTTTAAATATGAGACTTTTTTGTGAAGCCGGTTATCCATTGATAACAGTTGTTCACCAACAGTTCAAAATGTAGAAAGAAGTGAGTTAAATTACTGATGTTACTGGCATTAGGTGATCATTGTCTGTTTTGTAATTGCTAAATCATTGAATCGTGAAATTGTTAAGGCTGGAAAATACCTCTACTTCCTAATATGCGGGGCAGATGATAAGTTGATATAATTTGATAAAGCACTAATTTCTGCAGAGTTTATGATGATTTGTACAAGATAGGGACATAGGTTAAAGAGCATAGAGATAGTGATTGCATAGTTTTTGAGTGAGAAATTGCAGTTTTTCTGGGAAATTATATATGCATGTAGATCATTGAATTTATTATTACTATTTTAATAAATGCCAGAAATTCTCTGGACTTTCTCAACACCAGCTTTTTGAAGTTTACATTTTATCTTTGCATACAAGCGGTGAATAAAATCTCATTTTCTCTGTTACTTGTAATATATCTTTCTATTGAAATTGTCATGGGACAATGAAGGACGATGAAGTTCCTGCTGGTGGGAACTGTCATGCTGAAGCAAACAAGCAAGTCTTGAGAACAGCCTTGGCACTGTGGTGTGATCATCTGCACAGTTCAGCTGGACAATGATCACTGCAATAAGTTTGGGCTGGACCCTAAATGCTTTCTTAGGCAGTGCCCAATCTAAAATGAAAGGAGATGGTATAGTATGGATACCACTTCTAGGAGGTATCCTTCATTGGACATGGCTTTTGAGGTTGTGGATGGACAAGAATTGAATTTGCTTCTTGGCCACTGAAACAGAGAAAGGTCTTTGGCTGTTGCATTTATTAGGACAGATAAAAAGGCTTTGGAGAGCACTAGGCAAAAATATACCTGACTGATTAAAAAACTATGTATTGAACCAAATGTTTATGTTGTGTTTCCTATGTGCTTATGGAGAAGTGAATTGGTTTGTATATGCCTTGATTTATTTACCAAGAGCTGAATTTTCCCCTAGTGGTGTAAGGCTGGGGATTGTATCAATCGGACCTCTTTCGCGGAGCACACGGAGGGAGAGTGGAGTGCGTGGAGCAGCTGTAGCCGCACTTGTAACACTGGAATCAGCAGTCGACAACGCAAATGCCCTGGGTAAAAATGAGTTCGGGTTTCCATTGCTGTTCATCTGAATTTCTGAACAAAATTTACATGAGTACAGGAACGTGTGAAGATACAGTTGGCCTTTACCTAAGCAATTAGTACTTTATGAATACTGAAAAACATTTAGAAGAATAGGTATTTCAGGTATTTTATTGCAGGGCAACACTATTTTTCATCTTTTCTGCTTCTGCAAGGCCCTAGATAATATTATCATTAAAAGAAAGCTTCCTTCTTAAGGTTCACCTGAAGAAGCAAAAGAAACTTAAACTCACAATTTCTGACTTGCAGATTGTCAGTGCGTAATTCTAGTCTTTAAATTTTTTAGCTAGAGAAGATTGACTTCCGCGTCTCATCTGGAGAACCAAAGAACCAAAAGTTTTACAAAGAGATCTTTCTACCAGTTTCTCAGACATTTAGATAGACTGTCAGGAAACAGAATTTAGTTTCCCTGTCTTGTGAAAATGAAAACCTTCTGCCTTTGGGGATAAAGAGTTTTTTACTTTTGACTTGAATGAATTTTGTTTCACTGTATCTCAGTGACCAGCTAAAAGGTGTTTTCCTTTTAATTACTTAGTACCAATTGGATTTTTGTGGGTCATTTATACACCAAGTGAAAAAGAAAAGAAAATATAGACATAGGAGTGGGAACAGAGTAGAGAAAGTAAGGCATGTATAGGAAAAACTAAACCAGAGTGGGTAGGAGTCAAGCCAACGGTTTAAAAAAATAATAATACAAAGGGAGCAATGAAGAATTATGGAAGACTATATAGCAGATTTTGGGATAAGATAGACCAGGGGTTTTAAAAAGATAAATTTGCATAAAGAATTTTAAGGAAAAGCTGGATATGGCTATACAAAAGCATGGGGGTTTAGAAGAAATTTTGATATGCAGAATCCTTTCATAGTTCAGACCATCTATCCAGCTGTATACCTTACAGCTATTTCTAGAATTTATGGATGTCTTAATTTCACACTCATTAATTCATTTTTCCAGGCAAGGTTCTAAATTAATTAGCTCCAGTTTCTGCAGTTCTCTCTTCTTTTGCGTTTGTTCATTAGGACCTGCAAGCACAACTGCAGTGACCACAAAGAAAAAAAGCATTTATCTGAACCCTGTGACACTACATTTATAGAAAAAGGAGAGGTGGCAAATTGGCAGGTGTTGCTTCCTTTCAGTAGCCCCTTTGGCTCAGCCCAGATAGAAAAAATCATCTCTACTGTATCAAAACTGCACCTGACGTTCTCCTGACTGAACTGACTGAACTCCTACTAATCCTAGTGCTTTCTTGGGGCTAAGTGCAAATTACTGCTTAGCACCCATCTCTTCTTATAGGTAATATAACCAGTACAAAGAGAAGGCAAACATGTTTTGTTCTGTGACTTCGGTATTTCGTGGGTGATTTCTGAATGCTAAGTGTCAACAAAAACCCCTGCTATTTTTAATTTGTGTTTAGCATAAGTAAACTATACTGTAAGTTTGACAAAATATTGCCAACAGTAAAGGGTGTATTTATGCCATCTTTTCTAGTTCAGGCCTTGAAGGAGAGTGTCATGGGCCCACAATGCAGTATAGGGTGTGTGAAAATCCTTCTTGTCCTGCTGGCGTGCCTGCCTTTAGGGACTGGCAGTGCCAAGCTTTCAGTGCCAGATCTTCATATCAGAAACATGTGCACCAGTGGCAAGCTGTCATTGATGATGGTAAGTGTAAACAATCTTCCTTGTTCTTATAATCTGCTTATAAGGCTTATGGCTTGTTGATATTGTTATTAATCAAGAAAGATATAGTTAAAACTAAAGCAAACAAACAAACATCAAGCCCAGTATTTTTGGTAAGTTATTTTAATTTCATAGAGCTAGTGGTACTTTCTTAAGCTCTAGAATATTTTGTCATTTATTCCTATTAAATTTGTCCTTCTTAATATGTCATAACTATATTTGAATGAAAATCTAGTCAGCTTTTTCCTTTTTAATCATAATTGTAGTATGAAGTGACTCAAATGCAGCTTTCTAAAGTAATGCTCTATCATGAAACATGCATATATCAGTTATATTTGTTACAGACAAAGCCTAAAAGACAGTGCAGATGTTGTGAGCCTTTGTTTTGGAGGAAGGAGAGAACTTCTTGCTTAACATTGTATTTCACACATCAGTGTTTTGACAACAATGTGTAGATAATGTGTGCTGTAAACTTCAATAAGATCTCTGTAAATCCTAATACCTACTGCATGCAAAGTCCTGGCATACTGTATGCATACTTCCATGCAACAAACTTGCTTATATACCATATCATGAGGAAAATGCTCCAGTGGGAGTATAGTAAGATCAGACTTACATTATCGGCAACAATAACGTTGGTGTAAAACATCAGTGTCTAGAAAACAAGTTCCTTCTTGCTAGAAAAGTGATCAGTAATTTCCACCCCACTGAATTTTCTATACATTTTTGTGGTTTAATTGATTTAAATTAAAAACAAACAAAAGAAAAAGCACAACAAAAACACATCAGTTATGAAAACAATGACTTGAGAACTTCACAAAATCATAGCAGGCTGTAATAAAGAAAATGCTAGAATGACATAGGAATACTGTAAGTGTGTGCTTCCATATTTAAGGAGTTCGTTACTATAAATTGTTTTTACTCTTGAAACAATTTATCAGAAAACGTTAGAAAGCGTAGAAGACTGTTTTGCTATTCGCATATTGTAATATATGCCTAACTTAAGAAGGTAGTTTTCTTCTAAGACTTTTCTCAAGGTGCCAAAAGAAAAATTTGTGATTCTATTTTCATTAGGCTTGTATGTTAGCTCATTTCATTGCAAGAAGAAACTCTCTCCAACTATTACATAGATGCTTAGCAAGTAAATTAGTTTTGGTTTGTTTTACTAAATTTTGTTTTAGCACAGGAACACATATATCCTAAAGGATCTAAATGCTTAAGTCTGGCTTTGAATAATATGATTTCATTCAGATGAAAAAATCTTGACACTCTCCTGTGCCATGCTAATGAGTACAGATGGTTGCTTTCATCTAACTTTATTCTGAGTGATCCTGTCATCTTGAGGTGTCCCTCAGGAGAAGCAAAAGTGGACCAGTCAAGAGAATGCCAGTATCCCACTAAACATTATTCTCAAATCCTAAATTGTTTGCTCTCTTAGTGGACGCTAACTGTGCACCATGTCCAAGACAGTTGCTGTATGAGATCTCCTGTAGTCTCTTGAAGCTGCCCGGTGTTGTTTAGTTGCTGTCTCTTTGAGTTCAGTGTCTTTAAAATAATGTTTAGGTCATCAATCATGTATTCCTTTAAAAAATGCTGATACATGCTTAAAGCCCCCGTTCCCCACAGGGAACTTTGAGGTTACTATTTAAGGAGTATAACTGGAATGCAGAGGGCACAAACTCTGGCAGCTTTTTAGCGGGAGATGGTTTGTGTCTGACTAGCTTCACATGTTGGCAGAAGAGATCACATCTGTTTGTACTGGTCCTCTAGTGATACCCTGAAGCTCTGTCAAATTTAGTAATTTAAATGTGCCCAGACTGCTCTTTGTTGTGTAAGTCAGCTGGCACAAAACTCCTCTGTCTGTACTTTTCTACTCCTTTGCATGCTAAAACTACTTTTTTGAAAACAGTCCTTTGCAGATGGCAATTTCCAGTCTAGACTGAGCTGGTGCTAGTTAGCACATGCAAAAAAATGTGGCATAGACTGTTTTACAGTTCAGCTGTATAGACAGTAGAATTCCAGTGCCCCTGAATGTTTCCTGGAACTATTTAATTTACTAATAAAAATGCACTCCAGGAATCTAGAAGTCAGTATGAAGTCGGAGTGGCATAGTTGTGTCCAAGTGAAATCAGTTTCAGGTTCTGGATTGACTTTTATCCTTTTATAAAAATCTGCAACAGATTTAGGAAAAAGTTCTCAGTCAGTACATTTCCGAACAAAGATATGTCATTTTGTACTCAGTTGACCACTGAGAAGAGACTTAGTTTCTTTTATTCAATGTTTGTTTCACAGTGGTGAAATAAATTTCGTTGTTTATAAATGTAGTCATTAGGAATACATGGATACATAGGATATTGCTACATTTTTATGCTGTTTCATAATTAGAAATGATTTACAGAATGTTTTAGAAATTTAGTAGAAAATTGTTTGAATTTCATAAAAATGTTAGGAATAATGTTTCCAGGTTCTGTGGTTTTTTTGGTTTGTTGTTGTTTTTTTAATGTGAACTTTGTAAATTAATATATTTTTCTTTCCAGGGTGTGTCAGTTACTTAATTTTTTTCTTCTTGACCTGCACAGTTAGGAAGTTTGGAAAACGTTAAGTTTCTTTTTTAACCAATATTTATGATCTGGCAAAAATATAGGAGAATGAAGGTATAGATTACAACCAAAATATTCCAACAGCTGTAATGCGTGTATGCTTAATTGCAACAATGAGCATAACATGAGTACTATATAGGCCAAGATTATAGCAACAGCATGCTGTAGGAAGAAAAAAACTCAGGTTTTTCAAACAGCTAAGAAATGGATCAAAAATGGATCATTTTTTGTTTTCCCTGTGTCTAAGATAACTTCTTTTGCTAAGTAGATGCATGTCACACATAAGCAAGTATTTAAAACTAGTACTTAGTTGTAGTGTTGATGATAATCCTGTATTGCTAACGTTCCCTTTTTCCAATAATGCACATTTTTCCATCCATTGCTGCTACAGAAAAGCCGTGTGCTTTATTCTGTTCACCGGCTGGAAAGGATCAACCTGTTCTTCTAACAGAAAAGGTGATGGATGGGACTTCCTGTGGCCAGCATGGGCTAGATGTCTGTGCAGATGGTAGATGCCAGGTATGAATTAATTGTTTTGAACCTGGGTATACAGGCAGACACCAAGCACACATATATGTGAAGATTTCAAAAGGTTTTTATTTTGTATCAGGCCAGCATATATTGTCTTTATTGCTGTTGTCAAGCTACCCCTGATATTAATTCATAGAAATGTGTCCAACAGTAATGTGGAGATGCTTGAGTAAATTTAAATTCGTTTTAAACTGCATGTTTTTTAGTAAAATATGGATATAATCTATATTTACATATTCTAGACCTGTTTATGCCCTATTCAGAATAAGTCCTTAGGCTAACATTGAAGCCACTTTACCATTGTGAGCATAGCAAAGGGCCATCCATATTTTGAATAGAAAGCAGGAGAGGCACATTGCATGAGTGGGAAGGCCTGTGGGGTGTGTGTTGCATGGTCTGATGCAGGTCACACCAGGAGATGGGAATGCAGTTGTGTTTCTCTTGGAGAGCAGCTGGTAGGGTTAGCCAACCACATAGGAAGAGTGAATGCAGCAATCTGCATAAAGTCACAGGGATGGGATAGATCTCTGCCATCAGCTGAGATCTTAGCCAGGCTGGGTCATGCTGGCTAGGCACCTTGCACAAGGGTGAGATACCTGATACTAAAAGCAGCTTTATAAAAAATGTGGCCTGTGTCTCAATAGCTTTTATTTTCTTCTCCCACAGAAATTTGGCTGTGATGGTATCTTAGGATCTCTGGCTCGTGAAGACCATTGTGGTGTATGCAATGGTAATGGAAAGTCATGCAAAGTTATTAAAGGTGATTTTAACCATACCAAAGGAGCAGGTAATATCTGTTTGTTTATTTCAAGTGCTAAGGAAACCAGTGGCCTTTTGATTACTTGGAGCATTGCGAAATTTTAAAAGCTGTATTTCTTAAAATCATGCAGACCCTCAGAAGAACTTTAGATCTAGCTTTTTAAAGATGATAAGACATTGAGAATAAGAATGCATAACTACTTTAAAAGTCTTTGCAAAATTATTGCACATTATTTCAATTGCAAAATGAAGGAAGTATCTTACATTAAGATCTTACATTACACTCTTTCATAGGAGAGACTGATTTTTAAGGGATATGAGAAATTAGGTTTATATTTTTAGCAAAAAGAGTGTTGAACACTAAATTCTTTTAGTGTTAGATTCATTTAGTGTTCTTCAAAATAAATATCCATATTGTGATTTTTTTATCTAGAGTAATGTATCTCTAAACTAAGCCAGGCAGTGAAAAATCATAAAGCTGAATGCATGAAGAAATCTAATACCTCTTCATTACTCATTATTTTGTACTAATAATAACGAATTATAGCAAGCCAATAGATTTTTTAATGCAAAATGAACATGAGCTATCCAAATGCTGCTGTGATCTGTCCTGTGAATGGGAATAATTTACTGGCTCCAGCACAATTATGTTGACAGAGTAGAGAATTGAAATCCTAATAATCTGCATCTTCCAGCATGTATACAAGTCTTTTCTTTGAAACAGCATTTAACCAACTATCAGCATTTATTTGCCATTACACTTTCAGTTTCTTGAGTAGAAAATGTGCAGAATTTACAGGTGGTAAGTAAATCACATCAAAAATACTGTAATTAGAAGCAGACAGCATATCTTTGAAAAATAAAGGACTTCAGTGGATTTTAGACTGAAGTATAATACTTTAGGCAAGAGGGGAAAGTTAGGCATAGTCTTCACATATTAATGTCTGACCCTCTCAAGCAGAATGTAAGGCAAAGCAAGGATCCCAAGTCCCAGATGAGTCCGGAGGACTACAAGATATACAAAAACAGCAAAGAAGGTTCCTGCTAATAAAATCACATTTTGTCGGCTCTCCTCTATTGCTAATGTGAATATCCACACACTTTCAAGTTTTTTTCAGGGTGCTGTATCAATCCTCAGTATTGTGGTAGTGCCATCTTAACACCTGTGTAACTCATTTTTCTTCTCAAGAAGCTGTAAGCAATATTTAGAAAGCGTTATCACGTCTTACAGACATGAAAGATGCTGCTTTAATTTTCACAGTTTAGGATTATTGAAAAAGTGTTGCAAATGCTAAGTATTTTATTGTAGAATGTCACATAGCCACACATAATAAAAGATGGGTATATTTTTTCTCTTAGTGAAGTTTACCTGGATAATCTAAAATATGTGTTTATTTATTAATGACACTCCTGCCTGCACACTGGTTTCCACCTCATTGCCTTTTCATCATATTTTACTTAAAACAAATTGTTCAGCATCCTTAGTCCCACACTATCAAGAGATAATCTCAATTTGAATTAATAAGTAGATTTCAAAACCAAAGCCTATCATAACAGGATTTGAATATGTTAAATCAAGAAGAAAAAGATGGAGCAAAAAATACATAAACTGAAAACCAAGCAGTGGGAGGATGCTTTGCTTTTAGTGCCATGCCATTTGTCTTTTCATGCTGAGTGAAGCTGGAATTCTTCTATAGTCATCTGGGGGTCATGATGACCCTGAACTACTTAGCCAGAAATAACTTCACCTGCTCCAGCCCCAATCTTCAAGCTTCACTAGTTCTTGTTATGTTTTACAGTGCCATACTCTTTTAATTATGTAGCATTGTATATATATTACATATAATGCACAGTTCCATAGCTTTTCTTCAATTTTGCAAGAATCTTCAAAATATTGCTGTATAAATCTTAACTTGCTACATTTAAAAAGCAGAGTAGAGGAGAAGGAACAAGAAAACATACAAGATGTACTTTTCTATGCTTTTCTGCTTTTCTATTTAACTCGGGACGACTGGTCTTATATTTAGGTTATGTGGAAGCATTGGTGATACCTGCAGGAGCAAGGAGAATCAAAGTTGTGGAAGAAAAACCGGCTCACAGTTATTTAGGTAAATATTATATATATTTTAGTGTTAAAGTCCTGTTATGCTCAATACTGGAAAGGGCCAGCTAAACCTGCTTTTGTCATTGAACAAAGCTCTTGAGTAGAAAAATAGATCTGTGAAGTACTTGTCTAAGGGACTGAATGAATTATTACAGAACCATTTTTAATATAGGTCTTGTTTTGGACTTTAGTCTCATCTTTTTTAGATAATATTTCAAACACTGTATTTAGGTTATGTAAAAAAATGTCTGTGCATACTTGCACATTTTCAATTTTTCATATGGAAAGCACATTAAAACTACTGAAAATGATTTTATTCTCAAACATAAAATGATTTGTGCTCACACCACAAGAAGACAAACACTGGGCAACATATTCACTAACAAAGTCAGAAAAGTATTTCTTTGCACTATTTTGAATTGTCTGAATCTTCTAATAGACAAACTTTATCACAATGGTTTTTTTCTTGTAGTATTTCCATTTAAATGAAATTGTCTTTCATTGATTAACAAAAAGTGTTTCTCTTTTAATGAGGTCTGAAGAAGTTGTGTAGGAGATTACACTTTGTTGCCATTATTACTGCAGGGTTGAAGCAAATACATGAAATATCGTAATTGGTATTGCTTTGTGTAGTGGTTAAAATTAAATTGTGAGAGAAACAATATGAGGAATAGGATAGTGATATGGAAAATTCCCTGTTTTGGCCATTGTTCTTAGTTATGTACATAAGTAATACTTATATTTTAAGAAATGTTTGAGTATTCTCAGTACTTCAATTGAAAGAACATTGAAGATGGTGAATCTTAATTATGAGAGTCTATGTTATCAGTGGGTGCCAACTGGTTTGCCTTGAGGCCTGGACCTTCCCAGGAGGTTTAGAGATCTGGAATATTTAATTTTTCCTCGATGAACCACAGACATGGATGTGTAAGAGTGTTAAAACAATAACTGAAGTTTGTCTTTCTATTGATGCATGTGGAGAGTAGAAATACTATTATTTTCTATTTTTTTGAATAATGAAAAAAAAAGAATGCTGGCATTGCATTTAGGGAATTTTATTCCTTCTTCATGAGTAGCAAACTGATTTAATTCTCACGGCACAAAAGGCAAAAAGAATGAAATATTTTTTTTGCCCATGAAATAACGTCAGTCATGATGCTCATTTGTGAAAGTTGCCAATTAGTTCCCAGTTGCTTGTTATTTTAATTTTGCTTTCATTAATTTTACTGGTTTATGTCTGAATGAGGATCAGCCAGTATTTCTGTGCAATATCTTTCGTTGAGCCCTACACCTTTTCTTTTTGTTGGCCTTTGTGGGGACCCAGTAACAGGTCTGTTGCCATATCTTGAATTAAAACCTGTGTTGTTGCACCTGTTGTTTTTGTTTTTACTAGCACAAGCTATTTAAAATTTTTCCATTTATAGGTTCTTTTGAAAGCATCAGAATCTGAATTGCAAAGGAATGTTTTTTGAATAGGCATAGCATACTGAAAGTTTGGGGTGAGAGCTCAAGTCTTTAGTCTTAGAAACAAGATTCTTCACAATACTGTGGTTAAAAATGTGAAAGGTAAAGCAGATTAAATTCTTTAATGTTTCTGATTGGTTTTCTGTCTTATAGTTCTTTATGCTAATTTTATGTTGGCACCATACTTGGTTCTCTACTTGAAATTAGTCAATACAGACCAACACTATTTCTGTTTTACTGATTGTCATTAACATATTTTAGGATAGGTTTTAGAGATAATATAGCTGACTACACTAATAATAATTGTGTAATTGGAGATAAAATATAAATACAGCGTATTCCAACATACACTAATAGCTGTTTCTTAGAAGGCAGTTTTAACTGGAGGAAGATTTGATCATTGTTGTACAGCACAGGTCAAGTACAGAAGGATTCAAAATACAGTTCCCTTCTCTGGATTTACCTGATAGCTGGGAAACAGAATCATTATGATCTGGAAACTGCAGTGATTTTGCTAAACTGATTAGTAGAACTACAGCCCACACTAGCAGCATCATTGGGTAATTGTGTTGTTGAAGCAAGTATTCAGAGCAGATGTCTTCTTTGTGTGAAATGTATCAACATAGACCATGGAAACAAGAGCTCTGGCATTGCAGAGGAAAAGGCAAGGTAAAACTTGGAACTGTGTTTACTGAACTAATTGACCCGTTGACTACTGTCCTGACTCTTCTCACCCGTGGAGAAGCAGGAGCAGTGATACAGCCAAACTAGGTATTCCTCCCTGCTGAAATTACATTGGAAATAGCACAAGAGTTTGTGATCCTTCTTTTATCAGTACAGTATTCAAGAGTGGGAATTATATGTAGTGGTATAGTTGATGGGGATTGTTTATTTAATTAAAGAGTATTTCCTGAAGCATAAACTTACTAATTTTTGAACTAAGAATTATTATTTTTAGATATAAGTTTGTTATTTATTTTTAAAGCAGTGGTAACACTGTTTATAACCAGTTTTGAGACTTGGTTCACTATCAGATACTTTAAAAAATATTTTAAGAACAGCTATAAAAAGTTTCAAGCATTATCTAGATTCCTATAAGATAATGTTAGGTGTAAGATAATACCTTTTCTGTTGCTAAATTTTCATTTATATTTGGCAAGTGTTACAAGTTTTCAAAAAAAAATTAATATAGAATACAAAAAGGAAAATTAAAGTATTTCTTTCTTAGAAACCCTAGGCATTGAAGTAAGAGAGCTCATTCATGAGACACTTGAATTACAGCATGACAGATACAGGCTTTAAAATGAAATAATGTGGTGGGTTAGTGGATTATAACTATAGAAATTACTTACAGTCCTAGCCATGAAATTCTTTTGTGCCAGTCATAAATGAGAGAAAGTGTTCATTTTCAGCTGAGCTATAGAAGTGGATTAGCTGTCATTATTCTCAGATATGTGATCAGGCTACCTCAGGAATATAGACCTTTCAGATCTGCAGTGTAACACAGTATGACATTGTAATTGCCAATGATCTTATAGGCATCCAGGCTATAGGTGTTTTGTGTTCCATGTGATTTCTTTCATTAAATGCTTCCTAGTTAAAAAAAGAGCATGTTGGGCCACATGTTGAGACAGGAGTGTGTGGGAAAGTATGTGGTGTCTGAAAAATCTTGAATACTTCATTTCTGCCAATGTTGCTAGTTTAAAAATATCTGGAACCAAATCTGTGCAATCTTTACAAAGAGTATAATTTCAGATTTCAAGGGAAGCCAGTTGAAAACCTGGTCCCATCTCCCCCCCACCCTCCAGAGCAAAGCAGAGACCAGAGTCCATTGAGACTAAACATGTTTTCCTTTCATATATAGAGGACCATAGGAAATGGTTGAGAGCCTAGGGGTAAAAATTATGATTTTACCAGGCCAACAAAGGAAACTTCTTTGTTGGGAGTTAGGACAGGCTGCCTAACCAAGCGGAGTCTGTTGCTGAGTGCTCTTACTTCAGCTACAGGAATCATCATGCCTGCACTCTCTGATCAAGGTTGGAAATTTCAGTAACCTGGTATCTGCTGGAAAAACAGCACACCAAGCTGTAAACAGTCCAGGAGACTCTTGGAGTGTATTGAGGATAATTTTTTTATTGAAATTATAGACCAGAGTGATAGTGCTCCTGGACCTTGTTGGCTGCTTCCCAACACAGATGAACTACTTAAAGAGTTTGGTGGCAGCCTAGACTGCAGTGATCATGCCCTGCTGGAACTCATGATTTTTAGGGATATGGGCCAGGTGAAGACTAAAGCCAGGACTTTATGAGAGTGAACTTTCAGTTGTCTAAGGAATTTATACATGGTACTGCCTGGGAAACTGCCCTTGGGTATACAGGAGCAAAACAGACCTGGCAGCTCTTTAAAGATTTAGGATAATAGTTTTTAATAACAGTTAAGGAAAATAATTTTTCCTAAGTTGCAAAAGCTCTTGATTGTTCCAACATATAAGAAATCAGGCAAGGAAGGCAGGAGAATAGTATGGGTGAGTAAGGACCTCATGATCAAACTAAAGGGTAAGAAAGGAATGCACAGGCAGTGGAAGCAAGGACATAGATCCTGGGAAGTATATAGGGATGCTGCTTATATATGTGGGGATACATTCAGGAAAACTAGGGCACAGGTAATGCTGATTTTGGCAAAGAATGGTGAGATTAATAAGGGTTTCTACAGGTTTTTAGTCAGAAAGGGAATAGTAAATGAAATATATGCACCCACAACACACACTGAAAAATGAGACAGGAAAAACTAATGACGATGGGCAGGGAGAAGGCTGCAAGTGCTTCAGTTTTTTGCCTCAGCTTCACTGGTAAACACTTTTTCCACATCTTTCAAGTCCCTCACCATCAGAGCAGGGAATGGTGGAATGAAGTTCCTCCCATCATAGATCAGGTTTAAGACCACCCAAGGAACCTGAACATACACAAATATATGGGGACCTAATGAGATACATCCCATGGTCCTGAGGGAACTTGCTAATGTCGTTATCAAGCCACTCTCAAGTATATGTGGAAAATCATGGCAGCCCATGGAAGTCCCAGGTGGCAGAAAAAAAAGGGACTATTGCACAATTTTTGAAGAAGATAGAATAATAAAGAGAACCATGGCAAGTAGCGATCAGTCAGCCTGAGCTCTGCTGTTTTCAAAAATTACTTAAATCTCAAGTCTTAATGTTCTAAAGGGATACCTGATAACTTGAATGGAAGTGAAGCAATTACTTTCTTGACAAAAAATATCAGAGAATGTACTTTCATTTAGAATTTAATTTCAGATATCTTTCACATTTTCTGTGGAAAAGTAAGGGTCATTCAAAGTGTCATTACTTTGAAACTTTTCTGGAAATATGACTATATTTTGGACAAAGCAGAAAAAAAAAATCATTAAGGCAATGCAGTGGAGTGATTTGCCCATATTAAAAAAAAAAAGATTACTTAAAAAAAGGTACTGATTTACCAAGTGGAGGATCAGAACCAGGGCACTGTTGCTCTCCAGTGAGAAATAGGAGATTGGTTGTATCCTTCTGGCTGTGTAGGCTCTCACACCTCATTGTAATTGGAAGGGTGTATAGTCCTGAGACAGTAATTAAAAAATACATTGCACTCATCACCATCACTTATATGCCATTGTTATGGTGGCTGTTTTATGGTCTACAGAGATACAGTTGTAATTAGTCTCCTTGGTTTAGCACTGAAATTGTGGTTGTGGTTACAGTTGTGGTAGGCTTTCCCAGTCCCAAGTTTTCTTTGGTTGTCTTTTCAGTTGTAGGTGTATTGCTTGAACTACCTGAGAGAAGATATCTTGTGTTGCGAATGTTCTTCCTATTTTGGGTTACTTTGTACAGAGCAACCTCCTCTGTCAAAAGTTAAGAATAGGAATATATGTGCAGTATGGAATAAAACTCAGTGAATTTCCTTGCAAAATGGGGTGTGACAGAGTCAAGAACAGAAGCTGCAGTGCCTGAATCCAAGTCCAAATTTAAGGTTTGAGGACGCTTTCTGACTTTGTCTAAGACCATGATTCATATGAGGAATCTGAAAGCAGAAAATGCAAGACCTGGCATATTTGTGTATTCTGAGCTGGTATTCCAGTTTCCTGCATGTGTCTGCATGCTATGGCACACACGTTAATTCTAAAGACCAGACGGAAAGATTTCTGCTGCTCTCTGGGGAGAGGATGCTGCTCCATCTGAGCAGCATGACCCGGCTGGACCTTGGCATGTTCAAGTATATTTTTTTAATTTCTCCACCAAGAAGAGGATTAGCTCCAACAGTTTGAACACTAAAGAGAACTTAATTACCATTAACAATTGAATGCTTAAACTTAAAATATCAGTTTTTAAGTCCTGTATAATCACTGGTTCGTTTTAGTACAAGACTGTTAATGGATTTTATAGTCTTAACATCTATTACACAGTGCTGCAGTGGTACACATCAGTCCTGTCTTATTCAATTGGATTCCTGCCAGTCCATAGGCCTGTTGCCATTGTTTCCCATAGAAATAAAACATAACAGTATAAATATGAATAGGAGAGGACATGATTACAGGAGTGACTCACATTAACGTACGGCTTTAAAAAGGGAAATTTTGGAACATGTGAAGGTTCTCTTACAACAATCTGATGCCAAACATGCAATTTCAATGAAGTCAAATGTGTAAAACTTCTTGTGCAGAAGGTGTCTTCAAGTCTACTTCACATGATTATCCACAACTGATTGGAACAAAATAAAATAAAGTAAAATAAAATTACAAATAATTCACACAAGAATCTATTCCATTTAATGAAGAAAACCAATGTAAAATCCTTAGTTCTCAGTGTATGGAATATATCTTACCTGGCTTGATCTTATTTTTAAATATAAATTAGGTCAGCAGGAGAAATGATTCAGGCAAAAAGAACAAGCTTTTCCTATTGGAGAGAAGCACGCAATTACATGGTGGAAGTGTATAAAGTCTTATCACATTCTAAGCTGCAGAAAAGGCAAGTGTAGTTACTAGAGGGGAAAGAATCCTGAAGTAGATTTTTTTATAAGTTTTAGCCTAGTTCCACAGATCTTGAGAGGCTCTTGTGAAAATTGTGTTTCCCATGCTTTTATGGATTATAGAAAGGGCCACTCTGGGAACAGAGAATAGTTCCCTTTGCCCTAAAGTAATTCAGTGTTTAAATTATGAATTATGCTAGAGCCCGTCAGTCTTCTCAGGCATTAAAACTCTGATATTAACTTCAAGTAATGTTAAATACACACCATTTTGCCAGGCATTCCCTCCAGAAGGTGTTTCTAAAGGACATACCAACTGAAGTTCATGTACAGTGGGATCCATAAACACCTTTGCAATCAGAGTTAGGTAAATTTCACCTACTTTTTAAATTAGCCAAAGAGGAAGTGAGAGAAGAAAAGCACTACTGAACAGGCACCCTTTATACTGGACTTTTTCCATGTATTTTGCAGCTCTTAGGGATGCTGGAAAACAGTCAATCAATAGTGATTGGAAGATAGAGCATTCTGGAACGTTCAATATTGCTGGGACCACAGTCCATTATGTTCGGAGAGGCCTCTGGGAGAAAATATCAGCCAAAGGTCCCACAACATCACCTTTACATCTACTGGTATGACAACTCAGTTTTTTCACTTGATTCCTATAATATAGCATAGTAACTAATATTTTTTCCAGACTCCTCAAGAGAATGAGATCTATGTAAGATATACACCTGATTTTGTGTTTATATANATATATATATATCTACAAAAGTGGTAAGGGGGGTGGGTGAGGAAAGAGAGGTCTGTCAGCCCGCCTGTAGAAAAATGCATTTAAATTCAAGAGCAGTCTTTATGTTCTTGGGGCAGGATTGAAGATCTCAGCATTTATGACAAATGTCATAAAAAGCTGATGTGCCAGATAAGGAGAGAGATTTGAATTATTTCGGGTGGTTTTAATCCTGGCTGCCTGTAGCACAGCATCACCATTTCAGAATTGCCATCGCGAAGTTCTCCATGAAAAAGTCGGCATCTGATGCATTTCAGTGTAGGAGAAGAAAAGTTAATAGCCACCATAAAGAAAGAAAGAGAGATGATTGGGGAGTACTTCACAATTCAAATCCCTTAAATTAAAGGAATTTTCTTAATAAAGCAAAATATTTTTTCCCATTGGCTTGATTTGGGTAGTCTAATAAATTTCTTCTAGCAAATCCATTAGAAGGGCTGAAAAGCAGTGGAGCATCTAGTCATTCTGTTGTGCTTTTCAAGATATCTACTTGCAGTTTGGAGTTTGTCTTCCATAGTGTCTGTGTATGTAGGAAGGCTTTTCTTCTTTGTATATTGCAGGTGCTGCTCTTCCATGACCAGAGCTATGGTTTACACTATGAATACACAATCCCACTGGATCCTCTCCCTGAAAATCAGGGCTCTAAAGTACCAGAGCCCCTTTTCATGTGGACGCATTCTACCTGGGAAGACTGTGATGCTGTATGTGGAGGAGGTAAAATAAAAGAAAAATTTACAAACACACACACACATATATTAAAAATGAATATGTGTATACAATATGCATGTATATACTCAGTGAAAATGTGTGTATGCAATATGCACCTATATGTATAACCACTCTATGTTTATATAGTATTACGATTCTGATGGTCAGTGTTGTATATTTAATACTAATACCATTGTGGCTTGTAGGTTTCCATACAATGTAGACATATGTCAGTCTCAGGCTTTCTGATTGCATTTAAAATACTGTGATAGCTCTAGGAAAAAGTCATACTAAATATTAAAAAGTAGAAAAATATGGTAATAAAGGAGCAAAATTTAGACTAACAAGTAAATTCAGGACACAGTTTCCAAGAAGAAATAGAAGTGTAAGAGCTAGAACAAGAATAGAAATTGCATTCCACTCTGTATTTGGAACTAGTGAAGATAAATGATCTGTAAGAGACATTTCAAACCACAGAAAAGCTGAATCCCAGTCTCAGATCAAATAAATACAGTTAATAACATGATTTGAGGATGATCCAGAAACATATGGAACAAATATTACAACAGCAGATATTAGTATGCTGATGTGATATTTTTCCTATGTTTATTAACCATAAAAAATGTGATTTTGGAAGAACAATTCTGAAAACAAATATTGGAATATGAACAGTATTGATGTAACAAGAGTCTTTCAAACCGTTTTCTGTGAGATGTTATTTAAAATGATAATTACACTTAAAAAAAAATTCAGAGAACTTTTTAATAAATGCAGTGTACAGTGATCTGTTCATACCTTTTGCAATTAGCCTGTGAACACTATTGATTTTTGTCTTTCATTCTGACAACCTTGACAGTCATAGTTGCTCTGATCAGCAGTTCTGAAAACTGCCCTGCACCTTGTGATTAAATAGAAAAGCCTGGAAATGCTTTTCTTTCTCATAACATCAGCAGAAGGAACACAGTGTTCTAGCTCCTCTGACTGTGTGAACAACCCTGGTGTCATGAAAGATTGCTGTAGTTTCCATAAACATGCTTTTTGTGGTTTCGTAAGAAAGCTTCTTCCCTAGAAGGTATTTTGCTCATGGTGTTAGTAGCATCCTCTGATTCGTAATAGTCCATCCCTCATTACTTGTGAATTCACAGTTTTTACAGTTTTCTGATACATTTTTTGAACAATTTTAATGCTAGTACAATCTGTCATTTTTGCCCCAGATACTTCTAAATATTTCATCTGTCATCTGCAGAAATCTTAAAATGCAGTACGTTAGTAATTTATTCTACATTAATGCTCAAATAAATATTTAAATGTTTTACTCTAATGTTTATCATTTTTTTCTGTTGTAATTGGCCTTCATTTTGTGTTATTGTCTAAAATAGCTGAGTTATTACAAAGTTCACTAGAAGGTAAATATTCTGCAATACTACTGAAAAGATTCTTCTCACTTTAGACAGAACTATTTTCACTTTTCTTTTACTTTCTAGCCTAAATATAAAGCAATGAAGAAAATAAAATACTGCAGTTTTTACCCTAATTATTTGTGATTAAAGTTTAACATCAATATTTTGATTAATCTGAATAATAAATAATATAAAAATTATCAATATTCTGCTTAAATGCTCAAAGCATGTGTCAAGATAACACTATTGATGAAGCCGTGTGGTTTTGTGTATTTTTATATATGTAACTGATCTGTGACCTCCTGTGTTGCAGAAAAGCTTTCTTTGCGTGGGAGAGAATACGGATACATGGATGTATATATAAGTGCAGAGGGAATTGTCAAACATTTCAAATGCTATAATATGACAGATTAGTTGCATGTGCTCTCACGTACACAAGTGCTGTGTAAAATGTCAGCATGATCATGCACATAATGTGCATTTATAACTTAACTGCTCCATATAGCTCCATCCACAGGCTCATTTTTGACCTCTGGTTGAATGTTCATGCTTAAATCTGCCTTGGCCATGCACGCAGCCCCTTTGCCAGACAGAGTAAAATTAATTATAAGAACAAATGGTTATGAGCCTATTTTCTTCTAACTGAAATCCTGAATTCAAGGATTGCTAGTTTTCTAAAATTTAGGCTCCAGTCTTAATTGCAAGTTATTGCTTGTGGTTGGTATTACATCAAATTCTTATTTCTGATGGTTGCATGTTCAAGAGACACCAGGCTTCAGGCCATACATACAAGGATTCTTTATAGAGCATGCGCTGGATCTCTGCAGCAGTACCCAGCTTCCTAAATGGTTTTCTGACCCTGCAGATCAGGTCATCTGGCTTCTAGTTTATGGGAAGTAGTGCAGTCTCCCTACTGAAGGATACATGTGCTGCTTCCCTTTATCTGAGTGCCAGCCACAATTTGTCATTTCTTTCCTCATTTTATGTAGTAATTAACAACCATCCTTCTCTTTGTAGTTTTCTGCAAGCTTTGCTTGGTGCTGGGGTTTCAGTGGTTGAGAAAGAAAAATATTCCAGTAAGAATAAGGGTTTGTCCTATAACTATAATTGCAGGAGTAAAGCAGAAAAACTCTCGATGGTGGCGTGCAAAGACTAGGTTAGAAGCTCACAATGTCGACTACAAACTGTAGGATTTATTTCAGGCTCTCTGCTAGCTTTGAATTTCTTACACTGGTTTTGCAGTGTATATGTATATGAAACTGTATATGAAATAGCTGTATCTGTGTCTTTAGTAATTAGTATATTCTTGGTTTCCTCACAAACCTGCTTCTTTTTTTACTAGGTGAAAGGAAGACAACAGTCTCTTGCACAAAGATTATGAACAAGAATATCAGTCTTGTGGACAACAAGAAGTGCAAATATTTGACAAAACCTGAACCACAGATCCGCAAGTGTAATGAACAACCCTGCCAGACAAGGTAATAGTGATTTGGTTAAATTAAAAAATAATATCTAGATGTAAAAACCTTGCAGCGGACTGCTTCTGGCAATGAATGGGCAGTAAATACATTCATCCAAAATGTTATAATGCAAAATGTAGGGAAGACAGAAATTGGAAATTGTTTCTCCTGAGTCTTAATGAAAGAGAGTCCTTAAGCACCATGCCTAAATCAATTCTTACTCAATAAAGCAGTTAATTCCTTTCTTCAGGAAGCATTTTCACAGATCTGTGCTACAATACTGAAATGTAAATGCTGTTTATATAAAGACATATATGGGATTTAGTCCCATGGTCTTAATTAATGATATGCTTTAATGTTTTGGGTTTTTTTTTTTAAACAAGGCTTCATGTCTTTAAAGCTCTTTATAACCTCTGGGTACCCTAAATAATAAATAAATAAATAAGCCCCTGTTAATCAGTCTTTCTACATTTGTGCAACTTGAAGTATAGTGAGCCTACCCCTCTCTCCTCTCTTCCCTCTCACCCCAGAGAGGAAAGTCTTTGTATGAGGATCCATGAGTAGGCTGAGCTAGACTCTGATGATTGAACATTGCAAGAGGCAAGAGGCAGCTCCACATGCAGCCCATGCCAAGCAAAGCCCACCCATCACCTGCTGGTGTTCCTGCAGCTGAACTACCAGCCTGCTCCTTGCACTGGCTGACCAGGCCAGCACAGTGGCCCATTTCACAGTGGTGCCACTTGGCAGCTACGAATTATGACTTGAGGAGGTCGTCAAGAATTACATGTACTGGTTTAAAGCAACTTAAAGCAGGTCCACACCTTTCAAAGGAGAAAAGCTAGCAAGAGCTGGGTAGCATCTCCAGGAGTAAGCACTGGGATTAGTCTGCTGCAGTCATCTGGAGGACAGGTAGATGGCATTTTTAAACAAAATAATGCAAAATAAATTAAAGGCAAGTACTGTTGAAGAAAGTGTGTAAAGTGAACTAGAAATAGCTTTCTTGGAAAGGATGAAGTACTGAAGTTGATAAAACGCAAAGTATGATATATTTTAAGTAAGACAAAAGCCCTGACATTTGGTCATCCCCAAACTAGGGCATTACCCATTGGAAGGACTATTTATACTTCATTATATGCATATTTGAGAAGACCTTTATTTTATTTTATTAACATCACTATTCACTTAATGTGTAGAAATTGAATAATCTTTTTCTGAGGCATTGTCTACTATAAATTTTCAACAGTCTGTGTTTTTTCCAGCTTATTAAGTGAAAGTTTTAAAACTTTTCTAATTGATACTCAAGGATGCTGTACTGAGAAATGTGGAAAGATTTAATGATCCAATTTTTGATCCACTGTTAGCAATCATTACAAAGTATTATTAGCTTTCAACAGAAATGTTACTAAAGCATACATTTGCCTAAGTACTTTTTTGCTATTGGCATATGAAGAAATATCTTGAAGTCTATTTAATTATCTTGACAGGTATGATTATATATCTGGACAGATAACAAAAAAACCCCTTAGTTAAATGTTTTATTTTCTTGCTACAAATGCATGACAGAAGGCTGAAACAAATTTATTAAATCTCAGTTTCCTAAAAACTCTATTTGCAAACTAAGTCTCCTTGAAAATACTTGTGTACTGCATCGGGGCAGAACTGTTTGATTTTTTAAGGGCACATGGCCAAAATCTGGATCTACAGAACATCTGGGGAAAATTACGTTCTAGAATGATTGCTCTCCAGGTATGTGTGCTCTGCCAAACTGCATCAGCCCTCCTTGCTTTTGTGATTTAAACCATGCACCCAGTTAGGCCTTATGTGAAGAGCATGAAGAACTGTGGGCTTTTGTGCTTTTTCCAGGGCAATGAGTCTTTCACACTTGGGTGATTCTTGAAACAGAGTATTTTTAAGGAGTGCTGGATTTTACATGCTTGGCATACACTTGACATAGATATACAGAGAATAGCAGGCAGGCTGGTCAGGGATCTGTCTTCTTTAAAATATATGTATATTTTGGAAATTTTCTAATTGGGATTATAATTAGAGGAAAGTACTTTGAAAACATGGGGGGAGTGGACTGGGGAAGGAATTTATATGTACATTAATATAATATGTAATGTAATATATATTAGATTAATAAACACTCCCTTAGTAAAATTACTGTAAAAGGAGGCTGAAAATGTGGAAGTGTATCTTGGGTGTATACATTGGTGAGCAAGAGAATAAGACGTGATGGTATTTTTCCCTTCCTGATTTTGTATTACTATATTGCCTGGTTTTTTTGCAGATGGATGATGACAGAATGGACACCATGTTCAAGGACATGTGGAAAAGGAACCCAGAACAGACAAGTAGCCTGCACACAGCAGCTCAGAAATGGGACCCTGATCAGAGCTAGGGAGAGGGATTGTGTGGGGCCAAAGCCTGCTTCTGCCCAGCGCTGTGAAGGCCAGGACTGCATGACCGTGTGGGAGGCAGGAGTCTGGTCCGAGGTGCTTTTGCATTTATTTATGCAAATACTCCATAGTTGTTATTTGTGCCTTAGTGTTTTTTGGAAATATGGTGTTTTTCTGCATCAAGTGGCGCAGCTCAGCCTAATGATTTCCATGGTCCTCATGTAATGTTTTGACCAAGTCTTCAGGGGCTAGGAAAACCAGCTGTGTAGAGCTACTGCATTTTACCTAGTTATTGTTGTGCAACAGTCTCTTCTGGCCAGCTCTCAAGCACATATCAAGTATGTCCTGTCTGTACTACCCTGTAGTAATGGGTAACTAGGGACAAATAGAATTAAGGCACCATTTATCAACTGCAAGATCTTGGGTTCAGAGTGGGAACATCTGGGATGTACTTTTGTACCAAAGGATGTTGATCAGCAGATGGGTGATGCCATCCTGCTTCAGAGAGGCTTTGAGGGGAGCCTCTGGCAAAGAAAGACATTTTCTTCCCTTCCTCTTTCTTCTCTGTTCTTTTTCCAAAGCAACAGCAGTAGTCAAATGGGCTTGTAAACGCAGTTTCACTTATGTTGCATCCTAAAGGATTGCTGTAAAATGTAATTATTGTTCAAAAAGCTGTATTAATTTAACATCTTTAAATATGCTTGTCCATTTGGCTTTCTTCATCTTTGATTTCTTCTAAAATTAACTGACCGTGGAGGAAGAAGAGTATTGTTCTCCCTGGATGAGATGAAAGGGTTATTGGAACTTTGAAAGAGTAAAGGCAATTCTGATTGCTTCCCATACTAGAAGCTGTGCTATGGATCCCTCCGTGATCGAAATACAAATACCAGCTTTCAAATGTGGGGGCAGTCCCTTCTTTGAATTGCTCTACTCAGCAGAACTCCTTGATCCCCAAGCAAGAAAGAGCTAACAAATAGGGAATGTTTTCAAAGATGAAAAGCAGGTGCCAAGGTAGAGATAGGAGATGTAAATACCCGCAGTTTCTGGTGTGGTACACAGTTTTATGATGTGAGGGTCAGTTATGAGAAGAAAGGCATCCATTTACAGAGGTGAAAAAAAGAAGTATACTGATTGTTTAGTCAGTTTGTTTTACTTCAGAGATGAGAAATGAGACAGCGTGTTTTTGTTGGAAGCAATAAATACTTTTTGAAGAGCGAGGTGTTTCCTGTGGCCATTCCTACTATCACCATTATGTAGGAAGCTAGTCATTACTGCTTCCTATGGTTATAATCAGCGTGGCAGAGAAGAGTTTTGAACTGCAAGCAGCGGGATGATCAAAAGCAGTGATAATGTTTTGAGAAGGAAATGGCATCATTTTTGGCCATGTAAGTGGGAATGGTGGAAAAATCTCATAGATTAGGACCTTCTGAGCAACATGAAAAGAGCTTTCACATGCTGTCCATATAGTGACTTTGAATTTTCAAGTTCAGTCTGGATTCTTGCATGGTTTTGGAATATTTACTTTTCCATTCTACATTTTTTTCCTCCTCCCAAAAAAGGCTGTTGGACACTAACAGAGCTTTTCTGAAGTTTCTTTTATCTTATTCCTATGAATGTTATTCTGGTTTTCTTTCATTGTATTTCTTTTCATTTGAAGAAGAAGATTGCCTAATATTTTAAGTATAATATTTTCTATTCATTTAATCATAACTTTTCAGATATTTTCTTATTCAAAAGTCTATTTTTTTCCTTAAGCGAGTAAGTTTTTATCTAATTTTAGCTAAAAATGAATCAATTATTCTTCTGTCCCATAAGGAATTTTTGTTCAGTTTTTCTTTTTTAATAAATCTAGTGTTGCTGTAATTGAAGGTTGGAAGGCAGAAGATTACTGAAGCTGTGAAAAATTTAATCTGGTCTGACAGAAGTCATATAGAAGGGGATGAAATGGGGTCAGTGAATTTTGTAGAAATCTGAAAAACAATTTTTTCCCAACAGTGCTCTGTAAAGTGTGGTAAGGGAGTACGGCATCGGACTGTGAAGTGCACCAATCCACGCAAGAAATGCGTTTTGTCCACAAGACCTAAAGAGGCAGAGGACTGTGAGGACTACTCCAAATGCTATGTCTGGAGAATGGGAGACTGGTCTAAGGTGAGTAATCCTTGATATTAGTGCTTCCCAGCATCATACATTTTGCAAGTTGAATTTTTAATAAGACTTACTCTTATCAAAATTGTACAGATGTCCCAGCTGAGGGAACAACAAGGCTATAAACAAACAAAAAAAACCCAACTCTAAACTGGTAGTCACAGTGAGCTTACAGTGTAAATAAAAATCAGGAATATGAAGTAAGCGTGAGATGAATCTTCAATATAATGCAAATCTTTATAAACCTACTGTGTCAGTAGGCAGGCAAGCAAATTCAGAAACTGCAGCCAGCTCCAACCTTACAGTTTACATATTTCATTAATTCGTGTTTGCGCATTTTATTTGTGTTTCCAATAAAGTACACCCTCCAGCCTTATACAGTAGCACCTTTAGCCCACCCACATAAAACATTTAGCATCTGGGAAACATCTATTACTGTTATTCTGTTATTATTTTTTTATTATTATGGACACTCAATGTAACTGTCATTACATTATTTCCTTAGCATATGGATTTTGAGGGGTAGATAAGCATAGGCCAAACACTAACAAACAATATTGGTTAGATCTGTGATTGAACGTGAATATCTGATACCGTTCTGGTATATCCAAAACATGCTGAAATTCTGAAATTTAACCTTGTCAAGGTTAAATTTCAGAATTTAGCTTTGCTGTATCACAGACCATACTTTAGCAGAAAGATTGTAATCATTTTTTATTTCCTTTGCTTCTCTTCATAACTTTGCACACAACACTTTTACTTTCAGCACCTAACATTATTGCAGCATTTTTTTCAACTTCCTAGTATGGAGAAGTATTTAATGTATTTTTAGTTGTCTTTCATGTGATGTAGGAGCTGGAAACAAGGACTAAAGCCAGCAGGGTATGACTAGCCAGCCTTCCAAGAATTAGCTGCAAGTACTCTGTGAGTAACTAGCTACTTGAAAAGCACATAGTATAACCATTAATTTTTAAAACCACAGAAGCAACTAACTTTCAGTAGCAGTATTAGTTTTACAAGAATATGTGTTTGGCAATAACATTTAGTATTTACAGTTCTCTGCTACATAACTACAGTTAAAACCTGACTCATTTAGCACTAACACCAGTAGGAAGTAAACCATGGAGAAATGACCATCTGCTTTCTTAATTGAAGCAGTCATTCAAATTGGGGTTGCTGAGGCTATGTGGGTATGCTGAGACAATTACACTGTGTTCCCAGTGCCCTCTGGAGAGAAGAACTTTATCCTCTCAGTACTTTTCACGAACAACCATATCACAGATGAGTGTACAAAAACTTACATCTTCCTGTTCAAAATTTACTGACAATTTTGTATTTTCTGCTCTCCTCCCAGAGTCAAAGCTGTAACACTTTCACCTAAAGTGTTCTTTGAACTTCAAAATTAGGACATGCAGGACTATGGAATTGGCAAAATCTTTTGAACAGTTAACATGCAGAGACACAAATTCAATTTAAAATATATTTATTTGAATGTCCATTTTTTTTCTCTGTTAGTCTTCTGTTCCATTGAAGGAGTACATAGCAACATGAAGTCATGGCATGCATGTTGTTATGTCTGCCATGGTGAGAACAAATGAAAAGCTCAGATAAATGTTAATCTTTGCTCTGTTTGTTTCTAACCCAGAGGTTCAGTACATCCTTCTGTGTTCACTGTTTTTACTCTTTAGGATTGTTCTTAACATTGACAGAAGTGTGTTCCTTTCAGCAGAGCCAAGTTTCTCTAGCTAGTGCCAAGACTTGACTTGAAAAATTTAAATGATACTTCTCACACATTGAAACAAGAGGCCTAAAATATCTTTACTCGCTTTGCTGTTTCCCTTGAACTCCTAAGACATAGTTTTAAATTAAGCTTAAATAAAACTGTTACTGAAAAGATAACATAATTAATAATGATGGTGTGCTGTAATGGAGAGAATTTGTTTTATTGGTATAGTCATGTAAAGATCAAATAGTTTTTGATTTCTATGTTTTAACAATACCAAGATCAAGGGAAATTTGACCAAAATTCCAAGCTCCAATAGATCAATAAACAGTAATCCTTCTAAAGCTCAATCTAAAAGAAGTCTGTACAACCTGGCCTGTGTGCAACATTTAACTCTGTAGTGGTGTTTAAGTCAGTACAGTGGGTCAATATGCTAAACATTGCTGTTCTTACCGTCACTTGGGCTCTGTGCCCACCTTTGTGAGGAATATAGATATGATGAGAAAAGAAAGAATAAAAGCTGAAACTGAGCTTCTGGAGCAAGTACATAGCAACTTTACCCATGACATTGTATTTTCCCAGCAAATGCCATTCATGGAATATCCTACCTAACTATGTGTGAGTTACCTTCAAATGAGGAATCCTTACAGATCATAGCTATTCCAGCACCAGCTAGAGCAAGGTGTTGTTAGCAACAGTGTCCCTTGCTAAGCTGCCCACTGGCTACCCATTTCAAAGCCATACAAGGATAGGATCATGCTCAGAGGCATTCATCAGCTAAGTATAAACAAATAGCCCGAGGAGAGGTGAAATGAAATGCATGTGAACTGCATGTTTTACACATCTGCACAGCTTACTAAAGAACACATAATTGTAGAAGTCATTCTCCAAAAAACACTTAAATATGTAGGGTACTCGAAGGGCGTGTCTAAGGTATTTTATTTTATCTAGGAAAGTGCGTATATTTTTTTCTGCTACTATCAGACTCTTTGGACTGTTGTCAGAATAGATGAAGCATGAGAACAAGGATGAATTTTGGAACAGAGAATGATTTGGAAAGTGGGCATTGAAAATGGTAATTAAAAACTTAAGTTTGATGTGATATTGTGTCAGTCAGCAAAGAAAAATAGGATCAAAAGTCTGGACAACAAACTGGAATTTAGGAGCAGCAATTTGTAAGACGAAGAGATATTCAGTATGTATGTATAGGAGCCTAGAGAAGATAATGTGGCATAAGGTGTAAAAAAGACTGAAAAAGGTTGTGCTCTGTAGAAACTAGAGATGGAGCAGCAGCAGAATTTCTAGATACTATCTATGTGTTAGACCAGAGATGCTGAGGAGTCAAATATGACATCTGGGGTAGTGGTCCCAACATTTGGGACGCAGTTCACTTTGTCTATAGCCTAAAGAAGCAAAAACATGAAGCAAAGGTTCATCTACTTTTTTTCCACTGATTCTGAAAGGGCATCTGAGGCAACTGCTTAGTTTTTACACCAATGAATCCCAGAATTCATGGCCTATTCCAAATTATTTATCTCAGACAATACATGCAGTGCTCCCTAGAAAGTGTGTGTGCGTTCAGACTAAAGAAGTCAAGTCTCCAGTTGTTGAGGGAAGACGGAGTCACAGAGAGTTCTGCTGAGGGGTGCAGAAAGCAGATGTCAGTGATAAGGATTGTTGGCCTTCTGCCCCAATCAAAGAACATGTGTAAATGGAGAGCAGGTAAATGCCCACCAACTTTTTTTGTGAACTATTCAAGAGCACGGGAAGTTCAGCCTTTAAATTGTGTGCTTAAATGTTTAAACAGCCTCTAAATTTCCACAGCAAACAAACTCAACAGGTCTCCTCTAATTAAAAAAAAAGGATATTAATGTTATGATTTTACTGACAAGGGAATTAGCCTTGTTTTTTCCCTTTGGATCCTTATCCAAAATTATTAAGCTCTTTTAGATTTTTGGAGTGGGATAGTGCTGGCCATGAGTCAAAATATAACACTATCAGTAGATTTATAGACAAAGAAATTATGCAAAGTGAAATAATAGAAGTTAAAATAGTACTGTAATCAAGTCAGTAACTTTAATATTGACTTAAAGATAGTTAATTTGCAGCAAATTAGGTATGTCTTTGTTTCAGAAATGAAGCATGAGCAAGTAATATGGAAGATGTCAATATAATGAAATGACATTGGGAGATTTTATACATTTCTAACCAGGCCTGTAATATTAACATTATTAACATCTAATATTCACCCATAGAAAGGGTTTTTTTTAGATTGATATACTGTAGAATTTCAGCTGGAATAATTATAGTGTCTTGTTAGTTTCTAGAAAAACAGAGCAAGATCACTCTTCATATTAGAAGAAACCAGTAATAAGACTGGAAAGGTTTTTAAAAGTAGATATCACCTATTTTGCACACACAGAAAACCACACATAAATGGGAAATTATAATATTTGTATCACACTTAGATCTATTAACATATCTTTGTTGGTTTTCTGCTTCAAGCATCTTTAGGGTAAGAAAGTTTGAGGGAATACCAAATTGGAATCAAAAGGTAATTAGGAGGTTTGTGTTGTCTCTCAAGTTGCATTATCTGTAAGTGTGGTTATATTAGAAAATAGTTAAGTTGTGGTACATCTTAATAGTTCCCATCAGGACTGAACCTTCCTAGGCCTCAGAGAAAAACAAAGCACTAATGGGCAAGAACAAAAGAAGCAAACAGCTCCTGATGAAAGATGCCTGCTGTCTTACTTGACAGGTGACATGGTAACAGGAGAACAAATAAATAATAAAAAAGAAAAGAAAGGAAGAAAAAATTTTAAATCTGTCTCATTATACATACTCTGTTTTTCCCTGTGTATCCTAGGAAAGGGTCTGAAGCAGAAGTTACCACCTTTATACATTACCTTTTATGTTTCCATCAGGAAGTGAACAGGTTTGTTCCCAAAATGACTTTAACACAACCACGATTTTGCCAGACAACGTACAGTGTGCTGCACAGTGCCACCTGAAGGAGTGGTACAGGGAAGAGGGAGATTCACTTACACTGTTCAGCCACTGTTGGGAGACACTCTTGTGTCTCTGACCCTGCCTGACCCAGAAAGAAATGGGTAACATTGATGCATTCACTGACTGAACAAAATTGTTTTGGGGTGTAATGATTTTAAAAAGTGGTTTCCAGGGAAGCAGGTTGAGATATCTTCTATAGAGACACAAATCTGTAGTGAAAAGATTGACTTCTAAGTTACCTTCATAAACTTGAAGAGTTGGAGGAAGTGTAGGAAATTTCAAAAGAAAAGGAGATCTGAAATATACTTGAACAAGCTAGGGGTTTTTTATTCCCTTATATTAGAAATAAAATTATAAAAACACTGATAAAAGAGGTAATTTCTAACATTATAAATAAGTTTTGTTTGCTTCTACTTATGCCCAGCAATATTTCAGAGCTAAATATTGTTGTCATTAGCATGCAGTCATTGACTTTGAACCTTTAGGCAGCTTTATAAATTTTCTGCATGCTCCTTCCCACCAGATATTCTGCGATTCTGCCTACAAACTGAAACCTTTGCTATAAGCGAAGCAATGGGACTGCTATTTCTTGTACCAGCTGTTGGCACTCTTTGAAATTGGGAAGTATGATTGACTGGGAGTAGCGATCCCTCAGAAGGCCAGACAAAGGAGAAAAGCTATGTCATGCAGCTACAAATGTAGAAGTTACAGAGAGTAGCATTGGCAGCTTTCCATCACTTCCTTTGCCACTGCTAATATCTTCCAAGCCATTCTGGTGCAGTTTATTCCCAAGCAGATACGAATTTCCAAACTTTTCTGCTTGTGAGTTTTACAGTGCTAGGCCATGCATTACTGCTGCAGGGGATTTACGTATACACACATATGCATATAACATAGATAATAAGTAAAGGAAGCCATTCTTGGGAATTCCTGAAGAGAAGCAATGTTCTGTATCTGCTATGTGCTTTCCCATAAATGCCTACCAATTTTTGTTGCTGGTGCTGGGATCTTTGACCAGTTATCATTCGTAGTGACATCATATGGCACATGCTCAACCTGCATGAGTCAGCATATGGGTTTATTAAAAGCAGTTCTTTACTAACCTGATCTCTTTTCAAGACAGGGTTATCCACTCAGTGGATGAAGAAAAAGCCGTGGATGTTGTTTACCAGGGCCTTAATAAAGCCTTGACACTGCCTCCCACAGCATTCTCCTGGAAAAGTTGGCAGCCCATGGCTTGGACAGGTGCTCTCTTTGCTGAGTTAAGAGCTATCTGTATGGCTGGACCCAGAGAGAAGTGGTGAATGCAGTTACATCCAGCTAGCAGTTGGCCACTGAGAGGCGTTCTCTAGGGTTTCGTGTAGGGCCAGTCCTATTTGACATCTTTATTGATGATGTGGACAGGGGGATCAAGTGCACCCTCAGTAATTGCACAGACAACATCAGTTTGCATGCGAATGTTGACTTGCTGAAGGTAGAAAAGCTGTGCAGAGAGATCAGGACATGCTGAATTGGTGGGCTGAGGCCAGTGGTAAGAGGTACCACGAGGCCCAGTGGTGGATCACGTACTGGGATCACAACCACTCCAGGCAGTGCTACAGGCTGGGGGCAGAGTGTTTGGAAAGTTGCCCGGCAGAAAAGGACCTGGGGGTGCTGGTCAACAGTGACTGAACATGAGCCAAGAGTATGCCCAGGTGGCCAAGAAGGCCAATGGCAGCATCCTGGTCTGTGGCAGCAATAGTGTGGCCAGCAGGACCAGGGCAGGGATTGTCCCCGCCTGTACATGGCACTGGTGAGGCCAAGTTTAGTTTTGAGCCCTTCACTGTAAGAAAGATGTTGAAGTGTTGGAGCATGTCCTGAGAAGGACTATGGAGGTGAAGGGTCTGGAGCACATGTCCTGTGAAGGCTGGCTGAGGGACCTGAGGCTGTTTGGCCTGGAGAAAAGGAGACACAAGGTAGACCTTCTCTCTCTCCACAGCTCCCTCAAAGGAGAGGGAGGTAACAAGTCCCAGGTAACAAGTGAGGAAATGAGAAGAAATAGCCTCAAGTTGAACCAGCAGAAGCTCAGATTGAATATTACAGAGAAGTTCCTCAGCAAAAGGATTATCAACATCAGAACAGACTGTCCAGGCAAATAGTGGAGCTCCTATCCCTAGAGGTATTTAAAGATACGCATGTAGTTGGATTACTTAGAGACATGGTTTAGTAATGGACTTGGCAGTGCTGACTTAATGGTTTGCCTCAATAATCTTAGAGGTCTTTTCCAGCTTTACTTATTATATGATTTTATTCTTGTATTTCAGCTAAATAAAAGTCCTATGAGAACAGTTTCCTTGTAAACTCGTGGCTTTTTTATGTTTTGGGTTTTAATATCTTTCATAGCCATTTAGGTGAGTCACGTGCTATTTCAGATCTTCATTATTTAAAATTTGGTAGATAGAGTGACTGGAAGTAAAATCCTTATCAGAAAAGAACTCTCTCATTTATTCAACCTACTGGAAAAACTTGAAAGTGCTACATAGTGTGATGATATTTAGAGGCCAGTGCTTAATTCTGTGTTGTACAGAGCAGCTTTTTGACAGAGGTTTTTAGATTTCTGAAAAGTAAATAGATAAAATAGAATTTTTTAAATGAAAGGATTTTCTTGGAGGTTTCATTTTCCCTCCTTTGAAATTTCCTTTGTGTCCTTAGTGAGTTCTGTGACTTGTCTGTTCATTAGAAATACCATAATCCTTTAATTACCTGTTTGTGCTGTTGAGCTATGCTTTTCCATGGAAGGTTTTCTGCTGAGCATCAGGTTAGCATTGTCATGTATGCTAATACAATTATACACTCACAGGCTAATATTTCAAATTAATTTTAAGAATTCATTTTTATCAGTCCAGAATAGCATGCTCAACTAATTTAATCAGAAAGATAAAGGTAATTATGTCATGAAATCTTAACTGTTTCCAGATTCTTGTTTGGATGCATGATAGTTGTAATGAATGGATGGTCATCTCCTGCCAAAATACCATGCAGTGACATCTCAGATATGAAAGTTTGAAATGTAATAATACCTTGTTCATTGCTAAGCACTGGCAATAATATATCCATGTGTGAGTCAGCACAGGCAGGCATCTGGGACAACCACAAATCCACAGCTAAAATTTATTTCTGTTTCTTCACTAACAGGGGATCCCTGCAGCAGTGCCCAGACAGAGGTGCACAAAAACAGCTAAAATTTGTAAAATCCACCAGTGTTATGATGTCAAATACTGTCTAGCAGTGTGTCTAAAGTCCTAAATAAGAACAAATAACTATTTCAGGTGAAGATATACTTAAATTACCTTAAAACTTGAATGTGTTTTTGTATTAAATATAGATCTATGGAAAGTATAAATACAAAATCTAAAATGGTGTGTATATACATCTGGAGCACATAGAGGAAATTGGCTTTCTAGATATGTTTTGTTATTATGGGATTTGTCCGTGCTTTGATATAGGTCATTAATTATGAGAGAAAAATGCTGATACCTTCAATCATATCAGGGGGAAATAGCAGGCTGTAATGGACTCTCAGGTTTTTTTATGGATTTGGACTCCAGCTTGTCTCTAACAGAACAAACTAGTGTCATTGGAATAATCCTGTTTTTTTAACCATGAAATGGATGACTGTGTTTCATTAATTCAGCCAAGAAAGAAATTGGGCAGTGGAACCTGGGTTTCACATGGAGACAAGGAATTTTCCCTTTCCAAGCTGAGTCCAGAGAGTCTTTAGATTCAGGCCTATCAACCCCACTATTGATTCAGAGTAGACAGGCAACAATATTCTGAAGAATAGATGCATATCTACTGACCTAGAAAAAACAGATTTTCTTTTGTAATCAGCTCATAAACTTCCAGTTGCTTCTTGTCTTGGTACCAAAGGCAGTTTTGCCTTCTCTGCCAAACAACCAAATTGTTCTGCATGGTCCTTAAAAAGGATTCAGGGGAAAAAAAGAAAAAGAAAAAAAGAAAGAAAAAGAAAAGAAAGGGTTCAGATTTTTTGAGATGAGATAACGAGGGTTTCCTATCTCAAGTTTATCAAGGGAATCTTATCTCTTCTTACCCCAGAAAGAAGAGCTAGAAAGAAAAAATGGAGGGGGAGAGGGAAAAAAAAGGATATAAAATAAAATAAATAGGTATAACTCAAACCTGCTAAACTTAGAAGAGATCAGCAGCAGATATTTTTTTTAGCTAAACTTAGCGCAAGTTCTGAATTTTAAATTTGGCATACTGAGGTGTTGGGTGTGTCAGAAATGAGAGAGGCAGAAAGACCTTCCTGGAAATGATGCATGTGAGAACTCAGACTCCATCTTATGCTTGTATCCATCAGTCCCTCTTTTTGCTACACTATTCAGAATTGCCTTTATAACAAAACAAAAAAAAGGGGAAAAAAAGGGGGGAGGGGGGGAAGGGATTTAAATAAAAGGTAGATTATTTGCTTGATTTAGGTAACTTTTAAGAATATTGCCAACATCAGTAAAAAGCCTTTACTGAAAAAAATGCACCGTGTTACCTACGACCTGCCTTCAAGCTTCATAAGAAGACAAAACAGAAAAAGATTTTGCAAGCATGTTAGCAAGTATGAATCCTGCTGCTAAAATCTGATTGCTTGCTATTCTTGTTTCACACTCACTTCATGAAAAGGTTGAAACTGCTTAAAAGCTGGAACTGATGAACCTATACATAAATGATCAGGAATGCTCTACTAATAATTTCCAGTAAAACTCATCTCTGAGTTTCCTTAGGAGCACGTCAGCCTCTGCTTTGAATGCTACTTAGACTTGTAAAACGTTTTATTGAGCAGTCCACTTATTCTTGAAAATAAATTGTCCAAGTCAATGCTGTTAATACTGTCACAGATTGGCTTTTTCATTGTGGATTGTATCAGCCTCTTCAGTGACTGCCTGTTGTCTTGGCAGAAAGATGCATTTTGACCGTTACAGTCTGCCAGTGACAATTTTTCCCTTAATTTAGGAATTCCTACTTCTCCTGAAGGCCAGCTGGAAGCAGCTAACACATTACAGCAACTTCCTCAGCTGTTGGCCTTGGGAATATGTATTCTCTCCAGAATATATATCTTTGGCAGGGAACAGAAAGAAGGAATCTTGGGTAGCGGGTGTGCATGCCAAGTGTAAGGATTGTTATATTTAACGCCTAGCTTTCTGTCCTTGAAATTATGTCTAAAAGAAGTTCAAAAGTAGGACAAAATTCAAACGGGGTGGTAAGATTTTTTTTTTAAGGAAAAAAAATTTAAAAAATAGCTGTTAACTGTCTTTACACAGAATTTTTTGTAATCTTTAACAGGAATGTTTTACATGTCTTGCTCCTTGAATGGTTTTACAGTACCTTTAGGACTGTGTCCAAAATGCACAGATTAACAGCCACATAAAAAACCCCCTCTGGCTGTGTACTAGAACATTTAGTCTAAACCCACAAATACAGTTGTCCTACAGGAATTTTTGCTAATAAGCTACATGGCCTTAAAGTGTAGGTCATCTGAATAGTGAGGAGTAAAATGCAATTAACCCCCGCAAAAATAAATTATTGCATGTGCAAGACTGACACGTGGGAGATGGAGTGGATGGGAGAAGAACTATAGAAATGTATTCTTCATTCACTAATAATAAAAGCTGTGGGTTTAACCTGAAACCTGCTGAATTAATGTAAATGTTGCATATTGGTTGGGAGTGGACAAGTTCTGTAAATCTTTTTTTTATATATATGTGTATATATATATATGTATAAACACAAGAAAAAGACAAGCCATTTTGACAGATAAATTTATTTCTGATTAAATTCACTGATTCGTGTGTAAAAGTGAAAATGTTTTTTATTTCTTTGAAATTGAAAGCTTTGTTAGAGCTTTAAACATTGAAAGTCAGAAGTATTCAGAACCTATACAGCTTCAACTACATACCACGAGCACTACCTAAAATGTGACAGCTGCACATCCAGTGAAAGGTATTTTTCTTAGATTGAATATTTGCAGTGAGAGAAGTCTAAAGGTGAGGCAAGTTTGGGAGGCAGTTTTGAAAGAGTCTGCTTCAGCTTGAATGTACACATGTATATACAGTAAAATGAGTGTCAAAATGAGGGTCAGAGCTGCTGTTCCTCTGAAGGTGCATCTAGCTGATCTGCACAAGTTGAGGTGTTTCCTACTGAAGTCAGAACTTCACTGCAAAATTTTTCAGGATAAAGAAGAAAAATACAAATTACTTTTATTCAGTGTCTGCTCTCAGTTATAGCAACAGTTGGCTGAGGTGTTTCCAGGACAAACTCATGTTTAAGGCTATTGCATGGACATAGAAACCTTACTGTTTATATAGCTCGCAAGTGCACTGCTAAATGCCTGATGCTTTCCCTATTTCATGCTATTTCATATTACTTTGAATATGAGCTAATATTGCTAATAGGTAATGTGAGCTTTTATGGTAAAAATATTTTTTTTCTGTGTTCCAGTCAGTAGAATTCTTAATTTTTAAGTCAGACACCACCGCTGCTGCTGCTGCTGCTGCTGCTACAGTGTGAACATAGAAGAGCACAGCATGCCTATCAAATCCCTCATTGATTTTAAAACCCTTGGCATTTGGAAAAATATGGCTAGGTTGGGTTTAAAAGTTCTGGATTACTAATCATTGAGGTAGCCCTACTTCTTCTCAATGTTCCCCAAACATCGTACTAGACTTACTAAGTTCCCGTTTTTTTAAAAATAAGAATAAATGCATTGTTAAAATTCAGTACATTTCTGTGAAAATAAAAGACCACATATTTCCTATATGAACTGAGACATTTCATTTAATCATCCTTTGATGTCAGTTTCTAAAGTTGTGATATTAATAAGTAGGTCAAGCAAGACTAAAATTAATTGTTTGCAAGATCTCTACATCTTGGGATGAAAAATTACATTGTAATGCTTCATAACACTCTGAAATATCTCACCAAGGCCAGTGGAGGCTCAGTTATTTAAAGGATCTTAATTCAACAATTAAGATTTTAATGACAAAATCTTGCCAGATTCTGCATAAAAATTCAGCACCTAAACAATGAGTAGCTGAGAGATCTGTCTGTCTGTTGTGCCAGTCGCAGTCACAGCAAACTTTCAGGCCACAGCTCATCTGATGTAGAGAAGATGTGACTGCTGCCAGAGTGCTCGCCACAAAGGTACCTACCTATATGAATTGTTTGGCATTATCAATTAGCAGATAAACCACTGGAGCCCATTTTTTTAGCAAAAAAGGCCAGTGTTTTTCAAATCCCATTCTCCCCTCCAGTATTCCAGATGTCTGGATTGTGCCTACTCACTCCAGAATAACCTAAGGGCAGATAAATTATTTTTGGAGATATTATGTACCCAGTCCACCTGCCCACATCCTCCTTCTCTGTAGCTGACAAAAGGAATGACACATGCTCATACATTCTCTAAGTTTGGTTGAAAAACATGCAAATCTTTGAAGGGAAAAGAACGTAATACTGCATACAATATTACTCTAAGATCATCATGATAACATTTAAACATTATCTTTCTTTATTTGACATCTTCAACGTATTAGCCTCATCATATTGCCTTAATCTTCCCTTTGCTCTCAAATTTGTTTTCTCTTTGTGTTGTAGTTTTAGTTTCATCTTTTTTTTCACCTTTTTTGATTTTGCTATTCCATTGTCTCAATTTTAATTTCATCAAAATATTCCAAAAATAAATACCTCTGAAACTATGATGAGAGCAATTTAAGTAGTGGTGAGAATTTTGGCAAATCCAAATTTATGTTCCATCTGCTATTGGGAATAAGATTCATGTAGGTATATGTGTGATTTTACATGTTGACCATGTGCACAATGTTGTCTATTATAGGAACTCAGATTATTTTTATCTGCACAGAGAAAAGGCAGAGAATTCAAGAAAAGAAGTTGTGTTGAGGGGCTTTTCTCATGTAATTTTACAGCAGTATACTAGATTTAAAGTTGATAGCATACTTTGAAAATGCTTCAGTACTGACTCCCTCCTGTAAATTTGTTCATGTGTTAAACTGTGGTTGATACTGAATAGGCAACTATGTATTTGTAATTTAATATCTTTATATGTCTTGGCTCATGGAGCCTGTGATTAACTCAGCAAGGTACATTTCTATATTGAATCACTGAGAACAGGAGAAAAATCAAGTCCACTTACTGACTTTATAAAATGCCAATGTTTGATTTTGTGTGGTTGCAAGTTCAGTCCCTTGTGAAAACATCCAAGTGTATATCCTAGTCTCTTGTACCTCTCTTGGAGTCTTACGAGTCCAAAAGATGAGTCTCACTTCTCTCACTGCACATATTGGGGCGCAAACCCTCCTTTTCCCATTTAGCATGTGTAATCTTTCTTCCAAGTGTTTAAAATATCACTGAAATGCACATAGATAACCAAACCAAAGGGTAAAAACTTGTTTAGTGTTTCCTGTAGTGAAATAGGACTTCATCCTTTGCAGAACAGGACAAATTCATCCTTTGCAGAAAACTATACTTCTCCATCTCAAGACAGGATGGCTGGGAAGCCATAGCACCTTCTCCTTGTCTTTCTCATTTCAGATTTATTTCAGCTGCTTCTCAAAGCCTCCCAAGGAAATACATTCAGAACATTTATGTAACAAAAATTATTTAGAAAAAAATTTTCAGGATTATGTGGGAAAATTTGCAACCTCAGCTCTTACATTATTCATTACAAGAAATTAATTAGTATTTGAAGATGTTTTCTATAGAACATTTCTGTGATATTCTGCGTGACATTTCTGGGTACTTGAGTCTCATTAAAGGCTAGGAGAAAATTCCAATATGTAATTTTTAATAGATTTGTAGTTAAAGCAGTAACATGTGTGGCAAATGGACAGAGCAGTAATTCATGTCCTATGAAATTTTGTTCATAAAAAGTCAGAAAAGGTGAAAACATGGTTTGGTTTGGTTTNGGTTTGGTTTGGTTTGGTTTGGTTTGGAATAGGTTTTGAAAGCATCTGTACACCACTGTCCCAGTTTTCACTCTAATATATTATGTTACTGTGATAGAAGTAGAATGTTACCATTGTTACAGTGCTCCCTTGTTTTATTTAATTACCTCATTCTCTGTGGCAACAAGATGAAAAGCTTAAAGGCCAGGCATCATGTCTTACACTGTGTGTTTTATTTGTGAGACACATGTGAAAACATGACATTGTGATGCGAAGACAGGAGGCCTACACTTTGCTCAGCAGAACGAGCACTTTTGCTGTGGTTAATTATTGGCTTTATTAAAAATTCTTCTCTCTGCTATTATCTGTGAATGTTTCTTCCACCACTTGAACCTCTAATAAGAGTAAAATAGTAACGAGAGAGTATTGATTGATATGAGAGATTGATATGAGTAAAGGTTAACTTACTTCCTTCAGGCACATTGCTGTATTTGAGTTTCATCACAAGCACTACAAAATGGACTTGGACTGCAGTGGGATGCTGGAGTGAGTCCTTCGATTAGTACTGCTAATTAATTTGTACCTTTTAAAATGGATTAATTTCGCTAATGGAATAGAATTCAGAAATCTTGGAATGCTGACATCTGAAGCCATTGACTTCATGTGGGCTGGCATTTCACGTTCATAATTGCTAGCAAAAATATCTTTCCAATGTGTGTTCCAGTGCTCCGTCACCTGTGGCAAAGGAATGCAGTCTCGAGTCATCCAGTGCATGCACAAGATCACAGGAAGACATGGCAATGAATGCTTTTCTTCAGAAAAGCCTGCAGCCTACAGACCCTGTCATCTCCATCCCTGCAATGAGAAGATTAATGTTAACACAATAACATCACCCAGGTTAGGTAAGTAGTCACAAATGACAAATCTCTTTTCAGTTCTTTCTCTCTGTACAGTAATGATGTTTAAAGCAGAAGTCTAGGACTCAGGAGGTATTCAGGAGATTTAGATTCTATGCAGAGACTGATCCTCTTCCTACCTCAGGTGTTGAGTATGTACATCTCAGACTGTAACTAAGAACGGTGAAGGGTTTTGTTATCCAAGGAAGGACCTTATCATGAGACTGTATGGCATTAAGCGAACAAAACATCCCATATGAAAATATATTTATATTAGAGACGCTGTAAACATGTATGTTCTTATATATATTCACCCAGTCAATTTTATCAAACCTTTCTAAAGTAAGAAAATATCTTCTTTTTGTTTAAAAATTCTGCAAACTGTGTTCTCTTGATATTTGTGAGATCAAGGAAGCTCTTATTTGTTTTTTAAATACAAACAGCTCTTTCCACTTGTCTTTAGTCCAAATATCTACATCTATGCCTGATAAGGACATGTGAAACAAAATTATTTTGCATGGAGATTTGCTGTACCTGGCAGAACTCAGGTCTCTTCTGATCTTAAAGAAATTATGTTACTGAAAAACTACAGAACTGTTAATTCTGGTAGTTCTTGTTTCCTAGTGCATTGTTGATGATGATTACCATTAGTCCCCCTAATCATTCATCTGTATCTTGAGCGTGACAGGAATGTTCAAAGGCTTGCTGTAAGACAGCAAACCCTCTCCAGCTGATTTTCCAGAGCCCTTGTTAAGATAAACCTTCCTGTCCAATAGATTGTTCCCGCATGGAAAACAAGACTGGCATTTCAGACTGTGTGCAATTCTTCCTTTAAGACAGTGAAGGGTATTTCTCTTTGAGGTTTTTAACCTTTGAACATTTCTGTGCAGTAGTCATTGTTTCAATTTGCTATTGCTTATGGTCTTCTCCTTGCCATTTCACTGTTTGAAGGTTCCTCCCCTTTGTACTTTATCTTTCTTTGTTCAGCTGATCTCTCAGAAGCAAGATGCCATCTCCCCATCATTTTTCTCTCAGATCATTTTCCTCTGGTGAGGTTATATAGGCAGTTTTGTGTCACAGAGTCAAGTGAATTGGAAAGAATCACACAAAAAATGCAGTGCCAATTAAAATTTGAATTAATGTGAAATGCCAAAAAAAAAAAAATTGGGCTGTGTTGTCCTCATGGCATGGATTATGTAGCACTGATATTAGTAATCTACAAATCAGTGTCATCCAGCATGGAGTCAGAATCCAGTCCAGTAGAAACCTTAACATCTCCATAATACATAATGCAATGCTTCTTTTCAATATATTGGTAATTTTGGCCTCTGGTTCCATTCATGTCATGCAGTAGAGATCTTTTGATTTCAGGGTAGGGCTAGTGAAAGCTGACGGGGATTGTGACACCAGCTGTTTTACAAATTTCTCTCTTCCCTTTTTGTAGCATTGGAGGTTAACTCAAATCTGAGATTGACTTCTTTTTTCAGTGTTTGTGATGGGTTTTGGACAATATTTTGTTCTTGTGTCCTGTTTCTCACTCGGTTTCTGTTTTAATTTCATGTATGCACTACATACTACATGTGCAAGTATTTAGTTATATGTATAATTAAATGTGAAAAGTTATATGTATAACTAAATGTCTAGTACCATGGTCCTTCTGTGAAAACCAAAACCATGGTTTTCATAAGTGAAACAAGGCAGAAAGATGAGCTCCACTGACTCATGAGAAGACAGCTGCATGACATTAAACTAATTAAGTTCAATGCAACTTAATCCAATTTGTAA
This sequence comes from Cyanoderma ruficeps, assembly GCA_008694505.1. Lineage (NCBI taxonomy): Eukaryota > Metazoa > Chordata > Aves > Passeriformes > Timaliidae > Cyanoderma > Cyanoderma ruficeps. The sequence goes on along the minus strand of VZDJ01000187.1, from coordinate 1,888,073 downwards.
ATAAAGCTGGCCTTAAAAAATATTGATGTTGAATATATTGACAACAGGAGGATGAGGGGAATTCCTTCTTTTGTTAAATACCTACATCTATAACCCTTTATCTTCCCCTGATACACTTCTTATGTCCTTGTCTCTTTTTCTACGTGATTCTTCACTAATAAAGGCAACAGTAATGTATATTTGATTTTGCTGTTGTTGTTTCACAGCTGCTTTAACATTCAAGTGCCTAGGAGACCAGTGGCCTGTGTACTGCAGAGTGATAAGAGAGAAGAACCTCTGTCAAGACATGAGGTGGTATCAGCGATGCTGCGAGACGTGCAGGGACTTCTATGCGCAAAAAATGCAACAAAAGAGTTGACCTCTGTCAGGCTGGCTGGCTCTCAGCTCTTTGCAATCTTATTATTTATAAACACACACACACACCCACACAGGCTTTTTCAGACCAAATATTATCAGATGACATATAATTTAATCAAATTAATTTATTTTTGCCTGCCAGACATCGTTAATGGTTTTGGTTAGACAGCCAACATGTTTTATTGTCTGACATTTTCATAATTAATTTTTATATGAACACTTTCGGATACATTTATCAGAATTTTTAAAAAAATAGTAACTAGTATTTTAAATGTTTATTTTCAATAAGGTCATCTGTTGCAAAAAAAAAGTCACATTATCTTGAATTTATTTTAATTTAGCTGAATAGTTTTGTTGTATATGGAAATAAAATCCTTTTTAATTTTATTATGTTTTTGGCATTTGGAGTCAGAATGATCTTGTGTTTTTTGCAACAGATGTCAAAGTGCACAAGCTAACATTATTAAACAGGTTATTACAGAATGTATTGTGAAATTAGTTCATTTGATTTAGAAACATACTGAAGGGGATATTCTACTGTAACTTATATTATAAACAAGAAAATTAAAATAGCTAAGTAGAGATTTTGATCATTCTCATGGACACATACTTGAACACAAGTATTAAATCAATGAAACACTGTAGAGATTTACACTGAATCACTGTTGCACTGTTTGAGGTAGTGTAGAGAAATGCAGACCTAGAACTTATACCATCCTATGAATCCACGTCTGTAGTGTTTTAACATGTCACTTAATTTTAAAGTTTTGAAAGAAAAAAGCCCTGCCCCTCTATACCTTTGTGTGTCCTTTTGCAGATTTACAAATGGAAGAGTCCTTTCTCCTGCCACTTGTATGAATTAATCTGTTAAACATTCTCAGTTCTCTGTTGATGATTTAGAAAATAACTTTGTAATACTACTTTAGTTTTATCTTTGTCTAATGAAAAAGTCTTTATAAAAATTAAATGTTTTACGGTTCTGTAAAACATTATGAAACAGCTAAGATTTTCCTTATGAGAAAATATTGTACATGATTCACATGATTTTTACATTTTCAATAAAAAGTAAAGCTCCTTTTGTTATTTGCATTTTTATTTTTTTGTGTGTCTGCTTCGGGTAGATTAATCCATCAAGCCCTGCATTGCAGCAGGTACAGCTACATTATGAGTGCCTTCTGCCTTTTGACTTGGGCACCACTCTGCAGCTGCAGACAGATGTGTCACTCTGTGAGCTTTGTTATATATGGAAAGTTGAGAATAACAAAGTAACATTCTGTGGAGAGGCAGGTATTTATGTCAGGTGAGTCCTGCAACTGGACAGAAGTAGATCTTCTGCCCCTGTTTTGTGATGCAACCCTTTAAGTGTGTTCTGAAAATATGTAGGAGAGCAAAACCTGAAGGCAAGATGTCTGGAGAAATGAGCCAGAAAGGCATATTTTCTACTCAAAGCAAAAAGGGAATGCAGCTTTATTGTAACAAGTGATTGTAGTTTTTCCTTCTCTGCAAAGAGTCTGGTGTGTAGATGTGATGCAGCTATCTACACAGTTTCCACAGACAGATAACCACAGATATCTACAGACAAGTAAACTATGGCCCCCAGTCAAGATTGTGATTCTCTCCAGGAAGAATACTTAGATGAAGTCTTAACTCCCACTGAAATCGGCATCTGTGTTTCAAATAGCTGTACTGTTGAAATCTTTGATTTGGCATCTTACTGCTCTACATTTGAAAACTGCAGCTTTAATGAGGAGCTACTGTATGATTTTAAATAAAGTACCTTCTGATTTTGAAAAGTAAAAAAAAAGAAAAATAATGTTGACATCATGGAATGTTATATTTTGCATAATTAAAAAGTTACAATGCACAGAAAATTCAGTTGCTCTGGGGCATAACTCCTTAATGTCACAGATGCACATGTGAAAGTCTAAGAAAATTATTGTAGTTGGCAGGCAAAACAAGCAATTATTAATTTTTCTTCATACTTAGCACCAGATCTTGGTAATACTCCTGCATTCACCTGAATCATAATTGTAAATCAGCAAAAGAAAAGATGCCTCCAGACTAGGCACCGGAGGAAAATTTTTTATCAGCCAGTGATATCCTCACAGATCTAAATGTTTTTGCTTTGCTGATTTTGAATATTTCATTGACAAGAATGTCATCTTAATCACAAAATTTTAAAAGTGTGTTTTAACTCTGGCTGTGTCTGTTGAAAACAAATCAGTGACTGCTGCTGAAATCATCCTCCCATCACCTCTATAAGAAGATTAAAAGGAAGTACTTTTCATTGTGAGACAGGGATGGAAAGTTGTGGTCTAAAATGCCATTTTTTAAAAATGTAATGAGTGAAATTAGGATGTTATAGTGCTGATAAGTCTGGTTTTGACTCCTTTAGCATCTGCAGTACAAAGCTGTTAGTTAAATGTGTGTGAATCATTTTGAAGCAGTTTTGTGTCTAAATAGCAAATATACCTCTGAATTTGAAAGCAAGTTCATTTTACTGCTTCGGTATATTCTGTCATCGTTCAGAGGAGCAGTACAGACTGAAATACCCCTTTGGTCAGAAAATTTGAAGAATGTTCTGAAAATGTGCCCAGGCTATGGCTTGAGCCACAGCATGCTGTGGGGAGGGCAGGCATTTTCCAGCCCTGCAGAGTTTTGCACAGACCTGCGTGGCAGCAGGCAGTTGTTTCCCACTGTGTTCAAGCAAGCCATAGCCTTATGCAGGCATAGACAGTCCAGAGTTAACTCTTTTTTTAAATTGTTTTTGGATTTGTTCTTTCTTCTTCAAGAACACTCCCTCTGCATTAATATATTTTCCTTCCAGCCTGTTGAATATGTAACATTTCAACAAATGAGTGTCAAATCAGTCAATTTCAGCTGGCATGTAAAGGTGAAATTCACTCTTGGTTCCTAAGGGCTAGAGTAGGCCTCTCTGCTAATGAAATACCACTTAGACCCTATTTTGTTTGATTAAGTAGCATTTAAATGGTACATAGGGATTGTGTTAGGCTGGTGCACAGCAGGTTTACTTCCTCCTCCCACATATGTGCTGGCCAGCTAGAGTAGTGACCAAAAGTCACAACAGCTGCCACTTCTCATAACTCTCTTAAAGTAATACCTGAATTTTAATTGCATTGTCATTTATTATGAAGGGAAATTGCTGCTTCATTCTGGAGGAAGTGGGTTACATTTTGGGTTGTTTCAGGTTTTTTCCATTCAGTTTTCATTATCTTCTTCAGACACAGAAAAGCAGCCATTTGCATATTTGAAAAATACACTTAAAATAGAAAGTTTGCCTGCACCATGAGACCAGTGGAGACCCTAAAACCTAACCATAATCAATTATACAAAGAAAATTAGAAGCACTCAGAAAGAATTTAAAGAGGTCTGTAAAAAACATGTACAGACTAATAGAAAGGGACCTTGAAATACATCCAAACCAGGAAGCCAAATGGGGAGACAGTGGGACCATCGGGAAGCATATGTGTGAAAGGCACAATCAGGAATGATAAAGCAATGGAAGAGGAGTTCAATGGATTATGTGAATTGGCTTTTCCAGATGAAATGTTGCAGGGTTCCTTATATGGATCAAGGTGAAGGAAATACACAGGAAAATAAGACCAAATAAGTATTAGATGTCAGATGCAAACAGTATCTAGGGTTCCAGTCACTTGAGAATACTGGGAGAACACAACTGGGAAATTGGTATCAGAGCCACTTGCCATGGTGCCCAAGCTGTTGTTGCCAGAGGACTGGCAGACTGCAGTATAATTCCTGCCTGTGGAAAAGGCAACCTCTTGAGCTACAGATTAGGGAGTCATGCCATAATAGCCAATGAGAGAAAATTAAGATCCCTGACAAACAGGATAAACATGTCCTCTTGGGTGAGAGTCAGCATGGCTTCAGTTGTGAATGGAGAAAAAGGATCTACTGGACACAGAAATCTCTGATGAAGTTCAGTATTACAGGATATTCAAGAAACTGCATTCATACAGGACTACAGGAACAATCATTATGGCTTGAAAGGTGATTAAAGGATTGGAAGCAAAATTGTCATCTTTCAGGATGGAGAGAAATCAGCAGTATGATCCCTACGGGGTTAGGTTTTTTTGCATTTTCATCTGTGGCATAAGGAGTAAAAACTGAGTTCTCCATCTACACAGGTGACATTAAGCTCTTCTGTAAACTCCTGCCTCTATTGGCAAGAAACACAGAACTGAGTGATTAGACAAGACATTTAAATGAAAAACTTTGATGTAGGTAAATGTCAAGTTTTATAGCTATAAAAATAGCCTGAACCATTCCTATGAGATACTGAATTTGCAACTGGCAGTTACACAACTGAAGTTCCTAGCCCTATGAGAGTTACTAACTGCTGTGAGAATAGAAGGGGGAAAAAAGCACCAAAAACTGAAGAATGTTGACTGAAGACATATTTTTTTCCATTTTTGCAATTGGTGTAAACACAACATGAGCATTGTATTCATTTATGGTTGCTGTATTCTTATGAACAATGTAGTGGAATTACAGTTGTAACACATTGAAAATGGAAAATAAATTAGCGAGGTGATAGACTAGGTGTCTTACAAAATGAGATTAAAAAGGTTGATAATTCAGATTGAAAAGAAAGAGACTGAGATAACTATAGTTTAAAAAATCATGAAGGTGATAGATAAGCTGCATGGGGAGCTCTTCTTAAAGCCCTGCAGTACTGCAAAGTACTGCATCTGTGATATTGCTAATATGGAAAATTAATTTAAAAGACATAAAAGTAAGAAATTTAAGCAGATGGTCATGAGGATTTGAAGCTTGCTTCTGGAGAAGGTACTATCAGAAGAATTGAAAAGCAGTTAGACAACTTTACTGACAATTTATAAATAGATAATAAAAGGCCTGGGAAAGAAATACTTCAGCACAAATAAAAATTGTGTGGCTTCTGGGGGAGTAAAAGAAAGAAATTTAAAAAGTAGCCAGGTGTACACTGTCTCCCTTAACAGCATCTTGGTTTTGCCCTTTTCAAACAAATTGAAAGATCCTGGGATCGGGAGAGGTCTGACTTAGTAAGATGTCTTTTATGTTCTTATGTCTAATGGAGAGGTATTGGTATGTGAACTCATACAGGCACACACAACATCTTATGTTACAGTAGCACAGAAAAGCCCTGTGTTTCAAGAGATGCTGGAAAGTCTATGTTTAAGAAGTCGTGGTTGCATGTACCCATGAATTTTAGAATGCAAATTACTACTCTCTTAGTTATTAGTGCACAGGGGAAAAGTGAAAACTATGTGTCATGGCAAGTCTAAAATAGCAGGTTCGTGGTAATCCCTAGGGTACACTGGAAAGGTGTATTAGTGTTTCAGGGCTTCGTTAGACTGGGGAGACATGGTTGTAAATTTATCACCAGGTCCCCCAAAAGCATGCACATCCACTCAGTCACTACTGTCTCTTGTGGCTGCTCACAGATACTTATTTGAGCATGTACTTGAATGGTGCCATATTAATAATTTTAAGCAGATATGCTGTAAAATAATCTCCAATAATTACATGCAAGGAAACATCATGAGCTTTCTGAGTTAATAAGGGATTTAGGTTATTTGTATATCCAACTATTCATTTTTACTTTGGGATTTTAAAAATGTTTTCCTATTTTTTTTATTTAGTTTCTATGTTTCAGCTATTTTCTGTGTGGTAAATAGATTGGTTTGAGTCTGTGGTCTAAGTACAGAGCTAAATTTTTTGTGATGCCTTAATTCTTAGCACAAATTTGATTCAAAAAAGGTTTTCCTGGATTTAAAGTAACAAACTTTGGAAAGCTTATCCTCTGTGGCAGTGGATAAAATGAAACATATCCTAGAGAAACATACATATTTTAAGAAAAGGTTAAAATAAGAATGAGGAGGCTACTTTTGCCTTTTTGTACTTTTTTGTACACAGAGGCCATAATGAGAAGGGGAATTTCATCAGTTGAAAGTCAAAAGGGCTTAAGGCTCATAAAATGATGATGAAAATATCAAATCTCAAAATAAAATAATAAAAGTGTTGGGGATGAGACCATACCATTCAAGTCAGTAACAGTGAATTTTTCCACTAATTTGAATGGGAGCAGAATCAATTCCTTGAAAACTTCTGTTATCAATTATTTGAAACAATCTAATATTTCCCAGGGTCAAGAAGAATTTACTGTGAAAGAAATCCCTGACCCTAAAAAAAGTGCATGTCATAGCTGTTGTGGTAAATGGTACCAACCCACATAGCACAATGGAGCCTCTTGGTACTGCTGCAGAAAAGGAGGACTTGCTTTGACTGGAAGCTGCTTCTAATTTTCTCGGGGGAAAAAATGTTACTTTGAAGTATTGTAGGCTGGACATTTTTTGGCAGATAACTTGAGGAAGTGCTGGTATGCATTTAAGTGTCTTATACTCACTGGTACTCCGTTAGTTTTGATGAACACACATGTATCTATTAAAATAGACCTTGAAACTGAAAACTTAAGCCAGGCACTTACAGAAATTTGTCCTGTCTGCTCTGCCACTTCTAAACAATCTTTTATCATTGGTAGATGATATAAGTGAGCCTGATACCAAACAAGGGTCAGATACAGTTTCAGGAAACTGTCGTATCCTTCTTCACGTCATTAATAATAGAAAGAGCATGCACAGTCAGGAAGCAGAAGCTGGGGCTGTTTTCATTATTACTCTACAGCACAGAAACATGGACCTCTCCATTTTGCCAAACAACAACCATCCCGATAAATTCCTGCAACTGGAGGTTAAATCTTTAGTGAAAAGCTCTGCCTTTCTACCAGCCAACTGGGCAAAATTCCCAGAAGCAGCTTTACCTGGAGTGCAGCGGTGGCACAACAGGATCTATTTACAGGTAAGGTCTAAAAGAGGATGACATTTTCCTGATTTTTCTACCTTGTTTTAAGGATCAGGAGAAAAAATACGTGACGTTGATACATCAGCTGTAGTTTTAGATTCCTGCATCTCTTAATGGGCATTGTTAATATTCCTGTATATTTTCCCATTGACCTCAGTGAGGATCAGGCTCCATGGAAGAGTTACTCTCTTTAGGGGGGTCCACTGACTCTATTTCAGTGTGTTAAGCTTTCTAGTGCTCTTTGTAACATTTTCATTGCATTTTCCAGAAAGTCTACTGAAGTCAAATACCACTTAATTGTACTACAGGTGTGCATGGAATGTGCTCTCTGGAGAAGTAAGAAAAGCCCCAGATTTAAAACTGAAAGTGAAGTCATCATATATATCCCTTTAAACTTGATGAAAAAGCACATCAGAGGGACATTAGAGATTCTTGCTACAAACATATATTTACATAGCTCACCATAACTTCCTTTTCATCCCCCCCCCCCCCC
>VZDJ01000187.1:1860874-1880323 GCA_008694505.1 Cyanoderma ruficeps | reverse complement strand
TTGTCATTCAAGTTTGGCCTTCCTGTTATACTGGAAGACAACTGCTAAAAGTGTAAAACATGCTGACTGCATTAATGCAGGTTATTAGATACAGGTAGCAGCAGTTCCTCTGTAAAAATGTAAATGTGCACTGCCTAGCAGCGGCCCTGGAGCTGGCGGAGAAGAAGTTCTCGTCTGGATCAGCAGCAGTACAGCTGCATCAGCTCACACCCCTCAGGGCCCCATTTGCTGCTCCACACTGCTCCTTCCCTGCTGCCCGGGGAGCCAGTCGCCTTTCCCCACGCCTAGCATGAGCAAAAGCTCCAAGGTCTGGTTCTTGTCAAGGGATGGAGACATGCATAAGTGGTTGGGGGGCGAGGGGGGTGATGGAGAAAGGTCTACATTCTCAGGATCCTTAAGGTGGGGGTCTGATTCCACAGGGGAATGAGGAGTACGAGCCAAAAAAGCTTGAACCTGGGGGAAGGGGGAAAATGATGCTGAAAGTCTCCCACAGCTATTTCCTGTTGCACTTCTCCCTTTTCAGACATTTCTCCCCATCAGCCCTCTAAACCCCTTTGCTCCCTCCCAGAGTCCATTCCAGTCCTCGTCCAATTGCAGAAGTTCTCCTCCCGTGACACCGTTTCCATGCTCCCCCCTTGCTTTCCCTAGTTTCTTCCCTAGCCCAGACACCCTTCCCTCCGCCTGCTCCAGCGCCCCCAGCTACTCCGTTTGTGTTGTATAATCTTTGCTGGCGGCTCCCCAAGGAACGCTGGGGCGGGGAACATGCGGCCGCCCGTAGTGTCCCATGCAAACAGCCCTAACCAAGGAACGGAGCCTGAAGGGTCCCAAACTATAGGGTATGGTGCAATGCTGGCCTCACCCTCTCCCCCCACCTAAGTCCCTCTTTTGTGCAGGAGGGAGGGAGGCAGCCACACACAGAGCCTCCTCCGCAGCAGGGATCCTTCTCCCCATTGTTGTCAATCAGGACGCGCTGTCACCGAGCCAGAGCTGCCGAGCTGCGGGAGGATTAAAAATGTGTAGGGAGCCCTGTGCTTTTTGACTTAATGCTCTGCTTTTTTGCCACCAGCGAGAAGGTTTTCCTGGAACTCCGTGTCCCAGCCCCGGGACGGCTGTTTCAAAGGAAATGTCTGTACTTACCATGCCTCCAAAAACGGAGTTTGCAAAGTGGTATATTTTAGAAGTGTTAAACCTAGGACACAATCTATACTTTTAAGTGTAGTTCTTAGTGAATTCAAACTGTCCAGATAAAATTCATTGTGCCATTCTCTCTCCCTTAGCAGCTTGCCTTCCTTTTCCCCTTTTGCTGACAATCAAAAAAAGGGAAAAGTACTGATGAGTTCCAGACATTAGAAGAAACACGATGGCACAGTGGAGGACTAATGGTGCAGGAATAACGTATTTCACTTTAAGATGAGAGAGATAATGGGGTTAAGGGTTAGTTGATTCAGAAATAGAAAAAGGGGGGTGGGAGGGGGAGAGAGAATTAATTTCAGAACATGTGTGCATGATCGAAAGATTCCTAAAGTCATTAAACCTTGCAAGTAGCCTAAATTCCCTCTTTAGAAGTTAATATTCTTTTTAAAAACTAATGCTACTCAGGGCTCCGTATGCAAAGTGACTACTCAGTGGTATGTTTGTGGTCTCTTCCAAACCTTTATTATGAGATCACTTAAATTCAAATGTACTGAAGTGCTTATGTGTTTTCTCCACCTATAAGTTTTAAAATTTGTTTCCATTATAAAAAGCAGCTTCATGTAATGACAAAAAGCTGCTGGTGTTTCTCCTTACTTTCCTCTTTGGTATTAGGCAAACTAAACAGCTTCTCTGCCTAGCATGTACTTTCATCGTCTACTTTGACTAAAACAAACCATAAAGCAGTCCAGGAATTTTGGCCCTTCCTTGTGAAAAGCAGCATAAAAAGCACAGACTTTGTCCTGCAAATGGATCACTGCTGACCGCATCCTGCTCATCCTGACAATTTCCAGTCCTGCTGGACTCTTTGCCCTACAATATGTTTTAATGCCCAACACACACCCGATGATTAATCCTCAATATCTGTTTCTCACGCATGTCTCCCCTGCAGTCAACCTGGTAGTTTTCTTTAATTCTCAGACTTCTCATTCTTGTTTATATTCCCCTTTTCCCCCCCTATTTTTGGAAGACAGAAGAGAGCATTCAGTCTTAGCAGCGTGCTACTTCTTGGCATGGTGTTTTTTTGGCCTTACATATGAGTTAACGCCTGTGTCATTTCTTTGCTTGTTTCTCAGTATACCAGGACAAGAGGGTTTTTTAAAATCTGTAAGTTAGGTGCTGGGTTAGAGTCACTTCTTTGTTCCCTGGCTCATACGTGCATTACGTATTTCTATTCTCTCCCTTATTGTTCCCTAGACATCTGCAACTGGCCACAATAAGAGCCAGCTGCAAGGTTGGCAGGAGCTTTGGTCTGACACTGTACAAAAGTTTTTATATAATGCACTCACAGCCCTGCAGAACTGCATTACCAGTGACAGATAAAACACCTTTTTTAACTAAACAATTCATTATAACAAGTAGTCTCAATGATGGCCAATTAAAATAGTCCATACGAATATTCACTTTTCTCTAAATATCCCTGTCACTTTGATGGAAGTGGTTATAACTGTCTGATCTCTTTCCTGCCCATGTCAGGTGGCTTTTCAGTTTTGCAGTACATAAGACTGCCTTAATGTCTCTGACAAGGAATCCAGTTCCCTTCCATTTCCTTCCTTAAGAAAAGTTTCATCCCTAGAATCATGGAATCATAGGAAGGTTTGAGTTGGAGAGGACCTTACAGGTCATCTGGTTCCAACTCCCCTGCCATAGGCAGAGGTGTCTTTCACTTGAGCAGGTGTCTTCAAAGCCCCAGTCAGCCTGGCTTTGAACACTGTCAGGGGTGGGACATTCACAACTTGTCTGGGCAACCTGTTCCAGTGTCTCACCATCCTCACAGAGAAGAATGCCATCCTTATAGCTAATCTAAACCTGCCCTCTTTCAGTTTAAAGCCATTTCCTTGTCTTATTTTTGTAAAAATTGTCTCTTCAGCCTTCTTGTCAGACATCTGACAAGATGTATGTATGTACTAGAAGGCTGCTACATGGCCTTCTACTCCTGTAGCCTTCTCCTCCCCAGGCTGAACAACCCCAGCTCGCTCAAACTGTCTTCATAGGAGAAGATGTCTTCTGATCATCTTTGCAGCCTCCCCTGGACCTGCTCAAGCTTCTCAGGAATCTTTGATGTGGGCAGGGTGCCCTACTGTCTTTCATAATTTGTTTTCCACCTTTGGTTAATCCTTGACTTTCCTATTGCTTTTCCCTAACATCTCCTATGAGATGTGGTTTATTGAATGAAACTCTCAAGTGCTAATATTCTTCATAGCAAAAGAGCTTTTTTATTTTCCAAATGTCTGGCAATACCTATACAGTTGATACAGCTACCACAGGGATTCTTAGCTACACCCTAGCAGTTTTTTGTCTGTTAGCCCTTTTGTCTGCCTTCAAAATAGTTCTCTACATCAGAAAAACGTCCTTATGAGGAGTGCAGGGTGGGGTCCTGAACAATCTGTTACAATCTGTTTGCACAGCAGAGGGTTATAGTATTAAACAAACTACTAACAAATATAGGGACCACCATGTAGTTACTTTCATTATGATTGAAAAAGCTTTTATGAAACAGATAGCGTAGTATCTAGTGGCTGTAGGTTTCTGTAGGACTGCCTTGGTTAAAATTTTGATCTGTAGCTGCCCAGCAACAGCATTTCTTATTTTCCTGAACATCATGGCCAACATCAGGTGGAAACTGGGGCTAGCCACAGGAGCAGAGAAACTGGTTCTGTGACAGCCTGGGCCCAGATAGGAAGGCCAGGTGTCACCACAGGATTTTGGGGGCAAAAGTCCCTTTGGCAGCGAAATAGATGAGAGACAGGTATGATCTGGTGTCCCGAAAAAGAACCACTGTAATAAGAAGCAAAACAACAAGAAGCAAAACTATTTCAGAACCGAATGCACCAAAAAAGGCAAGGGCCGGGGGTGGGAGGGGTTACAGGAACTTATATAGGGTAGGATAAGGGTGGAGTCTGAGGGCAGGGAACCAATTGGGAGAGAGGATTAGGAATATGCAAATTATTGTGGCAAAAAGTAACCAATGTAACAAGGGGAAAAGAGAACTTTCTAGTCTAATCTACATAGGGAGCGCCCGTGTGGCCTTCCAGGTGAGATTTCTCTCACCCTGACCACAGGGATTTTTGCCCATGGCCTTAGCTCAAGGTTTTCTTGGACCCCAAAACGTTCTGTCTGGGGGGAAAGGAAAGAAAAGGTTGAGTTCCAGGAAGTAAATTTCCTCAAATGCTTAACTGTCTCTTTCTTCTCTTCTTTCAGGTAGATGGGTTTGAAACCAAGGTCTAACCTTAACTGTTGGTATCCTGGGTTTGATGGGTGATACTTCATATCACAGTCTAAGAAAAGAATGGCTAGGCTCTTGGGCTGTTTCAGTGCTATCAACAACAATAGCAGTGGGAACAGAAGGATGAAGTCAAGATAAAAATGAGATAAAAATGTTTCCTAGTAATAAAGACTAGATTATAATTTTAGCCATATGTATTGTGATATATGCATAAATTGCATTATAAAATAATCAGCAAGAAAAAAACAGTGGAGTAGACACATATTGAGTCAGTGATGGAAATAACACTGACCCTCTATAGATCTTTAGGCTTTTCACAGAATACTAGTACTTGTAAATGACAGCTCTCTGGGTCTGTCAAAGAGGGACATACTTTTCTCAGTGAAAAAGGAGTTATTAACCAGTTATAACAGTTTTCTTGTTCATGAGCTATATGTAGATCAAACACAGTCATGTGTTTCAAAGTTGAGCACTTTTCATCTTGTTAAATAAGTATTTCACAAACGTATTTCATCTACAGTTTTCAGTGTTGTTCATAACGACTGCTCCTTTGATTATTTGCCGTTCACTCCTTCCATTCAGTGAATAATAATGTAAGTTGCCTTTGATTTGTTCTGTTCCACTCTCAATTCACTCAGTCTTCTTATATTCAGTATGTATTGTATGAATTCTGTAATGGATATTGATACCTAAATTTACAATACTTTTCTCTTTATTTGAATGTTTGCTGCATGAGTCAGAGGCTGTGACAAAAGTTGGGAGGTGTTTTGAATCTTAAAAGAAAATATAAAGGAGTAGCTTTTGCAGGAATTAATACTGGCAAGCATATTTTTTGTTATCTGCCTCTAGAAATGCATAGGTTTAGTACAATATTGTTCCTATTTCTTTGTATGATTTCTTAGACCTAAAACTTCAGGGGTTTGCATGTGATTCCAGCTTCTGTCCTTTCTTTTCCCCAACTAGATAAGTCTGTGGGACATATCTACTGCAGCAATTTCACAATCAAGCATCTGCTGTACTGAAGTACATTCACCCAATCAGTTTGCTACTTCAATGTCTGTTCTCCAAAATTTCTGCAAACTATTTCCTACCCCAAATTCCAGTCCAATTCTCCTGATAAAACCCACTTGCCCCTCCCAATCTATTCCCTCTCTAATCTGCTCCATGCCACCACACCTTCCTCATGCCCATGAAAAGAAAGGTACTTCAGACAGTAGGGGAAAAGAGTTTTGCCACAAAGCACTATTTTTATGAACAAATTTTCGCATCATGCCATCTATTACAAGTTTTGGAGAACTTTATCTAAAGCAGCTTTAAAAATTACTGTCAAGTCACACTCTTTCCACAACATTTTAGCCTAGGGAAACCAGTCATCCCCTGCTGAGACAGTTTGCGTTCTTCAAGAAAATGCTCTCCAAGTTCAACTATTTAGCAAGCCTGAAGGAAGGGTCATTAAGGTCAATGACAAATCTTAAATAAGAAATAAAGTAAATAAAATAAAATGCAGTCAGAAAGAAAAGGCAGTTAAAAACACCAGCTCAGCTGAAATCTGGCCAGTACAGGCCAGAGGGTTTCAGTGTCACCTGTACCTGCAATGCAGAGTAATATTGTCAGGGGATACATGAAGGCTAAGTAATGACATATGAAAATTATGAACTAAGGGAAGGATGGGAGATCTCTGAGGATACACCTGCCTACTAATGGCAATTGTTGATGGGAAATATGCTTAGTCACTTCTGCAGGATTTAGTGATAGGAATGCCAGCATGATACTTCCTCCTAAAGTTTCTAAGACAAAGTCTGTTGTTTTCTCTTCTCTACCTTCACTTTCTGAAGGAAATCAGTCCTTATACTTCCTTCTACACCTGCCTGCCTCAGTGTATACAAGTCTATACATGCACAAAGACACTGCAGTCATGGAGTAGGTGATGGCACACAGCAGCTGACTTCCACTGAAAGTGGATTCACCAGCCCACAAAGAGGGCAAAAAATTACTCAAGCAGAAGAAGCCAACAGTTTGCTGTCATCTTAGGGACCTTCACTGACTTGATGAAGTGTCCAAGTAGTTCCCAAAGCCAGTGTACAGCAGGCCAAATGCCCTGAGCGCCCACCAGAAAGGTGGAAGGAGAAGCAGGATACACCCCTAGCCATTTTGCAGCTGAAGTCTATCTAGCCTGCGGTAACTCAAAATCTGGAGATCTCAGTAAAAATGAAAAATTCAGGGAAAGTCGTCCTTACATGGAAGTAAGTTTGTCAAGACACAGCTTCTTCATTGGCTGTTTATTATGTGCATTTTACCTTATATGCACCTTGCAGCAGGTGCTGCCCACACATTTGTGATTCTGGGAGCAGGAGAGGGGTGGAGTTTGCCCCCTCCCAGCATACCTGACACAGACCACTGGGTCAGGCCAAGGTTCCCATTGACTCAACAAAAAGTTTCTAAGGACAAAAGTACTTACAAAGAGGGATGAACTTGCTCTGTGTTGCTTCTAAAATCCTGAGAGATGGGAGAGGTCTTAGTGTAAGACAAAGGCTCTGAAAAAAGCAGGTCTTTTAGGTAGCTGACACACTGTGGTACCATAGATCAGGGACAGGTTAATTGAAAGTCTTGGGGACAGAAGGTTGTGACAAATATTCGATAGTTTGGACTACAGAGAGTGGTTGCATTCCTCCAAGCAATTACAGATTGAAAATTATTGTAACTACTACTTTACAGACCCCTAAAGAGGTCCTTAGTGCTGTTTTAAGAGGCAGCTTGTGATTTCTCAAAATATATGATTCCCCTAGGGCTGTTCTTCTTCCTCCCTTGACACCCACATGTCCTAGAAGATCTTATTTAATATCTTTTGTTATTGGGAAACTGCTCAGATATTTAATTACCTGTGAATTCTGACAGTGCTCTCAGTTGAATGAAGAGCCTTTTCAACATCCTGACATGGGTCTAGCATTTAAGAGTGTGAGCAGAACTGTGAGTCACACTCCTGCTATCAGAGATGTATTTCTAGTGGAGGTTGTTATTTACACACAATTGCCCCGTGATCATTCTGTTTGCCCTTACATCTTTGCTTCTGCATCACACATCCATAGCTTTCACCAGAACCACAATGTTCTACTGCAGTTCTCCATAGCACTGTTTCATAGTTTCATACTATGAAACAATCCTCCATAGCACTGTTTCATACTGCAGTTCACACAGCACTAAGCAGAGGCTTTCTTCCAGCAGGCATTATAATGTCAGTTCACATTTGCAAAAGAACTTAATGTTCAGATTGTACCCACCTGCTTTCCCCAGAAGGAGGAAATCTGTCCGTATTGAACAGTCAGTCTCCCTCACTGTAGAAATTTGCCAGAAGGAGAAAAATGGTTGCATGTGTAGTTTTAAAATGATTCTGTTGCATTACAAGTGGTAATTCTGGAAGGGGACCTGTATTGTAGGAAATGCAAATAAAAGCCGGGTTCTGATCTAACTCGTGTCTTACAGAGAGAAAAGAAAACTGTGACTGAGCTGCCAGGCTTAGACTTGAACATGGTCAGTCAAGAAATAATAGACAAATCCCTGGGGAAACATATTACTCCCGTCACCCTGAAATCCACAATCAAGAGCAACCCATTGTACAGTGATATCCATGTGGATGATGGCTGGGAGGAGAAGAAAAAGAGCCCTTCCTGGACTGTGCAAGACTATGACAGACAGTCACTGCACTCTAACTTGGCCAGCCACATAAAGGTAATTGGCTGTTGTGCTGAGTTTGAGCAAGGGAATTGCTGTGAGCTGTGTGGTGCATGCATAAACCTCTGTGCTTGTTTTAGGTGGGATTACAGAAGTAAATATGGAAGTATTTTCTGGTGTAGACATGACACTAACAAGAGTCTGATCAGGCAAGAAGTCTACATATCTGGCGAGACTCCAGGAATTTAAATTTTACAGTACATGACCCCTGATTAGAGAAACTCTTAAACCACAACTCTGTACAACTCAGCTTCTCTGTTTACACAGGGAAGAGCTACAAATGTGGCACTTAAATACTATATAGTCACTTTAAAAACTGTTCATGGCAAAATTCTGTTATCGAATTGCATATATTTTTCTCAGCCTCATCCACCCTACACAGGATCCTGCCTCCTGTGGGTTGGCACAAACCACTTTTAGGATTACTTTTGGGTTTGGGTTTTTTTTTCCTTTTTTCCATTTTTTGAAAAGGGAGTCAGAGCTATGATTATACAATGACATTGCCTCTTGAGAACACAACATGGTTTGTTCTGGGTTTTTTAAACACATTTCAATGGCTGGTGTCCTACTTTTGGTTCCTGGATGAAAAGTGTGGTTTTAATTTTCCCCAGTGGAACATTTGCAGCATCTGGAAAGTAGCACAACCTACATTCAAGTGAAAGTGTCTTGCATATGTGTTGTGATGTCTTAAATTCCTTAATCAGTATCTGATGATAGCCAAAATACTTCTGGGTATGCTTTAATGAATTTCTGTGTAAAACAGAGAAACTGATTTCATTTTCTGATTTTTCTTCTAGGAAAATCCTAATGATCTACAGTTCTGGATGGGGGATATTTATACTCCTGGGTATGATACCTTGTTAAAAAAAAAGGAGAGAGAAAAAAAGCATTCAAAATATTGCCGAATCATTCTGTTCATGGTACTAGCCATTTGCATCCTAATTACTGTAATCGCACTTAGTGTTTTACTTACTTAGTATAGCCAAATGATAATGGAAACTTTTTCAATAAATATTTTTATTAAACTATTCCCTTCTCTGTTTTTATTTGAATTCCATTTTTTTTAATCACAAACACAATTTATTTGACATCACTTCTTCAAAACATTCCTGTGCAGCACAAGGAATTGACCATGAAAAGAGACAAATATTCTGAGCATGGCTGAATGTCTCCTTACAGGTATAATTTAAAAATAAAACTCCATCTTTTTAGTGCCTTTTTTGGACTAGTGATTTAAGTCATAATGTGTAGTATGTTACATATTGTGTGTATAGACAACCAGCTGACTATTTCTTCTAATAAATACCTACCATCCTCTTTGTCTTTTCACGATAGCCATTTTTAGAATATAGAAAAGCATTTAAAAGCATCATTCAAGATATCACAAAGAATTATAAAACAAAAATTAACACATTACTTAGTAATGATGCTACAATGATGCATCATGTAGTAACAGCCAGCCTAAATACATAAATATTTTCTTACATCTGTCAGAGAAGAAAAACAAAAATTAGATCACTGAGTTTCTATCAAAAAAACTAGCTGAGACCTGTGACAAAATTCTTCCATCACTACGCCATCTTCTTTCAANGTTTTGTGGGTTGTTTGTGATTGTTAGTTCTTGTATTTTTTGGTGGATTTTTTTTTTTTTGTTTCTGTTTTTTTAACAAAATCTGGAGAGTACTATAGTATAAACTAGAATTAATGCAACTTAAAAATTTTAAACTTTTATAACCAGGCTGTGAAAAAGGTTCTTTGTCAATCAAAGGAACAAAATGAAATGTTTAGAGAGCACAAACAGTTAAGTTAATACATCTCAGAATAATTTAGAAGAATCAAAACATGAGATAAAATTACAAAATAAAAAGTGAGCAAACAGGGAGACAAGAATTTTAAGTAATTATTTCCTTTCTGAAAAGGCACTCTAGGCGCTACAAACCCTTTATTCTCTGTATTTGGTATTTAAGGAGCTATGGATACTATTGAGATAGGGATTTCCCTTTTGAAAGAGAATCTCACAGATGCACAGAAGCTGGAAAGTTGAGGTTATACCAGGTCTGCTTCTTGTCCCACAGAATGTGCTTTGGATTAGTCAGGAATAGAGCTAAGGTAGAAAGTTTGTACTGTTACCTCTTAATTCTAGATTGTGCTCTACTTACAGCAGGTTTACAGTTTTTTAACTCATGTCAAGATGAATTAATCTTCAGACAAGTGTATTTCATTCCTTTCTTCCTTCTCATCTAGTCCATGATTGATTCCTGTGTGTGCTGTGACTTCTTGGACCCTACTCTAGCTTATACTATAATTAGTTGGAAGATTCAACCTAAAAAATTCAAGCTAAAAAAGCTTACTTCTTTAATCTGGTGTGCAGACAACAGCAAAAGAGTAGCAGCATTTAAATGCATGTGCATAAAATTAGTATCCATATTACAATATTGAACATTGCTGTAAATATACAAGAGAACTCACTCTCCTGTCTTCCTGCAGTTTCAGTGCAGATGGGGCTCTTGTCTGAAAGATCAGACCCATTCAGTTTATGTAAGTAAGAGCTTGGGAGTATTTTACAAGACTAATAGCTGACATTATGAAGTAACTACTCACATTAAACCAACAATACTTGACTTTTTTCCAGCCCAAGTACATTTGCTTTAAGTGCACTGCATATAATGCAGAGACTTACTTTTGTAAATTATTGAGGCCTGCAGGCTGGAAGCCTAAAAGCAAAGAGCTCTGTAATTTCCAGGAAAACAGCCAATAACGCGAGTTTCTCAACTGCATTACTCTGCGAGGGGTTTAGCTGAAAGGATAAAGCCGTTTTCTCCACAAGTTCACTACCGGCTGTTCAGCCCGATTTCACTGCTGTCACCTAGCGGAGAGACAGCAAAGACGAAAAACGTGTCAGGTGCGAAGATGCTGGTTTGGACTTTTTAAATTTTTTTTTTTTTTTTAAGATAACCTCATGTTTCTCCCGGCTGCGGGGGAGGAGCCGCCGGGCTGGTTGCGCTCCCGGGGCGCGGTGGCAATGCGGGCTCCTTTGGTGACCCCTCGCGGCCGAGCGCGGCGGGCGGAGGGATTCCTCGCCTCCAGGGGATTCCCGGGAAGGGGCGCAGCTTGCGGAGGACCCGCAGGGAAGGGGAGAGTGCTCCGTCTGCCCGCCTGTGGCGGAAGGGGCTTGCTGCTGCGCCCCTCGGAGAGCGCTCGCGTGGGGAGAGCACGACTGTCTGTGTAAACGCCAACTGTGTTCTTGGTAATGGGAAAATAAACAACACTCGAATACTTCGAGAGGAACCAACCAACTCAACAGACTGCTAGACAAAGACTTTTTTTTTTGAGGGGAGAGTGGTGAAGCCTCAGGATCCTTTGCGCCATGTGCTAACTCTAAAAACAATAAATTAGACACCCCTCCCTTAATAATTTCTATTACTTTTCATATCTTGTAGGAAAAAAAGTAAATTTTTAGTTGGTAGCCATTGCTGTGTGTTGTTTCTTTTGTCATGTGAGTTTTTTGCTTTTATTGGTTTGGGTAGTTAGGGGTTCTTTTAACTCATTAGTGACAGAGACTGAAGAAGACAGTCATCAGACAACATTCATAATAAACTATTATCAGTATTGGTGGTTGGAGAACAGAATGCTTAGTGTATTCCAAAAGTTAAAAAAACTATAAGAAAAGGAGGCCCAGGGAGACCTTGTTGCTCTCTACAGCTACATGAAAAGAAGTTGCAGACATGTGGGTGTCAGTCTCTTTTCCCATATAGCAGAACAGATGGAATGACAAAACAAGAGGAAATAGCCTTGCCAGGGAAGGTTTGGAATGGATATTATAAAAATGGATATTATAAAAAAATTCTTCACTGGAATGGTTGTCATGCACTGAAAGAGGTTGCCCAGAGAAGTGATGGAGTCACCACCTATGGAAGTATTCAGGAAATGTATGGACATGGTTTGCATGGATGTGGTTTAGTGGTCATTACAGTGGTGCTGGTTTAAGAGTTGGCACTGATTATCTTAGAGGTGTTTTCCAACCTTAATCATTATGTGAGTTCATGAATGAAACAAGTCTACTAGGTAAGTTTCCAGCAAGTAATCTCTGTTTTCACTGGTCTCTTCCTACCTTAAGAGCACACTTATTCATACAATTTCATACTTTCACAGAGTCACAGAATATGCTGAATTGTAAGCAGCCCATCAGGATCATCAACTCCCACTCCTGGTCCTGCCCAGGATATCCCAATAATCTCACCATGTGCCTGAGACTATTGTCCAAATGCTTAGTGAATGCTGTGACCAGATTCCCGGGGAAGCGCCTGATCACCCCCTGGGTGAAAAACCTTTTCCTGACATCCCATGTAAACCTCCCCTTATTCAGCATCATGCCATTTCCTTGAGTCCTGTCACTGGTCACAGGAGTGAAGGGATTGGTACCTGTTCCTCTGTTTTGCCCTGTGTGGATGTTGAAGACCTCAGTGAGGTCTCCCCTCAGTCTCCTCCAGGCTGAACTAGACCAAGTAACCTCAGCCACTCCTCATAAGTCTTCCCCTCCAGACCCCTGACGGTTCTCACAGCCCTCCTTTGATGCTTTCTAATAGTTCAATGTCTTTTTTATGTTGTGGCACCCAACTGCCCCGACACTCTAGGTGAGGCTGCCCCAGTGCAGAGAAGGACAATCCCCTCCCTTGCCCAGCTGGTGATGCTGTGGCTGATGCCCCCCAGGACAAGGTTGGCCCTCCTGGCTGCCAGGGCACTGCTGACTCATGTTCAACTTGCCCTCAACAAGGACCCCCAGGTCCATTTCCTGCCTCCCTGCAGAAAACTTGAAGGCTTTAAACAGCTGCTTAAAGATAAGAAAAAAAGTCAAATCTGCATCAGAACATAAACAAATCTTGGTATGATTTTAAAATTTTTATTCCAATAGTAATCAGCTCAAATAGCAGCAAAGATTCCTATGTAGTCAGTAAAACTTGTTAACACACCAAGTTGATACATCAATATCTTACCTCTAAAAAGATGTTGGACAATGGTATAACTGGCAGAATACTAGCTTTTACTGGGAAAACTGGCATTTGCAATACCATGCAGGAATTTCTCTTCTTGACTGAACAGCAGCAACCTGGAGAGCAAATAAGAGTTCTGCAGATTGTACCCACTGGTAATTGCACTGCCAATTACTGTATTTCACAAGCAATTTTAGAGAATTTACATTTTCTCCAGTAAATAAGGATTAGCTTTTAAAACTACCTAACTAATTGAACTTTTTTACCAGCTTTGACTACAACTACTCACCCAGTTCTCTAGAACATACTGGAAGATTCTGTTGAGGAAATTCTCAGCCTTTCTCTTCCTTTGCTTCATTCTTCTCGTCCCAAAAATGTCCAGAAATATGCAACTATGTTGCATATATTTAATATGCAACATTTTATTTGGTTTTGGCCTGTAAAGTTGCTGGAAAGAGATTCCTGCTTGGTTCTCGCAGCTCAACAGGCACAATTTGGAAAAATTACATCTACCACCCCCCTTCAGTAAAGCACAAACTTGGCCCATGAAAAGGATCTCACAGGGCTTTTTGATTTATCAGAGTACATGTTTTCATCTTCCAGCCTATTTTTTTTTCCTTCCAATGCACATATTACAGAAGGCAAGGTCTATAACAAAAAAAAAAGGGGCGAGGGGAAAAAGACAATTTTGAATTTGCCATGAGTAAAATCAGCTGGTCACATCAGAATTTGAAAAAGAAAGAAGCAATGTGAGTTGTGAGTTGCAATGTATTATAAATATCTCTGGGTAGAGCAGAAGTTACTCCTTTGTGATATTTTGGTGAGGGAATGGTGAATGAATAACCATAATAGCCAAACCTGTGTGGATTCTATGCATCTCTACTATCTATCACTGAAAGATCAGGAAGGTCTGCCACAAACTTCCCTACCCAAGTCCCACTGATTAGTTCAGAGCTATTTTGAAGCAGACCAGACTGCTGAATACATTCTAAGGATGTATTCTACATGGTTATGCTCCTGTAAGTTGAGTAATTCACTGAAATACAAATTTATTGGGGTTCTAATCAGCCATGAGACAGCCATCCAGCAAAACAAATGCAATGCTTCTCTCAACTATTTTCTTATGGGGTTTTACTGGTTAGAAGATGCAACTAGATTTGAAAAGTTAGAGTAGCAGTTACCTGCTGTAAAAAGTGACAGGTGTAAGAGAAAGTGTATCATCTCTTTGTTGAACAAGATAAATTTTAAAAGTTTTTAGCACCTAGTATTTTAAGGGGATTACACTTTTTGATTTAGGAACAGCACTTCCTCCTATATAGCTTCCTTTGCGAAAAATGCCTTTAGAATTATCTACTTTTTTTTTTTTTTTAATTTCCCTAATTAATCCTACTTTGTGGACAGTTCTGCTGGGGCCTTACCTGCATGGCCATAACCTGTTTATTGGCAAACCTGATTACTTGCATTCTGGAGAAATGTATTACTGAATACAGGGAAGACTCCTGTCTCTGTGAGATCCTGCCTATATTGAAAGGCTTTCTCTGTTCCAAATCTTATTTCCCATGATATTGGTTTGGACTCAAGACACTGCTACATCCCTGTTCAGGTACCTGGATTCATAGGAGGAACATGGCATGTGCCACGGTTCAATTAATTTTTCAGCAACTTGGTGGCACTGTACATTCAGAGTTGTAAGTCAAGTTTGATGGGCCTGTGCCCACTTACAGTCCATTGTTTGAAAGCTGGACAACAGAACAATGGTAGAGAAAAATAAATTTCTTAATGTAAGAAGAAATATGTAACATGAATCTAAATCTGTAAAAGATTTAACTTGCAAGATTTGGGATTTGTGAGAGAATTGTCCACTTCTCTCCAAATGAAAACATATTCCAAGCAAATTTCTGCTGAAGAACAGACTTAGTTCAGGTTTGACCTGGGGTGGAGTTTGAATGAACATGTGCTTTAGGTAAGCAGCTTTTGACCAGATCCCTCTCTCCCTCTTGATTTCTTGCTTTTGCAGCTGTTTCTTTGTGGGCTTCTCCCTGGGAGCAGCCAGCCTGGTCAGTGGTGGCATTGCATCCTGACAGTCAACCCTCTTCCTGACAGAGGTACTTGCCAGAATTTTCTGATCATGGAAGCTGACTTTGTGAATCTTTGCAACTGGAAACTTGTTGCAGTGATCCTGATATGGCTAAATGCTGATCATGAGACTCTGAATCCAAGAGTCAGAACACTCAGTTATAAATTACATATTGTTAAAGAGTTCTTTTTCCTCACCAGACCTATTGTAAGTCATCTGGTTGTGAAAAAAATGCCGGACAGTCTCTCCTCTGATATATTACATTTTATTAAGGCAATGCAGCAACAAAAATCCGGTACACAATTATATTTTCAATTCATTATTGTGACCAGTTGGCAGGCAATTTTTAGGCTGAGAGAGGAGAATGGTCAATTCATAGCAGCATGACTTGCTATGTCATTTTCATGAAAACACACAGATCTTGAGTTGGTGTGCATTATTTTTTCCATCCATGTATTTAGCTTCACAGACATCCCAGTATATGAAGCAGCCTTCCTGAAGAGGGCTTGTTTCTCCCTGGAGTTCCCTCTGTGTTGATGGTGCTCTTTTTGGAAATTCTCCAACAGGCCACTCTCAGCTCAGAAACCAACTGGCTGCAGCTGCTGTAGTAAATTGAAACTCTTGTAGCTGTAAGTAGGTTCATTTGTGGGAATTCTTGTTGCCTGTGGTAAGGTTAGTCCTCTTGGAGGAAAAGTTGTGGAGTTAAGGTGGAAGGCAGAAAGCTTTATGGCAGCACAGTTATTGTTCAATGCACAGCACAAATCTACTGAGTACTGGGCTTATTTGCTTCAAATTTGGCAGACTGCTGCTTTTAATACCTGTGGGTGTGTGTGCCTGTTCAGCCTTTAAAGCTGCTTTTCTCTAGGCACAGCTGAACACTGAAAACACGCATATAAGCATGCATGTTGAAGTAGTTTTTTGTTCAGCTGTTTGAGTCTCTCTTCTAAATATCTTGATCCTTTCTCAGAAAGGGAAGTGGTAATGATAGTGGAAATAACAGGGGATGGTTTTGTTGTGGGAGGTGTTTGTTTTTGTTGAATGTCTGATTCTTCTTTTCTATACCCACATAGGCTCTTTTATTTTCTGAACTGTAAGAATGATATTTTGAAACTGCTTGGGATGTAAAATAATCTGGATACAGAAGCCATTAGTGAATAATGTTCCATGTGTGACTAGCCCTGCTGGTGAATTGCTAAAGGAGAGACTGTGTGCCTCATAAAAGTAGCTCTTAGACTAAAACGAGCACAGTGCATTCAATCTTTAAATTTGCATTAGTTCTCTGGCTTTTTAATGAGCAGTGCCATAAATATTGTCTCAGCTCATTGAGACGTCAACTGAACCAAGAGTTAGTAAACTAGCATGTGGATAATTTGCATAGTTGAGGGCCTAAATTTTTATTTTTACTTTCATTTTTTAAATGTCTGTTTCTTGATATGAACTGCATCAAGTTTCAGAATCATTTGTGGGGGAAAAAAAATTCAAGTAAGGAATCTGGAAGTTCTATTTTGTCTAAAATGGTCTGTATAGCTCTAAAGGTCTAACAAGTTATTGCACCCCATAAACACTTCTGAAATGCTTGCAATGTTAAGTTACCATATAGTACAGTTTATAGAGACTGTTTAAAAATAAAATAACGAGAAATGGAATGGAAAGCCTCCTAATTTGTTAAGATTAAGCTGAGGATAAAGAGAAAGCTATGACATTAAATCAGGCTTTGTCCCTGATTGAAATGTGACATAGAAAGTATACTTAGGACAAGAATAAATCCTGGGCAAGGCATTTAGAATTGAATGAACAGATTCAACAAATCTGGCTTTTTACATATGGGTGACAATATTAAATATTAGAAGTAATTAAGTTGGAAATATACGTTTATGCAAAGCTCAAAGCTAGAGAAAAACGGGTTCTCCAGACACATGGAGTAGAGATACTGTTTGCAGCCTGGAAGGCAGTGTGTTAAATTGGCAAGTTGTTAAATCCTGAGGCAGTAGAAATCAAGTGAGTAAAAGGGTTTATAGCAGTAATGTTGTATGGAAATGAATGCTGCAATACACTGTAAACTGCCAAGAGAGAGGAATTCACTAAGGGCCTAAATGCATATCTGACCTTGAAGTGAGAAATCAGCTTCTTTGGGTATTTTTTGACAAAAATAAAGGCATTTGATGGTAGGATCTGTATAGTGAAGTCCATTGAATTTTACCTTAGTGACTACATTTAAGAGTATGTGCCTTGGTCTGATACTTCCCCCAGTGCTGTGTCCATACCCCAACAACAAGCGAGAAGTCAGTGACCTTGTTTTCAGAAGGCAATTCTACCATCAGAAAGTCTGCTTCCATTCCAAGTGAGATCTCCATTCTTTATGGTAGATTATTCCCTGCACTCCTGAGTTTGGGCACAACAGTTGTGATGATGTTTCAGTCAGATGCTGCCAAAGTGCCTGACTTTCCTCTCTCTGCATCCTGACAGCAAGCAACTATCATTGACTTTTCCATTTGTTTGACACCTGTAACATTTCTTGGATCCTCAGCTGTACAACTCTTGCTCCAGGCATGCTCTTCAGTGTATTTTGAATCCTGAATTAAGCAGAGGTCTGTAAAGCTGCATTTCTCACCCAGCTTTGAGCTGGCTCTGTTGAGGGCATGTAGGGGTGTGGGCACCCTGCCTGTCAGACAGGAGGCAGGACACTGAAGGAAAAGGAGCTGGACACTGAAAAGGAGCTGGACACTGAAGCAGCTCAGCAGGCTGTACTGGCTAACTGGGGAGTGGAGCAGCCCTGCAACTGGGATAATAGGGCAGGCAGCATTGGTCATCTCTGCTGGATCCCACCGTCTTGTAGGATCATTTCACTCTGGAGAGATGACCCTGTCTCTTAATGAAGAAGATCCTCCCCGCTTTCTCCTCTGCAAATGTTTTAACATGTAATGACTGGACGCTGAATACTTGCTGAAAATAAAATTTCTTTTTGCTGTTGTTTTCTTAAGCCATTTTAACTTCATTATTCAGCCTAGTAATGTGGACCATAAATGTGAGATACAGTGACAGCACACCAAAACCAAAATTATAGGTATCTCTGTGAATTGTCAGGAGTTGCTTAGTGTCCAAAATCCATTTCAAATCTAGTAATTAAGTAAACTACTGCTGTATGCTTATGAAGTGTTAAAGAACAAGTTGTTACTGATGATTTCAGCAGAATCAATCTGAGAAACCTGTTCATCAGTGAGATGATGAGGAAGACATCCATTATAAAGTTCTGCAAACTAAAGAGAGCTAAATTCTGTCACTAGTAGCACAGTGGTATACTACACTTGATTGACAAGTACTAAAGTCTGGGACACCTTCCCTGCCTGCTCTCTATTGGAAGATGCGCTTCCAGCTATACCTTCAAAACTTGATAACAATAAGGAACATGTCTTAAGGATTCATTCTAATGAATCTGAATAATATTCTCTTCAAAAAAAGGTTCAGTGCTTAGGATTTGGTAATCTTTTCCTTTCATACATGGTGTTCAGGATGCCTTGGAAGTTGTTCTTTGTAACATCAGATGTGTTAGACAAATCCTCCTTTTACAGTATAGTTATGAGATTCTACTCAAGTTTCTTTTCTGACACAAAGTTAGCTCCTGCTGATCCATCCTTGTCATATCTGTATATACCAACATCATATTTGGTTATATGACATAGTTCAAGTTTATCTAGCCAGCTACATCCACAGCTTGCTTCTAGCCAGTTTCTGTTAAGCTTCTCACCTGGGTGAGAAGACCCTACTCCTGAGGAACACGGCAGGAACTGAGGAGCTGCCTGGCACAGAGACACTGCCTAAATTATCGCCATGCTGCTTCTGATAAAACAGCAGTAGCTGGTTTCTACTAAAAAATAATTTAAAACAAAATCCTCACTAAAGGGGTGAATAATTTTGCCTCGTTCTTGCATATCATTTCTTCAATGTGGTAATGTTAAGACACAAAATTACTTACTACCTCTTCTAGAAGAAGAAAGCAAAGAAAGTTCTCAGTAAATGTTGCTCATAAACAAGGATTTTGTTCTATTTTAATTATGCTGTCAGAATATGACCAAACCCTAGATATTTATAGCAAGTAGAAGTAGATGGTTTTGACTTTTAACCTGGTTCTGTCTTCAAAGTTCTCCTGTTTTGGAGTTTCAAATGAAATAGAAAGAAAGGAAAGGAAGGAAGGAAAGGACAAAAAAGAAGGAGGGAGGGAGGGAGGGAGGGAGATG